>BBPU01000118.1:0-325028 GCA_000950635.1 Mrakia blollopis | reverse complement strand
AACGACGCTCGAGCAACCACTCACCAGAGCTGTTGCGAACATGACCACTCCTCGAACAACCAATCCAACCCACCCATGTACCGATGCTCCTACTCCACCAACATCGCGTGTCGCTCCACCACCACCAGGAGATCGGAAGATCCCATCCTTCTCGACTCAGCAGCCTCCTCCCACACCTGCGGCGACGAGAACGCCTTCCTCGACCTTCGACCTCTCCCTCAACCCAGCTCCATCACTATCGCGAACGGAGATCGGATCGAGATCAAGGGAATCGGAACCCTTCCTTTCAGGACCGTCGTCGACGGAAAGGAAATCGTCCACCACCTTAAGAACACCCTCTTCGTTCCAGCTCTCGACGTTACCCTCCTCTCCGTCGGAGCACTCCTCTCCGCTGGCTACAACCTCGGAACTCGACGAACCGCCGCTGGAGAACCCTCCCTTGCCGTATACACCAAGGATGGGAAACTCTTCCTCGAGACGAAGATGGTTGGAACGATCTTCGAGATCAAGTCGAAGACCGGGAAGGAGATCTGGGGATCGAACTGAGGGCGTGGGGAGGAGAGTTGTAGGGCTGCGAGGAGCGATGACGAGATTATCGAAGAGATCATTTTTACCCATAGAGGCATGGCTCACGCTTCGCTCAAAATGATCTTGAAACTTCGAGATCTCAACGTTCTCCCCACCTATTTCTCCACTCCCCTCATCGAGCAAGCTCTCAATCGACCCTGCATCAACTGCATCAAGTCCAAACTCAAACGTCATCCCTACCCTACCTCCACTCGCATCACCACTCGTCCACTCCAACTCGTCCACTGCGATCTCGCCGGCCCCATGCGATCTCCCACCTTCAGCGGTCAACGATACTTCCTCATCCTCGTCGACGAATTCACCGACATGTACTGGGCTTTCCCTTTAAAAAGGAAGTCCGACACCGAAACCACCCTCAACCACTGGATCGCACGAGCCGAGAGCGAGAGCGGCCAGAAACTCGGAACCTTCAGGTCGGACAACGGAGGAGAATTCACGTCGTCGACGATCCAGAGCTACTTCCTCGAACGAGGAATCCGTCACGAAACCAGCATCCCGAAGCACTCCTCCCAGAACGGCAAAGCCGAACGAGCCATCGCGTACCTCACATCCCTCATCACCTCCGTCCTCGTCGATTCAGGACTCTCTCAACGATACTGGGGAGAAGCCCTCAACTTCGCTCTCCGCGTCCTCGAACGACTTCCAGCAGCACCACTCTCCCCATCCCACCCCAAACAACGTCTCCACGCCTGGACAGGCACACCACAACCCATCACCCAACTCCACCTCTTCGGCAGTCGCGCCTTCATCCACAACGAGGGATACTACAAGTTCGATCCTCGAGGAATCGAGTGCATTTACCTCGGTCCAGGAGAGGAGATGTTCGGGAAGAAGGCCTATCGTCTTCAACAGGTCTCGGATGGGAAGATCCTCTTCGGAAGGAGTGTAGTCTTCGTCGACGAGAAGTCACCTCTGCCGTGGAAGTCGAAGACGGTGGAGAAGGAGAAGAGATCTTGGGAGAAGGAAGGGATGGAGGTTGAAGGAGGAGTAGTGTTTGGCAATGAGGATTCCGGTAAGGGGGATGAGCCCTTATCGGAGTGCGGGGAGGAGGTCGAGGAAGGAGAGGAGCCTGCTTCAGGAGGGGAAAATCCGTCGAGTCCATCAGAACTCGAGGACCTTCCCTCCGAAGCTCTTCCACCACCAGAGGAACTACCACCTCCTCCACCACCACCACCAATCCCAGATGATCCACCAGTCCTACCACCACCCATCCCAGTCGGTCCACCCCATCCACCAGCAGTCTCCGGCGGAGATTGGATTCGAGGAAGAACTCGAAACGAAACGCGTCGCAACGGAAACCAACCTCCTCCACGATCTCCATCTCCTCCAAGAGGACGAGTCCCAGCCTCCAAACGATGGACTTGGGTACCAGAAGCATCATCAGCTATCCACCCTCGCCAGTACGATCACTCTCTCCCCTTCACCGAATCGAAACCTCCCAATCCCACTTCCCCACAACGTCCCTCCCGCCCAAAACGAACTCCAACCACCTTCTACTATGAGCACTGCGCCTTCCGAACCATCAACATCGGAGATCGACCCTTCCCGAAGCTCCCTCGAACCTGGGAAGAAGCCATGAACGGTCCCTATCGAGAGGAATGGATCATCTCGAAGGACGAGGAGCTGAGATCGTTCGAGAGACTCAAAGCTTGGGCTGCCATCACCCTCAGGAAGGTCCCAGAAGGGAAGAAGCTCGTCAGCGGACGTTGGGTGTTTGCCCTCAAGAGGGACTTACTCGATCCCAAGACCATTCGGTTCAAGTGTCGATGGGTCGCTCGAGGATTCGAACTTCGACCAGGACTCGACTACTTCGAAACCTACGCTCCTGTCTGCGATGCTACCACTCGTCGTCTCTTCTTCGCCATCGGAGCCGCAAGAGGAGAGGAGTTCCGACAGGGAGACGTCTCTACCGCCTTCATCACCGCCCAGCTCGAGGAACCGGTCTACATGAAACCTCCTCCCGGATTCAACACAGACGAGTACGGAGAACCAATCGTCCTCGAAGTTCACGGAGCAATCTACGGTCTCCCTCAGTCACCCCGAGCCTTTCACAAGTCTTTTTCAGCAAACCTCGAGAAGATGGAATTGGTCGCGTCCTTCGCCGACTGCTGCCTCTACACGGGATGGAGAGATGGTCGACGTGTCGCGATGATCATCTACGTCGACGACTTCGTCATCAAAGCTCCTACCAAACCCATCGCGGACGCCGTATTCCAAGGAGTCGAGAAGATCTACGACATCAAGGACCTCGGGAACCTCGATCCAGGAAGGATGCTCGCTGTCGACGTCAAGAGAGATCGAACGACGAACACCATGGAGTACTCCCAACAACCCTACTCCTTCGAGATTCTCGATAAGTTCAACCACTTCCTCATCCCCAACAAGAACAGATCAACCCCAATGGACGAGGATCTTCAACTCTCGGCAGAAGATGGACCCAAGGACGAAGTCGAACGCGCCGAGATGGAGGACTTCCCCGTTCGAGAAATCCTAGGATGCCTCTGGTTCCTTGCCAACAACTCTCGATTCGACATCTCCTTCGCTCTCAGCCAATGCTCGAGATTCCAGTCCAACCCCGGTCCCAAACACAAGTCCGCGATCCTCGACATCCTCTACTACCTTCGAGGAACAACGGATTGGGGACTCGTTCTCGGAGGTCGACAACCAGGGAATGGGCTCGAAGTCTTCACAGACTCAGACTGGAACGGAGATCACGCCACCAGCAGATCAACGATGGGAATCATGATATTCTGGGAGGGATCACTTATCTACTGGTCCTCGAAGAAGATCGCCAGCTCGTCGAAATCGGTCCTGGAAGCAGAGTTCATCGCCTTCTCTCGAGGAGCAACTCAAATCGAATGGATCCTACAACTCCTCGAGAGTCTTGGACTCGACACCTCTACCGCCGTTCCCGCCTGGTGCGACAACCAAGGAGCAGTCGCCGTCATCAAGAAGGGTTCGCACGGAAAGTTGACGCGTCACATTCGAACGTCGATTCGAATCGGATTCGACCTTTACATCAACGGAGTGATCGAACCGAAATGGATTCCTACGAACGACAACCCATCGGACATCCTCACCAAGGCCCTAGGAAAGGTCAAGTTCGAGAGGTTCAGGGAAATGGGGGGGCTGGTGAAGTTGGAGGGAAAAGAGGTTCAAGGTTGAGATCCGCTGGGGGGGTGTGAAGATGGGGTATGAAGATTTGCGTATCTCTTTCTTTCTTTTCTACAGTAGAATAGGTTGTTGAGCTCGCTCCTCTCGTTTCTACTCTCGCTAGCTCTCTCTCTCCGCACACTGCATTATTCCCTTAACCTTTTTCACTTCCCTCTCCTCCCTTCTTACTCTCGTCTACATCTTGACCACCAAGCTAGCGTCTCACGAGTCCTTGTTCGTTCATCTTCTACTCTCCTTCTCTTCATCAGTCGTGTACTTATATTCTCTCTCTATACTTCTGCAGCTTTCTCTCTCCAGGTTAGCTCGATACATCGTCTACATCTTGACCACCAAGCTAGCGTCTCACGAGTCCTTCTTTCTCTCTCCAGATCGAACCAGACGCTAGACCTTACATCTTCATACTTCCATCCCATTCACAACCCCCGTACAGTTTCTGCTCTCGACCTCATGGGAGACTCGTCTTACTATCCTCAAGAAGCTTGCTTCGACGACTCGTCGACGGGTTCCTCATCTCCGGACGACTTTGCCTTCGACTTCGCCCTCCCAGACCCCTACCCTCCCCATCCATACGATCCCAATCCCTCTGCTACGTTCAACCCCGAACCCATCGAATCTCCCTTCGGAATACAGAACTTCAGTTGCTTCCCCGGCGACTTCCAGGTTGCGTCGTTTTCACCCTCGGATCCCCTTCCCCTTCTCGATTATTCGGTTCCCGCCTCCTCACAAGCACCCAAGAACGTCTCCCGCTCAGAACTTCCCCCTCCTCTTCGACCTCAAACCGCTGCCATCCCTTCCTCGAGCAACTGGAACGAAGCAGGATGGGAGAGCGCGTCTCCGTTCTCCATGGAGAAGCCGAGGTCAGGGAAGGAGAAGAAGAGGACGAGGAAGCAGGTCTCTTCGAGTGAGCCCAAAAAGATGCTGGTCGGATCTCTCGAGCAAGGAAGAACTCTCAAGGTAAGTGGAAAACGTTTCGCTCGACAATTCCACATCCTTATGCTCTCCTCTTCTTCTTCTTCTTCTTTCCTCTTCTTCTTCTTCTTCTTCTTCAAACTACAGAGCCAGGCTAACCCCTACGGCTTTTTTATTTGACTAATCCGACATCAGTCTTGCCAAGCATGTCGAGCTCGAAAGTCCAGAGTGAGTCTACAGCTCTTTCGAGAAGTGTCAACGTGTCCGCAAGAAACTGTTGACTCACCTCCCTCCTTCCCCTTCCACAGTGCGACGGAGGTGCCCATTGCCTACGATGCCTCACCAGTGGGACTGAATGCGTGTATCCCGTCAAGATGCGAATCCCTAGGCCGGCAAGAAAGAGAAGACGTGCCTCTCCCGCTTCCCTCCCTCCCTGCTTCACCACTACCGTCCTCCAGCACCGTCCCAACCCTCTCAACCCACCCAAACTCGAAGAAAGCTCTGCCGTAGGAGCTATCCAACTTCCCACGAGGACCTCCGACCGAAGCAAAGGAGGGAACTTCGCGTCGATCGCGTCGGATCCTGCAGCATCACTCACCTCCCCTCCTCTCTCCCTCCATCAACCCTCTCTCTCCTACCGACCATCCCTCGACTACTTCAAGCCATCCTCCAGTCAGGTCCTCACCCACCATGACCACGCCCAACCCTTCGGCCTTCCATCTCCTCTCCTCTTCGAACCCAACGTCGCGTCGTCTTCCATAATCAACACCGCCGGAGGATTCCCATCCCAAACCCCCTACGACCATTCCACCCAACTTCTTCAGTTTCAAATACCTCAGGAATCCAGAGCGATTCTTCCCACCTTCCCGAACGCGTGGGAGGGAGGCTACGTCGGATCCAGCCTTGGGCTCGAGAAGGGAGAAGGTTCGTCGACGTCTTGGTCTTCACGAGACGGAAAGGAGGTTCCTCGAACATCGCACGCTCAGAAAGCCTGGGGAGAGGGAGAATGGACGGAGTGATAGCACTTGGACTTCTTCAGAAGAGGAGGTGAGTTCTTTCTATCAACTTTCGACGTCGTCTTTTCGTTTACTGACCTCGCGCGTCTCGATTCTTCGTCTTCTTTCTCCTTGCAGACTCGGGATTCGTTACGGGACTATGCCATCTATACCAATATCTTTAACTTCTCTTACAGCCCTACTTACTCCTTTGCGCGACCTCTAGCTCCTTCCCACCCGTTCTATCTTGTACTCTTGTCAACTTCGGTTTGTTCTTCGTCTTTGTCATCTCCTCTCGTTCTTCTCTCCTTTCTTGGGGTTTTTGTGATATCCTGTATGAGTACTATACTACTGCCTTAGTGCGAGACAATGCGTTGGGGAGAAAAGGCTGGTCGTTCGAGGAGGCGGGGACGCGTTTTCTGTTTCTCGTTGAGACAGTCCGCCTGTAGTGAATTGGAGAGTCCGCTTTTCTAGGTCGACCTCGCTTCGTCTCAGACTTCCTGTGTATAGATGTCACCATATCTTACGTTCTCCTTCTTCCCAGAGAAGCTTGTCCGAAGCAAAAGAGTACTGATCCCCATCCGTTGAACGAAAATAATGAAGTCCTCGCTCGCTCCTCGCTCTTCTCCTCACCGCCTTCGCTTGCTCTGCGAAGTCTTCAGAGCGTTCAAAGTAGATTTTTGAGTGCTCCTACCAGATTTACAGCCCGCCTCAATACAGGAGGAAATCTTTCTTCCCACTCTCTTTTCTTTCCGGAGTCAAACTCTGTTTCAAGGGAGTGAGTCGTCGCCTCACGTCCTTCCCTCCAACCACGTTCATCTCTCCTTCAAGCCATAGACTCTTCTTCTCGTTCTCCCGCTCGACTTCTCCCCTTCCCCTTCCCTCCGCTCTTCTCTCTGGATCGGTCGAGATGTCTTCTTCTGTGCCGACTCTGTGTGGATTCCAACTCAAGTGGATCTCGTGAGCTTCAACCTTCCTTCCCTCTTTCCCTTCCCTTCTCGCTCCAGCAACTCGAAGCTCACCCACTTCCTGCTTCTCTTCCCTCTTCCTTCAGTCTGGTCACTCTGACCATCCAGAATGCCTCTCTCGGGATCATCATGCACTGGTCTCTCGTCTCGTCGAAACCGGATCAACGCTACTCAGCAGCCACGGCCGTCCTCGTCTGCGAGATGCTCAAAGGAGCAATCTCCCTCCTCGTAGCTCTACATGGGATCCTACAGACGATACCATCAAGAGGAGGAGGATTGTCGTCTTCTATCTTTGACGACAACGACGACAAAGGAGGAGCTTCCCTTCTCCCTCCTCCCATCAACCGACCCACCTCCCCTCCCTCCGGCTCCTCCTCCCCTTCCTTCTCAACATCTCATAACCTTCGCTATCTCCTCACCTTCCAACCTTACTCCCTCCTCCTCACCTCCATCTTTTCGAGGAACGCTCTCCCGTTACTCGTCCCTGCCGTAGCATGTAAGCTCAGCTCTCTTTCTCGTCTCGCTCCTCGCTCCCTTCCGGCGCGAGCTCACCTTTCTCTCCTTCCTTCCTTGCTTCCTTCCTTCCTCCAGACGTGATCCAAAACAACCTCATCTACCTCGCCTCTTCCAACCTCCAAGTAGGCTCCTTCGCCGTCCTCTCCCAAATGAAGATCCTCACAACAGCAGCCTTCTCGGTCCTCCTCCTCAACAAACGTCTCATCCGCTCTCAATGGATCGCGCTCGCTCTCCTCGGTCTGGGAGTAGGAGTCGTTCAACTTCAATCCACCTCAACATCCTCCTACAACTCGTCCTCCTCCTCATCCTCTTCCTCCTCCACGGGCAACCCCATCAAAGGATTCTTCGCCATCCTAGCCGCCTGCTTCACCTCCGGTCTCGCAGGAGTCTGGTTCGAAAAGGTCCTCAAAGGAAGCTCGACGGACCTGTGGATCAGGAACGTCCAACTCTCGCTGTTCTCTCTCCCTCCTGCACTCCTACCGGTACTCTTTCACGACCACTCGACTCCGACACCCAATTCGTATGCTATAGGAGGAGGAGGAACCACCGAGATGCACTTCTTCACCAACTTCAACGGATGGACGTGGGCGACGATCTTGGTGCAGGTGCTGGGAGGATTGTTGACGGCGCTGGTGATCAAATTTGCAGATAATATTCTGAAAGGGTTCGCTGTGAGTCTACGTTCCTATTTTTCTCTTCGTTGCGAAAGAAGGAGAGAGAGAAGAGGGAACGTTTGAAGGCTGACCTTCCTTTCCTTTTGGTTCTCGCAGACCTCCCTCTCCGTCCTCATCGCCTTTGTAGCAGGTGTAGTAATCTTTGGATACGTTACCACTCCTGGATTCGTGTTGGGAGGAGTGATGGTGCTAGGAGCGACGTGGATGTACAATCGAGGGGAGGAGGAGAGCAAGAGGATTTCGAGGGTGGCTGAGGGATTTGGAGGGGAAGGGTTCGGGCCGCTGCAGCAAGGGTGAGTCGCCGTCCTTTGTGGGTTTCCTTCACGATAGGAGGAGGAGGAGTGCTTTGGTGGACACTGACTTGGTTCTCTTTGGACGAGCAGGTCGCTGGACGATTCGAAAGCGGAGACGTCGCGTCGAGGATCTAGAGTTTGAGGATGCTGTGCGCTTCTTCTCTCCCTCTATCTTTCCTTTGCATAATATCTATAGTAGTACTATCAACACCATCATCTTCATCTCAATCTTGTACTTCTCTCTCTCCACCCCTAGACTAGACTTCTCCTCGTTTCGACGCGACCTTCGACTCGCGCTTCCTCTCAGCTGCCCATCTCTCGATTCTTTTATTACCCTACTACACTCTGTAATAACTCGGCTGTTCTCCTTATCAACAGTGGGTTCTCAACAATTTTCTTCCATCAAGAAAATTCAAATCATCGAAATCGAGGGACGTGCTCCTCTTCTCCCTCGAACCCTCCCAGCTCACCTTCCAACTCCCTCCTTCCCCTTCCCTCTCTTATCTTCCCTTTCTCCCTCACGATGTCTCAAGAAGGCGACAACTACTCCTCCCATTCTGCCGATCGACAGGAAGGCGACCAAGACGACTCCTACACCAACGGAAACGGCAACGGAAACGGACAGCACGATGAAGACACCTCGTACGCTCCAGAGGAGCCCGAGACGCCAGCAGCTGCTGTTACTCCCACGGTTGCGACGATTGCAAAGAAGAAGTTGATGGGTTACGTGGGATTTGCGAATCTGCCTAATCAGGTTCATAGGAAGAGGTGGGCATCGTTGACAATCGTTGATGAGGAAGGAGAGGGAGGAAGGAAGGAGAGGAAGGAGAGGAGATGGGGACGTTGAAGAGAAGGAATGAGAGAGCTGACCTATGTTGAATTTTTGTTAATCGGATTCGTTAAGTGTTCGAAAAGGGTTCACTTTCACTGCTATGGTCGTCGGTGAGTCTCAGGGAGCGAGAGAGGAAGGAGAGAGAGAGGGAGGAGAGGGAAGGATGCTGGAGGGCGAGCTGAAGGCGGTCCTTCCTTCCTTCTTTCCCTTTGGTTTCCTCTCTTAGAGAGCTAGAAAACCAGAGCTGACTATATGCACTTTCTTTTTTTTGTGGCTGCAGGTGAATCCGGTCTCGGAAAATCTACCTTGATCAACACCCTCTTCGCTACCACCATCCGACCCAAAAAGACCCATCCTTCCCCTGGAGCTGAGGTAGCGAGTACGGTTGCTGTGGAGAGTACGAGTGCTGGTGAGTCCTACAAGAACGAATATCTATATCTCGAGACCATGTTTTGGTGCTGGAGGAGGAGGAAGTAGAGACGAAGGACGAGAGAAAGAGAGCGAGAGAGCTCATTCCCTCCTTCCCTCGCACGCTCCCCTTCTCTCTTTGAACGAAACGGCCACAGATATCGAAGAGAACGGAGTTCGTCTCAGGTTGAACGTTGTGGATACACCTGGATTTGGAGACTTCGTCAACAACGATGATTCGTGAGTCGGGATTTCTCTCTCTCCTTCTCTCGCTTCTCCGTCCCTCCCATCTCCTCTTGCTCTCTACTTCCTTCCCCTGTTTATTCACTGACCACAACCACCTCCTTCCTCCCCCTCTCCCCCTCTTCTCCTACTCTACTCTCTTTGCCGCTCTGCGTACTCGCTCATCCAGGTGGAAGCCCATCGTCGACAACATCGAAGCTCGGTTCGACGCCTACCTCGAGCAGGAGAACAGGGTCAACAGGGTCAAGCTCGTCGACAACAGGATTCACGCTTGCATCTACTTCATTCAGCCTACGGGACACTCGTGAGTCCTCTCAAGCTCATACGCGTGAAAGAAGAAACTAAGAGGTCGTGGAGAGAAGAGCGAGGAGGGAAGAAATGGAAGGGCAGGGAGCGAGCTCAAGCTGACCTGCCTGACCTTCGTTTCGTTTCAGCCTCAAACCCATCGACATCGAGTTCATGCGACGTCTGCACCAGAAGGTCAACCTCATTCCGGTCATCGCAAAGAGTGACACTCTCACCGACGACGAGATCAGAGCTTTCAAGGCCAGGGTGAGCTCAGTCTCGTCCAGCTCGCGTCTCCGGGTTTCGTCGAGAGCTGACATCTTCTCTCTTTCCTCCTTTTTAGATTCTCGCCGACATCGCCTTCCATCAGATTCAGATCTTCCAAGCGCCGCTGTACGACAACGAGGACGAGGAGACGATCGCTGAGAACGAGGAGATCACGGTTCGTTTTCGTTGCTCGGCTCGGCTCGTTTCGTCTCGTCCTTTCTCTTCTTCCCTTGCTCACTCTTCTCCTTCCTCTCCCTTTCATCTTCCCCGTTTTCCTCTCTCGACGCTTCGTCTTCTCTACTCTCACCTGCCCCCCTCCTTCCCTCCCTCCCTCCCTCTCCTCCCACCCGACCACTCCTCCCTCTCTTCCTTCTCTCACCCAACTCCCCACCATCCAACCCACAGTCCAAAATCCCCTTCGCCATTGTCGGATCCGACACCCTCCTCACCCTTCCCTCCGGCCAAGCCAACGTCCGAGGTCGAGCCTACCCTTGGGGAATCGTCGAAGTTGACAACGAGGAACACTGCGATTTCGTCAAATTGAGGCAGATGTTGATTCGAACGCACATGGAGGAGCTCAGAGAACACACCAACGACGTGCTCTACGAGAGGTACAGGAGTGATAAGCTCTTGACGATGGGAGTTACCCAGGATCATACGGTTTTCAAGGAGATCAAGTGAGTGGAGAAACAAACCGTCTCGTCTTGTTTGTCGTTTGCTGCCGTGTAAAGTTCGATTTGAAGAACTGATACCTCCCTCTCCTCCTCTTCCATCTCCCACCTTTCAACCCACTCTTTCTTTCTCTGCCACACTTCCCTCCCTCTCACCTCCTCGCCAGCCCCGCCGCCAAAATGGCCGAGGAACGCTCCCTCCACGAAGCCAAGCTCTCCAAGATGGAAGCCGAGATGAAGATGGTCTTCCAGCAGAAGGTTCAGGAGAAGGAGGCCAAGCTTAAGCAGTCGGAGGAGGAACTTTACGCCAGGCATAGGGAGATGAAGGACGCGTTGGAGAAGCAGAGGTTGGAGTTGGAGGATAAGAAGAGGAGGGTGGTGAGTTTCCTTTTGGTTCTTTTGGCAGGAAGGTGTGGACGTGGGTTGAGGATGGGAGGGATGGGAGAGGAGGGAAGAGATGGAGTCGGGTTGGAAGAAGGGACGGAAGGAAGGAAAAGAGAGAGATGAAACGAAAGAGCTGACTGACCTTTCTTCTTATTTCGCTTTGGCGCCATCAGGAACAAGGACGGCCTCTTACACCTGAGAAGTCGAGCGTGAGTTATCTGCTCATCTCCTTTCTTTAGTCGCCTCGCGGTTTCAACCTCGATTTCCCTCGAACTGACGCGTCCTTCCTTCCTTCCGTCCTCTCTTCCTTTCTCTTCCTTTTCTCAGACCAACAAGAAACGGTTCGGACTGGGAAAGTAGACGATCTACCCATCTACCTACCTCCAACACGGTCTTTTCTCTGTTCTCCATCTCCCTCTCTTCGCTACACTCGTCTCATTCGTTCCTTCGTCCCGGCGACGCGCTCGATCCACCCGTCCTTCCTCCCTCCCTCCCGTACCCTCCCTCACCTTACCTTACTCGCCTTTTTTTTCTTTCGCTCCTTCACGATCTTTTCTTTCTTCTTCTCGTCCCTCTCTCGCTTCGCACGTTTCTCCTTCTTTCTTCTTCTTTTGAACGGACGTCGTTTTCATTCTCGACCTCAACCCTACCCACCCTTCGCTGTTTACTCACATACTCGATACCCCTCTTTCTCTCTTTCTCTAGTTTATATACGTCGCTTCCATTACTACTACTACTCCATACTACTCGATCCCCCTTTCTCCTTGTTCAGTTTCTGATCGCTCTCCGGTCTTGCTTTTTTGGTTTGGTTTGGCTCTGGCTTCGATGAATAGGCTTTTATCTTCTTCCCTTCGTTGCACTAGATAGGTGATAGGCGAGAGCGGAGTGGGAGACAGAGTGTTTGCGGCCGATGCCTTCTCGAACGTCGAGGTTAGTCTAGAAGCGATGGAGAGAGAGGCAGGGAGGAAGGAAACGCGGGAAAGCTGATCCGTTCCTCTTCTTTCCCCTTCTCAACCTCATACAGATGCGGATCGCGGATCTCGCTCAACTCTACCGCTAGCGAGGATGCCGATGCCATCGAGGGAATACGCCGAGCAAGCAGGATTGATGCCGCTGGGAAGACCTGTCCTCTTCGAGGGGATAGCTCCGAGGGAGAACCGAGAGAGGGAAGGTCCGGAAGCTGATGAGCGATGAACGACGCGTCCTTCGATCTCTCCCTCTTTTCTTTCTTTCTCCCTTTCCAGCCTAGCGGGTCCTGGTGCGTTTTCCCTCTATATCTCCACTTCTTTCTACCCTTTCCACCAGGAACAAAACGATCCCTGACGTTTTCTTCTCCTCGGCGGCGGGAAGCTTGCCGCTCTCTCTTTTTTCTTCTGCAACCTGACCATACAACGCCCAAGATCGTCTAGCTCTTTAATCAGGTCGGTCCGACGTCTTCTCTCTCTTTCACGGCGACCGACCGACCTCAAAAAGGGTCGCTCTTTTCAAGGCTTCTCCTCATCAACCACCAACAACCTCGACTCACTTCGAGATGATCAAGTAAGCCGTCTCTCCCTCTCCTCCTCCCTTTCTCTTCAATGCACCCGTTTCTGATACACTTCTTCATCTCGTCTCACAGAACAACAACCCTAACCCTCCTAGAAGGAGCTCTCCTCGTGCACGCCGTTCCTCTAGAACATCTCAGCCTGGATCAACGGAGATGTCCTTGTCGAGTCCGTGGCTGCTTTGAACGAGGTGAGTCTTTCTCTCGCACTTCTTCCGTTCTTTCCTCCGATTGACGAATCGTCGTCGTCCTCTTCTCTTTCCCCCAGAACACTATCGGTGCGTTCCCCGCTTCTTCACTTCTCCAACCTATATCTTATTACTAAGGCTTCTATCTCCGCCCTTTTTCTTAGTCGTTATCAACAGCGTCGGACCCATCCTGATGCCCTAGATCGACGTGAGTACTTCATCGCATCCCGTTCTTCCTTTCCCGTTACCTTTGCTCATTATATTTCACTCTCCTATTCCATCCAGCATCCCAACATCACCGCCGTCGTTTGGGCTGGTCTTCCCGGTCAGGAGTCTGGTAAGTTGAAGAAAACTGCGAAGAGGGGCGAGCGACCGACGCGAGCTGACAAGCTTCTTCTTCTTTCGTCGCCCCTGGGAACGCGCTCGTTGATGTGCTTTACGGAGAGTGAGCTTGTATTTCTCTTCGCCTATTCTTCTCGTTCGCCGTTGCTGAAATCCTTTTTTTCCCCTCAGTTACAACCCTTCAGGAGTGAGCTTCCAAGTCTAACCGCTCATGAAATCGTTCGCTCCCGCTGACTCGCAGCTCTTCTTCACCTCTCTGATCATCCAGCGACTCCCTTACACCATCGCAAAGAACTGGGACGACTACGCCGTTCCCTACATCAACTTCGACAACCCTCCTGAGCCTGCTCACCCTATCATCGGTGAGTCGGATCTCCCTCTTCTCTTCTCAATTCCGAACTTTCGCTCATTCTTCTCTCCTCTTTCAGAATACACCGAGGAGCTTCTACTTGGTGAGAGATCTTCTTCAAAATTCTTCTCGGGTCTGTTTCTAACAACTCATCTTCCTCTTCGCCGTTCAGATTATCGGTGAGTCTTTCGCGAAGCTCGACGCGTTGTTCCAGCGACAGGAGCTCATTTCGTTCTCGTTCCTTTCCCACAGTCACTTCCAAGCCAACAATATACAGCCACTCTTCCCCTTTGGATTCGGACTCTCCTACACCACCTTCGAATACAACGACCTTCAGATCATCGATGTTCCCGTCTCGAAGCGACATCTTGTCGAAGAAGGACTCCACAAGAGAGCCGTCACGACCGAGGTCGGATCTTCTGTTGCTGAATGGTTCGTCTTCATCTTTGTCAAATTCTAGGAGTCTTTCATTCTTCTCTGACTCCCTCCCTTCTCTTTCGCAGGCTTCATGCGACTAGATGGTCCATCGAGGTGAGCTCGCGTTTTTGTCGACGTGTGTTCTTTCGAGACTCGCTTTAATTACTCTCTTCACTTCTCTCTCTCTCAGTTCGACGTAACCAACACCGGCTCCGTCAATGGGTGTGACGTCCCTCTCATGTTCGTCACCTTCCCTGAAGCTGCTGGAGAACCCGTAAGTCTTCCTTTGTTCAGTCCTTTTCTGCTCACTTCTCGACGAAGAGATCCTGAATCTTCCTCACTGCTTTTTCCACTAGCCTCGAGTCCTCCGAGGTTTCGAGCGAATCAACCTCGATCCCGGAGCGACTACTCGCGTCAAGCTTCCCCTCTCGATCTACTCGCTTTCCATTTGGGACGTCGTCTCGCAGGTTCGTCCTCTTAGTTCCCTCCCATCTCTCCTTTTCTAGAGATCTCGAGCTCATCCTCGTCTTGTTTTACTCATTCAGCGATGGATCAAGCCCGATGGAGAGTTCAACATCATCATTTCTAGGCACGCCGAAGACACTCAACTTCAGGCGACTCTGTAAAATCCCTCGTCTTCGTGCTTCCTCTTCCCTCTACTCTACTTCCGCTTTTCTTCTCGTAGCATAGTATATCTCGAAACTTCGCTGCTTGTCGGCTCCCTGTACATGAACTGTATCTCTTCCCATCTTGCGATCATTCGGAAAGAGAAAGTCGTCTTCTTAGGCTGCTCTTGTGATCCTTCTCGCTCAGTTCATCTTCCACAGCAGTCTCGCAGTTCTCATCCGAGTTCTACCTGCACTCTAATATTCCGCATTTCTACTGAGATCAAGATCTCTATCTCCGCAACTGAAGGAAAACGAACCGACGCGTCTCGTCCGTGATCACTCGACAGTCTGCGTTCTTCTCCTCTCGCTCGACTCAGCTCACACACCTCCAGCACGACTGAATCAGTAAAAGAGATGAAATATTTCTGCACTGCCACCTCTCCCGAGAGCGAGCTCCCCAACTGATCAACAAACAAAAATCGACCCACTACTCGCTCGCGTCGTCCGATGTTTCGCTCGCTCTTGTTTTCTTCTCCCTTCTGTCCCTTTTTCACTCAGACTGTTTTTGAAAGGTGAGTGAATGAAATCGGTCGTGTTCTACTAGGTATTAGGTTATGTAAGTATCAAAGCAGCTGTCTGTGTCATTAACGGGGTAGATATTAAAGGAAAGGAAAGGGAAACGTCCGCATCGTTGTAGTCCGAGAAAGAAGAAGTATCGTAGCGATCGATCCTCCTCAACTCAAGCGTTGGTAAGGTAGCCTCCTACTATCCTACGAC
Source organism: Mrakia blollopis (assembly GCA_000950635.1). Lineage (NCBI taxonomy): Eukaryota > Fungi > Basidiomycota > Tremellomycetes > Cystofilobasidiales > Mrakiaceae > Mrakia > Mrakia blollopis. Next base: position 309,597 of record BBPU01000118.1, on the reverse strand, counting down.
CTCCTACTAGCGATCCCATCCCCACCCAACCTCAACTCAAACCCGTTCCCCAACCAACCTCCACGTCGTTCCAGCCCTCTCCCGCGTTGTTGATTCTCCTCCTCCTCCTCCGTAGGGTAAGGAGTATCAGCGTGGACCTCGTCGATCTCTTCCTTCAGGGGTCGACTTGGAACTCCCGAGAGACTTCGGAACTCTAGGAGATGGGGTTGAGGGTGAGCTTTGTTGAAGCGACGAGAGGGAGGGAGGGTGAGGGTGAAGGGTTTGGTGGGAGGGGTGATGGGGAAACCGTGTTCGAGGTGTTCCGAGGAGGAGGAGGAGTGGGTGTAGAGGAAGGTTGGGGAGAAGGAGGATTGATCGGCGAGATGGTCGTCTGCGAGAGTGAGGGAGGATGAAACGGTCGAGGTTGGGCTGAGGAGGTCGTCGTTGACGTCTTCGATGAATTCCGTTTCAGCTGCGTATTCCTCGAGACCGAAGGAGGGAGAAGGAAGTTCCAGTCCTGATCGGTAGTTGAGGTAGTTGAAAGAGTTGTCGTAGAAGGATCGTTGAGAGGAAGTGGTGGAGGTTGAGGCTTCGGAGACTGGGGAGGAGGAGATTTCGTCGCCCACCTCGGCTTCGGGCGATGCGCAGTAGGGGGATGATGGGTGGAGAGGGAGGGAGAAGTAATCCATGGGAGGTCGAGCGAAGACGAGCCAAGGGGAGGAGCGAAGCCGCTCGGGGAGGATGGGTCGGGTGGAGGAGGTCGCGGTGGAAGCCATTGCAGATGGGCTGAAGAGAAAGGTCGGGAGGAGGAGGAGAGAGAGAACAAAGGTGAGCTCGAGTTTGGTTGAAGAAGAGTCGAGAAAAGGAGAAGCTCACATTGAGATAGTGGAAGAAATAGTGGTGGATGGGAAGATGACTGTAGAAGGAGGAGTGTGAGAGGTGGCGAGATCTGATGGGGAAGAAAGTAGAAGGGGAGGAAGTCAGCTCGAGGAAACAAGAGACGGGGGAGAGCAGAGACGTGGAAGCGAGCTCGTCCAAGTCTAAAAGAGAGAAAGATCTGCTCACCTTTGTAGGGTCTTATTTCTCGTATAGAGATGCGAAGGGGAGAGGATGGTGGTTGGGAGTCAGAAACGAACAAGCGAGGTTTCGGCTCACATGAAGGGACGATTCTGGGATGACTGAGCGTCCAAGGCGGCCTCTCCTCTCTTGCTGACCGAGGCTGTTCTTCATCGTCTCACAAAGCAGCCCAGATGGAGATTTTTCGCTTCTTCGAATAGAGACGAATTATCCCTCTGGCAGCTTCGACTTCCAGCAGAAGGAAAAGCGAAAGGAGGGAGAGAGAAGGGAGAGCTCAAGTACTCTCGGAGATACCCAAATCTCGACCGACCGGCTTCCGCGAAAAAGCTTGTTCGTTTTTCACCCTGACTGACTCTCTCTTCTCGGGCTGTTTCGCGATCCCCTGAGCCCGCTCCTACTCAGCTCGCGTAAATCGTTCGTAAAATCCTAGGGAGGAACGAAAGCTGAGTCTTTCTCGGAGGCTGCGAGTTTCTCGTCTCATACGGATCCGCGTCCGATCCGTCGATATGCTCAGCCCATCGCTGGTTTCTCTCTTCCTGCTCAGTTCGATGCCGGAAGCCGTTAATTTTTTTAACAAGTTTGCTCCACTGAACTTCCCTTTTCCAGAGCGGCGTGCTGGTGAAATCATGGAGGGAAAAAAGTTGAAGGTTTCGACGCGAGCCGACGTCGGGTTGGTGACCGGCCACCCACAACCAGTTTTCTCGCTTGATCAACGGGCTGGCTGGAAGCTCAGAAGTCAACAAGAAGTCTTATGCTTGGAATTGCGAGAGTTCGCGTCCTACTCGCTCTCGTTTGAAACCTTCCTCTTCGGGTCGTCGCGTCCGTCTCTTCAACTCTACGCCCGACCTCTGCTGATCGTCTCCTCTTCCTCTCCTTTCTTCAAGTACCTCTTCGCTCTCCTCCCTTGACACGACTCTTCGGGAGAATGGACTCAGTCGAAGGCAGCGTACGGCAGGGAGAAGAAACGTGAGCTGGATCCTCTCTTCTTTCCTTTTGCTCTCTTTCGAGAGAAGTCTCTCTCATCAGTTTTTCTCATCACGCAGGACACTGGCAAGTAGGGAAGCAAAAGGAAGGTAACGTAGTCAGGCCGAAACACTAGCAAATGAATTGTCCGTGCTCAGCCGAGTCTGGTATGAAGAGAGAGAAAGAGAAGAGAGAGAGAGAGCGGAGCAAAAAGAAGAGCGAACAGGAGATGGAAAAGAAGCGAGTTCGATCGAAAGACCATCGCGGCCAAGGCCCTAGCAGCTGGGAAGGTGGGCAGTAAAGAAACTAAACAAATTCTGGCTGGGAGAGGCGGGGATAATCAGTCGTAACAAGAACACGCAGGAAGAAGAGAAGAGAAAGAGAAAGAGAGGGAGAAGGAGGGTGGATGTTGCAGACGAGGGTAGCTTGGCTCGCCAGCCTAGAGATGGTTGCTGGAGATGGAGGGTGGTGGAGTATTGAGATGTTGAGATGTTAACGAACGCGACCGAACCGATAACTCGAACGAAGAGAACGAAAAGCTGGAAAAAGAACGAAAAGGCGAAGAAGCACCGAAGTGCGTAGCCGAGCGTTGCTTTTTGAGTTTAGGTTGTTTCGGAGCTGGTGGAGGGGAAGGTAGGTGGAAACTCGATGGGTGTGTTGGGAGGTGGTGGTGATGAGGGTCGAGCTGAAGGCGAACGAAGAGAAGAAGAAAGGAAAGAGTCAGCGAACGATGAACGAAGGAGGACGAGCGGAAAAAGAAACCCTCAAACTCACCAGTGATGGAATCCGTAGAAACCTAGCCAACCCTTCTTAGTTCGATCGTTTAGTTGCCGGAAGCGCCCCTGACAGAGCGCTTCTTCGTCGAAGCCTTGATTCCAGGCGCGGCGGCGGGAGAGTCCTCGGGGATCAATCCTGCTTTGGCAGCGAGAGGTCCTTCCTGCAACGACGAAAACGGATCCGAAGAGAGCAGAAGAAGATGGGAAGAGGTGAACGAGGAGGATGAGTGAGCGGGTATTCTTGTTGCCGATCGAAATCGAAGAGCGACGGAGCAAGGAAGGAGGGAGGGACGAAAGAGTCGCTGCTAACCTGATGAATTCCACTCCTGTGTCGTTCCATGTCGTGAGATCGAGAGAAGCTCCTCGAGCAGTCCTTGGAAGGGCAGAGGAAGGGCTTGTATCGGTTGGGAGCGTGGGTGTGCATGTGCGACTGCGGGAAAGGAGAAGAAAGGGAAGAGGAGCGAACGACCGAGTCAGCGGCGAGGTCCTTGTTTTCGAGCCGAAGAAAGGGAAAGAAAGCATACCTTGAGGTTGAAAGCCCTAGCAAATCCTCGGTGGCAGACCTCGCAGAGATGCTTCTTCTTCTCGACTTCTCCGTTGGGTCCAACGTTGGTGGCGGAGGAAGAGGGAAGATCGTTGTTGATTCCGACGACGGAGACGGAGCGAGAGGTGAAGTCGTACTCGGATCCAGAGTTGCTGAACGAAGACTCGACAACGTTGTTGAACGCGTAGGGAGAAGGAGGAGCGAAGGACCTGGGGAAGAGAGGGAAGGATAGAGCGCGCGTTAGCGAAAGAAAGGAGCGCCGCAAGAGAAGGTTTCGAAGATAAGAACTAACGAAGAAGGCGACGAAGAGGTCAAAGGCGAATCGGTATCCAAGCTAGCCATATCGAAAGGCTGCGGCTGCTGAACCGGAGCGTATCCTCCTCCTTGAGCGGACTTGTCGAAGTCGTACCCTCCTCCGTTCGCGAGTTGGGAAGCGGCGTCGTAAGGAGAGACGTTCGTGTCCCGGAAGTCGTTCGACGCTCCCGAGAGGTCGAAGGCAGGGTCGTAGATGAAGTCCTGGCCGAGTTCGGGGAGGGAGGGAGACTCGACAGTGGAGTTGGTGGACGCGGAGGAGGAGGAGGTGGTGATCTCGTTGTACTGGACGTGTGGTTGCTCTCCGGGAGTGAGGAAAGGGAGAGGAGGGTAGAAGGGAGGAGATTGGTACTGGGCCGTGTGCTGCTGCTGCTGCTGGAAGTTTGAAAAGCTGGTGTACTGGGGCTGGAACCTCTGCTGGTGCTGCTGAAGGTATTGCTGGTAGGGGAAGAGGTTGAAGGGGAGGGAAGGGGATTGGATGGGAAGGGCGGAGTAGGCAGAGGGTTGAACGAGTCCTTGCTGGATGGAAGCCTGGTTGTTGTTGGTGAAGTAAGGGTTCCTGGTGAGAGAGTAGGCGGGGAAGGGAGCCTGGGGCGAGGAGGTGATGGTTGAGGGAGAGGGGGAGTGCTGCTGGGCGTGTTTCGCTTGAGCGAGGAGGGTTTCGATGGCTCTCGCCTGGACGAGAGAGTGAGGAGGAGCGACGTTGGCGTTCATTTGCTGGAAGCCTGGATCAAGTCGAGATTCGTACGAGATGGACGCAGTTCCGTTCAGGTAGGCAGCGATGTCCTGTAGGAAAGGCAGAAAAGAAGGGAACGAGGAAGCAGTGTCAGTGGGAAGAAGAGCGAAGAAAGGAAGGAGCTCGGCCGCCAGAGGAAGGAGCAGCAGGCCTCCTTTCTCTTCTCTTCCCCCACCCATCCAGGAATGAAAATTTGACGAGAGGAGAGAGGAGGATGTAACTACTAACCTGAGCTGTCTTTGAAGTAGGAGAAACGGACGGGTAGAGGGACTGGAGGGAAGCCAAAAAGGCAGGCGAGAGTCCTGGGGCCTGAGCGTGCTGCTGGAAGGGCTCCTGCTGGTAAGGGGGAGGGTTGGGTGGGTGTTGGTAAGGAGAGAGATGGGACATAGAACGGTGGTCGAGAGGCAAAGAGGGAGGGTGGGGTGTGCTGGATCGAAGAGAGAGAGTTCGGGATGGTGATGGTTGGAGGGCAGAAGAAATGAAGAAGGGAAGGAGCTGGCGGATCCAGGGTGGGTCGTGACGAACTCATCTCTCTCTCCCTCTCTCTCGCTTGGTACTTCCAAGATCGGGGGAAAGCAGGCAAAAAGAAAAAGCCCATCAAAGCGATCTTCTCTATTCTCAAGCCCAGAGAGAAAACCTTCCCTCCCAGAAAGAAACGAAGGCGAAAAATAATGCTGTCCAGGCAGGCCTCTCCCCTGTTTAGACCGACCGCACTCCTCCTTTGGCCCCTCCTTCTCCTCTTTCCTGCAATTCGCCGTGCTCGTTCTTTCTTTCTTCTCCTGCTTTTACTGCGACACCTGCTTTTCCGCAGATCCCATCTGTCGCGTTTTTGAAGGCGATCTGATATGATGAGGACAGCAACCAAAGAAGGAAAAAGAGAAGGAAAGAAGGACCAAGAGAAGGGAATGACCCTCGTCTCATCTCAGCCGAGCCTCGGTTCAGGTTGGCCGCGTCCTCAGTTGATTCAGAACGATTTTTCTTGCATGTTTTTCCAGCTCATCCCACGCTGTGGCGCGAGTTTTTCTCTCTAGCAGAGACTGAAACGGAGGGGGGCCAAACATATGCAAAGACGGGGAGGGAAAGTAGTCTGCTCGCCGACGCGTCGTGTTTCGTCGAAGCTTCACGATCTCTCGTTAGGGAAAACCTCCTCGACCTCTTCCTGAGATTCTGTTGAGAAGCACATACACCAGATGGTGCTCGAAACTTGGGAGAGAGAGGCAAATTCTCCATAGCAGGAGACATCAACAAAACCGTGCACGCGTCGTCGGTGCTTTAGAATCTGCCTCTCTTTCTTCAATCGAATTTCCATCAAAAGTCTCCCATCAGACTCAGGGGCAAGAAGGAAAGCACCATTCAGATCGAACCTTGATCTGCTTTCATCACGGTGGCGACGGCTTGCTGCTATGCGTCCCTCGGACGAAAGGGGTCAAGGGAGGGGAGGGAAGGAAGTCCCCCTCCTCCGACTCTCCACCAACCAACCACGACCTTCTCTCCTTCCTCCTACCGCTCAATCCTCTTCTCTCCGATGTCCTCGATCTCTCAACCTCTCCCCTTTCTACCCACCGAAATCAAAAAAGAAATTATTCGCTTCTGCGACCTGGCCACGCTCGCAACAACCTCCCTGTTGAGCTTCGCCTTCCTCGAGCTCTCCTCACCTCTCCTCTATCGCGACGTCGAACTCGCAGGATTCTATTCTCTGGAAGCTCTTTTCTGCAGTAGGGTGAGCTTCTGTCTCTCTGTCTTCCTGTATTTTCAGCTCCTGATCGCATTCACCCTTGGATTCGCAGGACGACTCTCATCAACCTCAGCTCGAACCCTTCCTCGACCTCCTCCCTCTCTCCATCCGAACCCTCAACATCTCCCTCCCCTCCCAAGGTCCTCTCAACACATCTCTCTCCCTCCGAATGGACAGAGCCACGTTTCCTCTCAATCTCGATCTCCTCGTCGTCCGAATCGCTGCTCCGCCGCAGGAAGAAGAAGAACGAGAGGAACCGGAGGAGGACTCGGAATCCGAGTGGAGCGACTTCCTCCGTCTCTTCAACCCCAAGACCGTTCGTATCATCGGAATCTTCGACAACTCCTCCTTCCCTACCTCGCCAGATCTCCCTTCCATCGACTTGAGATGGACTCTCTGGAACGACCTGGAGAGCCTCACCTTCGAACGAAGTCGTCCATTTCCTCCCCTCAGCGATGTCGATCTGGCTCGTCGAACGGAAGGAACGGAGCCCAGACCTCTCACAGTCACCTTCGAGGAGTTCAGGCCTCTCACGGTTATCTTCGATGGATCGGAGGAGACGAAGTGGGAGTTGATGGAGTCCTTTTGGGTGGTCGTTGAGTTGGGAACGAGACGGGCTCTTTCGAGCGCATATCCGCCTGGATATAAGGTCAGAGCATGCATGCTGGACTCGAGCTGGATCACTGTGGTGGTGAGATGTGCACTATGGACGAGAGAGGACGCGGATGGCTTTCTGAGCTGGTTGGAGGATCATTGGACTCGAAGGAGGGTGTCGAGCGAACAGGTCAAGTTACGGAAAGCTCGCCTGTTTATCGACACGCTGCTGGCTTGATGGAGGTGAGTTCTTTGTTCCTCTTTCATCGATTATAAAGCCGATTAGAGTTCTGCAACGCCTTCTACAGATATCTTCCTTCTCGAACTACCCACCTGCTCGACCGTCCTGCCCTTCCCCACCTCGCATCAATTCCCATCTGCCCTCTCCTCACCCTCAACCGACTCTCGATTCTTTAGTTTTTTTCTTCTATGTGGATTCCAGGTGTGTTTACTGATCTCCTCTTCTCCCGTTTGACTTTCGTTCGACGCGTCGCTTCTCACCTTCTCTTTTCCTTTCCCTTTTGAACTGACTCCTTCTCCGTTTTCTTCGTTACTCTTTCGCAGCTCCTTTATTCTAGATATACCCACGACCACTAGGTCGCATCTCTTCTCGGATCAGCGCGTTTAATCACCGGATCGTTCTTTGTTCGTTTCACCACCTCTCTCTCTCTCTCTCTCTCTCTTCTGCTTCCCTTTCTTATCGTTCAGATAGCTGACTCTCCTCTTCTCTACCACGTGTATAGCTTTCCTCATCTGGATAGTTGCTATCGGTCCGCTTCGCCTCGCCTAGGGAATCGTGCCTCATCTTCCTCTACCTCCGGTCAGTTTGCGACGCGTCTCTCTCTCTCTTCTTCGTTCTCTCGCCTTCGTTATTGAGTCGATTTTCCCGAGCTTCTCAGCTCTACTCTCAATTAAAAATAATACAGCGCATAGGAAGGCTCTCGTTCTAATTTCCCACCTCTACTCGTTCGTACTCGACCCGTCTCTGCTCTCTCTCCCTTTCCGACGCGCTCTCTGACTCCTTTCCTTTCCAGACTTTCGTTACTTCGTATACCCAGCCACCATCCTCCACTCCATCTCGCCAACCTCCGTCCTACTCGCTCAACCACCTGCCTCGTTCTCGAACTCGCTCTGGCAACTGTACCTCCTCTTTCAATCTTGTTGCCTCCCTCTCCCGTTACTCCTCATCGTCCAAATCTCCAGCCTTTAGCTTTGAACCCTCCTCCCTCCCCGTTCCGAACGCGCTCGACGAGTTCAGTCTCCGGTTCGATGAGATACGTTTGCTTTCATATCTCTCAATCTACTGTCGTTCGACTCAAAAGCGGGAAGAAGGAGTGACATCGAGAACCCGACGACGCAAAGAGAATCAGTCGCGCCGAGCTAGCTCTTCTCCTCCTTCAGCCCTTCCTCTTCTTCCTCCCACACAAAGTCCAGCATTGGACCTTGAAGGACCACTTTTACATACCTCTCTGCTGTGTTCGAGTATCCTAACTCGCCCGAAACCGACAAAAAAAACAAGCTACACCCACCGGCGCAGCGCGCGAAATCTTCGAAGCTGACCTTTCTCCTCCCCTCCCTCCTTCCCTCTTCCCCGACTCCCTCCTGTCCCCTCCTCTTCCCTTCTTCTTCCCCACACGCGAATGGGACTCTCTGAACGACGAACGAAGCAGAAGATCGGAAACGATCCTAGGAACTTGGCTTGGAGACAAGGTACGTCCAGGGTCCCTTCCGAAGCTCGACCTCCAGGTTTTGCGAGCTCGCTCGTTCGACCTCCTTCCCTCCCTTCCTCGCTCCCGATGAGCTTGATGATATCGGCCTTGCGCTCGGCTTATGGCAGTAGGACACTCTCCGGGCTTCGGATACATATACTTCTGCGGCCGGCCTCCTTCCCCTTCGAACAGCTCGCTGACCTCCCTTCCCTCTCCCTCCTCCCTCCCTCTCCTTCTTTGCTTCTCTCACAGACACCACCTCCTTCGGAGCCCAGTTCCTCCTCAAGGCAGGTCATACCGCCGGTACTGCTCTCGGTCTCACCCCCTCCAACGGTCTCGTCAACCCTATCGCCGTCGCTCGAAAGCTCGACAACTCAGGAATCGGAGTGGGGAGGGCTCGACGAGAGGGAGACGCCGAGGGAGGAGGAGCTGGAGGAGCTGGAACCGGACTCGACGAGCTGCTCAAGAGGCTTAGAGGAGATACTCCTGGAAGTGGGAGCGAGAGTGGGGAGAAGGTGCTGGGTGGATTTGCGAAGGCTGGAGCTGTCGAGGAGAGGGATACGATCGTCGTTGGAAAGGAGGAGAGTCAACCTGTTGCTAGTGGGAGTGGGACTACTTCGGTCGAGGTGGTGGTAGAGCAGCCTAAGGTCAGGAGATTAGCGTGAGTAAACCTTCTTCCTCCAAGCTCTCGATACCGAGCTCTGTCTCCCTTCCCGTTCGCGACGCGAGCTCATCTCTCTCCTTCTCTTCCTTTCTTCCCTTCCCATCTCCTCAACCTCTCTCTCCTCACTCTCACAATTCAACCCTACGCCTATTTATGCTCCTCAACGACCCTACTCCCTCCACAGCCACCGCCAAAAGAACCTCGCCGCCAAACGTCTCGCCTCCCAATCTCCTCTCGCCATGTCTGAAATCCTCGGTATCCGCTCTGGAGCCGCCTCCCCTCTTCCCTCTCCTTCTCCCCTCGGAACTCCCATCACCTCTTTCGACTCGGAAATCAACCCTCTCGACTCTGCCAACCTCGATGCCAACAAGGGAGAGTTGACGACGAACGCGAAGCTCAGCGTGGGAGATTACTTCAAGCAGAGGATGGAGGAGAAGAGGAAAGGGTTCGAGGAGGCCATGAGGTTGGCGAAGGAGAACGCTGAGGGTGGAGGAGCTTCTTCTTCATCGGCTGGAGGGAATGGGCTGGGCGTTGAGGAGGAGATTGTGGTTGTTGGAGGAGAGCCAGCTGTCTCCGCTCTCGCCACTCCTGCTGCTGCTGCTGCTGTCGAGGAGTCAGAGGAGGAGGAGTCTGACGAGGAGGATGAGGCAACGCCTGTGGTGGTGGCAGTGGTGAAGGAGAAGAAGGCCAAGAAGGAAAAGCGGAAACGTGGGGAGGAGGGAGAGGGAGGAGAGGACGCGTCGGCGGAGAAGGCAAGGAAGAAGGAGAAGAAGGAGAAGAAGAGGCTGAAGAGGGAGGCTGAGGGTGGGGAGAAGAAGGAGAAGAAGAGCAAGAAGAGTAAAAAGAGCGAGTAGATTCTTAGAGTAGGCTTTGGGGACGCGTCGTCGTTGCATTGCACTTTGTTTCTTCTCCCTTTCCCTCGGTCCCTTTTCGTTCACTTTCTCTTTCTTGGGATCTGCTTTATATTTTTCACGTATTCCACACTTTAACGACCTTGTCTTGATCTCTCAGCCGCATTACTGGAAGACGAGAAGAGCTGGCTCAAAGATGAAGGGGGATGTCAGCTTGATTCGACCTCCACTTTCTAAATAAATGCTGACAGCCTTCCCTCCCTCCTTTCTTCCTTCTACCCATCACCCACCCAACCACCTCAACTACTCAAGATGACCATCCAGCACATCGTATCCTTCGCCTTCCCTTCGGCTACTCCGTCCATCCTCTCCGAGGTATCTCGACGGTTCTTTGAGCTCAAGGAGACTTGTTTGAACGAGAAGGGAGAGAAGTACATTGTGTCGATTAGGGGAGGACGACAGGATAACTGGGAGGAGAGGAACAAGGGGCTGACGGTAAGCTCTATCGGTTGAGGGGGTCGGGAGAGCTGCGAGGGAACGGAGGATAGGTAGGGGAGCAGGCGAAGAAGGGAGGGAAGGAAGGACGGAGATGGAGAGCTGAGCTGACCTCGTTTTATTCATTTTCTCTCTTCCTCTCACACTCATCGCCCTCCTGCTTTGCACATGTCCTCAATTCATTAATCAATAGCACGTCTATCTCCTTGAGTTCAAGGTCAGTTAGCCAGCACGAGCTGAACGGGAGGCAAAGGAGGGAAGCTGAAGTAGAGCTCAACCGAGTCGGAGCTGACCTCTTCCATCGCTCTCTTCCTCTCTCCCCTCCATTTATCCAGACCCACGAGGACAGGAAGTACTACATCGATAAGGATCCCAGCCACAACGACTTCAAGGTCCGTTTCTTCTTGTTTCTACTGCTTCGAGAAGGAGTGCGCGCCGTCGAAGCTCAGCCCGTCGTCCTTCTCTGTCCCTCCCTCCTCCAACCTACATCGATGCTCATCATTTCGGATACTCTCACGAAGTTACAGCCTACTGATCGTTTCTTTGCTCCGCCGTCCTCATCTCTCTGCGTTCCTCTCTCCCTCTCACACGAAACAGCTTTTCATTGGTCCACTCGTAGAAGATGCCCTCGTGCTGGACTTCACAGAGAACGTTTGGTAGCGTTTGGTAGAGCAGGATCAGCTCGATAGTAATGTCTTTTTTTGAGTCTTCTGGGGAATGAGGGAGATTGACTGTAACATATCTGCTGAAGCTTGCTGGGACTTTCAGAAGAAGACGAGAGGAGATGAGGATCAAGTGAAGAAAGTTCCATTCGTTCATACGTTTCGTTGATATTGAAGCTGCGATATATTTAGATCTTCTCCTTGTTGAGCTTAGCGTCGGCCTCGTGTCCGTGCTGGTCGACCTGAGTAAAGGGAAGGGAAGAGAAGGAAAAGGGAGAGAAATGAGCTTCAACTGTCAAACGAGCCGCGATGAGACCGAGAGCTTTCGAAAGGAAAGAAAGCGCACCTTATCTCCGACAGCAGATGTAGCAGCGTCGAATCGAGTGCCGATGGAGGCGTTGGAGTCCTTGGCGACCTCCTCTGGAGAAGGGGGGAAATAGGAAGAGAAGCAAGGGAGGGAGGAAGATGGAGGTCAGCTCGGCGGTCGACTCCTTTTGATCAAGAAATCTGCTACCGTCTCGAACGGTATGGAGATGTACTGACTGTTTCCCTCCTTCGATGCTTCGGCACCAACACCCTGAACGGTCTCGGAGACGTAGTTGACAGCGGCCTAGAAGGGAAGGCAAAAGGAGGGGGCAGAACGGTCAGCATCGACGGGAGATGGGAGATGTGATGAAGGACGGCTGAGATGATGACGGGGAACTGAGAGATACGAAGGGGGGCTCACCTTGACGGTATCCATTCTGTGATGGGAGAGAGAAGAGAAGGAAGGAGGCAGGGAGGGAGGACGGGAGGAAGGAAGGGAAAAGAGAAGCAAGGTCAGCCAATGGAGACGAGATGGCGGGAAGAGAACGACGAGGTCGTCGAGATTGGGCGAGGGAGCAGGTCGAACGAACGTTGATAAGTTGGTTGAGTGGGGTGGGTGGATGAGGTGAAGGTGGGTTGAGTTGGTAAGGAGGTGGTGGTTGATGGGAGAGAAGGAAGGAAGTCCCAGCGGCGCTTTTTCTTCTCAATCGGGGGTTGAACGGTGACGCGTAGGATTGGGTAGGATTCCGGAACCAGGTCGGAGAGTGAGGTCACCCGGATGCAGACCCTGTATTAGTCAGAAGCGATGTCAAAGAAGGAACGCGCGGGAGGAGACCCAAGGAAGGAGGGACGGAAGGAAGGAAGGAAAGGGCAAAGAAGAGGGAGGTCGAGAGGGAGAGGCGATTTAGCGTCGTTTCTTCTCTACCAGGCCGTTTAGTTCGGCAGCAGGCCTGTTCCTTGAGGATAGAAGTAGGTTCTCTGTTCCTCCGGAGACTCTCAGAGGCGACATAGAGGAGTGGGAGAGGTTTAAACGAAGGAGGAGGGATTAAAGTAGACAGGTCTCGCCTCTTGATGCTCTCCGTCTTTTCCGTTCTGGCTTCCCAGCTGCTCGACAGCGCCAGCGCAAGGCTAAAGGCTTCATACCCCTCTCACGTGTGCTTTGGAAAGCTCAGATACTTGATTGTCGGAAGAGGACCGATTTCTCGAGACTAAATGCACTTTTCGACGACGCGTCGCGAATCCTTTTCCTCAAGGTTTGCAGACTCTCAGGACGACCTGTCCCACTATCACCTCGCAGGAGGCTTCCAAGAATATTCTGGATTCTCAGACTGAGTTTCATTTCAGAAGGAGTCCTCTGGGGAAAGTTTGCATCGCGGACGACGTGAGGAGGAACGACGACGCGGCCTCCTCTCGCTCACCTCTCGTACCAATCAATCGCTCAAGTTCGAGACAGGATGACATTGCATAGTGGTAAATTTAATAATTTAATACCCTTTTTTCTTTTCTTTTTTTCTTGAGCGCATCAATCTGCCCTCTTCCTTCTCTTTCTTCTTGATTCAAAACAAAACAGAACCTCCGTCGCCTCGTCCTCTCTTCGATTACCCCGGTCAGCTCCGCTCGAGAGTCAGAGTGTCCTAGGAGAAGCTTCGAAGATGTGCGAGTCTCTTCCTTCCATGGAAGAGAAGATCTGACCGGCGGTGATGGAGGGAGAAGTTCAGGGACGAGCCTCCCTAGTTTCTTCTGTTGAGAAGTGCGTCATTTGAGACGAGCCGCGTCGAGTTGTTTCTAGCACCTTCTCTCTTCTCCATAGTTCTAGTAGTTTCTCCGTAGGTAGCTTAGTCATCTCTTGTAATAGTAGATACGTCATAGGTGCTGCGGAGGGTTCTCGTAGAGTGTCTAAGGAGAGCTCGCACTGAGAGGAGGAGGTTCTTCACTTGTACTGAAGACCATCCTCCTCCAGAGCCGACACCTCACAACCTCTTCTTTCCCTTCCCACCCACTTTACTTAGCGGCCGTCTCCTACTTTGAAGTATAAACTTGAAAAGACCTTCTCTTTTCTCTCTGCTCTTGATTCCTATTTTGAGGTTTGCAAGAAAAAATGGAAAACTTAGCGTCATCATGCTTTGCTGGAAGCGGACGACGAAAGAATCAGGCTGCGAGCCATCATCCTCCTCCACCTCCCACCCACCACTCTGCCCTGTACAGACCTCAACCCATGAAACTCACTACTCTCGGTGCGAACCACTCCTCTCCTCTCCGAAGCATCTACAATCTTTCCAGGCTGACGAGCGTCTCCCTTCCACGTTCCCTTCTCCAGCTCTCCTCCTCCTCCCGACCTCAATCCTCGCTCTCAACGGCGAAGGCTCGTCTCCTCACAGACTCGACCGCTCCTCCATCTCTCGAACTCAGCAGAAGAAAGACATCCTCCTCGAAGGCCGACAGCCTTGCCACGGAGGAGCCAAGAAGGCTCCTATCATGGACGCAGATCTGATCTACATCCTCCCCATCGGAGACTTGGACTCTCTCGTCTCAGACGAAGTGGCCAGAGTGAGCTTCATCTCGACTTGTTCGACCTCGTTCTTCCTTCTTTTCGCTGACTCTTCCTTCTTGTCGTTCTCAGATCCCCGTCACACCTACCGAGCTCAGGCCTGGACATGCTCACGCTCACGGAAACCATCACCTCCACCACCACGGAAAGGGAGCTTGGAGACACTCGTTCGCTGGAAGACTCGACCGAGCTATCGATCAGCTCGAGCCCTCCGAGGCTGCTTTCCTCTCCTTCGTCTTTGGGTTTGGTTTGATGGTGAGCAGGGGATCTTCTTCTTACTCTTTTGCGCTCAATCTAATCAAGCCTCTTTACTGATTCTTCTCATCGCAGTCCCTCTTTGGCGTACGTACTCCCTCTCCCTCTCTTCACAACTCGACCGACATCGCCACCTCCTCCGTCTCTCTCTCTTTTCTGCTTTGCTGACTTGTTCTCTCTGATTTTTACAGGTGCTCTTCACCATCACCCGACGACTTGTCGTTCGAAAAAGAGCCTGCAAAGCTAGACGAGCCGCTCAAGCCGCTGCTGTTCTCGCATCTCCACCTGCCTACCCTGCGTGAGTAGAGCTTCTTCTTGCCTTTCCCTTTCTCTCATCGAAGCTGACTTCGACCGCTCCTCTTCTCTTCCTTCAGTGCCGCTGCTTCTCTCGATGAGAAGGTCACCGCTCCTGCTGCCGAGGAGGAGACCTTCGTTTTGCTCGAGCATCAGTAGACGACTCGTCAACCTTTCGCTCCGTTCTTCCGTTCTTATGACTGATTATTTTTAGTTTACTGCTGGTTCAGTCCTCTAACGAGCCCCTCCACTTTTTCTCTCTCTTTGATGACTTCTCTTCTCTCCTCTTCTTCGAGGCGGCATCCAGAGAAACTCGGTCGACTCTCCGCTGGATATCATCTTGTTTCTCAAAGCTCGGGCTGAGCAGTTTTGCGCGATCTCTTCGTTCCTTCTCCCGCCCATAGCTATATATCCAAGCTTTAAACCGGGCGCGTGAGGGAAGCAAAGTCGGGCGACCAGCGAGAAAAATCTTCGCTCGAAAACCCCTCGTCGCGACTTACTGTTCACCTCCCTCAGCTCTCTCCAGCCTTTCTGCCTTCCCGAATCTCGACATGACGCTGTATCCACGAGGCCTCAGGCAGTTTATCTACCCGAAGAGACCGGCGGACCCTCTCTTCTCTTCTTCGTTCCACGAAGATTTCGCTCTTCGAGGAGGAGGAAAGAGCCCCCTCCTTGATCGGTCTCATTTGTTTCCCGCTTCGCTTCCCTCGCCCGTCATGGTCGAGCGACTGCTTCCGAGTGCTGATCTCCTTTCGGGAAGGGGGTTCCTGGCTTCGAGCAGTCGTAGGGCAGAATTGGGTGAGGAAAGGGAGAGGCTGTGGGGTGGAGGTCAGCGGCAACGACGCGGAGGGTTGGACCCGTTTCTTTTCTAGATATCTGGCGAAATTATAGCTTCAAGTTGTAAGCGACTGTAAGCATAGGAAATGCGGCGTCACGGAGTATGAGAAGTAGGAAAATTTCGTTCGCAACCGAGGAACGCTCGTCGTGCTTCCTTCCTCTTCTCTCTCCTCCTCCCTCAGACTTTTTCTTCCTCTCGCTCTTCTTCTGCTTCCGTATGCACGTACTTTTTTGGGGCCGGAGAGGAATCCATCGACGGTCGGCGAAGATCGTGCAAGAACTGAGACGCCTCTTAATGAGCTATCGGAAGCTGGATCCCTCCGTCGTCAAAGGACCCCCGACTGGCTCTGAGTTGGAAAAGGGAGAAGTTCAAGACCAGTCGCCCTCAACCACCACCACAGACGAGAAACCTCAGCATCGTCCATCCTCTCCTCCTCGAACATATACATCGTCTTCCCTACTCTCTACGACTATGACCAAGGGAGAACACCCATGTGAGTTCGCTGTTGTGCTTGGTTGGAGGAGGGAGCCGAAGGGATCGAACGGACGAGCTCTTCTCTTTGCTCTCCCTCGCTGCCGCTGACTCTCCCATGCTGCCGTTCTCTCTTCCTGGCTCTCTCCTACAGGTCCTTCGTGCGACAAAGTCTTTACGCGAGCTCAGCATGTTACTGTGAGTCCTTCCTCTGCTCGCTCTCTTTCCTGCAAGGTCGGGTCCCATGGAGAGCGATCATCATCGCGCTTGTCTCAACGGGCTTTGCTTTCTCGCTGCCTTTCTTCCCTGGAGCTGAGTTTCCTTTTGATCTCCGTTTCCGCTCCTCTTTCAGCGTCACATCCGAACCCACACGGGAGAAAAACCTTACCGTGAGTCGAAGCAGAGAGACAGCATCGCAGCCAGGCTGAGCTCTTCTTCCTCTTGTTTTCTTCTTCTTCTCAGCCTGCGACAAGTGCGACGAGAGATTCCAGAGAGCGTGAGTAATGTCTCATCATTATATACGTTCCTCGCAGAGAAACGTTTCTTCGAGACAGACGTCCAGCAGAATCTAGAGAGGACTCGCGAAAATCAAGACGGGAAGCTCACCCTTTTCGATCCTTCTCTTTTCCTTTCTTTCAGGGACATGCTCCTCCGTCACAAGGTTCGTTCTGCAGGCACTATACCTCCTCTTGACTGCATCTTGTGCTTTTCCTCCGGGAGCTTCCATCGAGAAATCTATCTTGTGCGAGGAAGCTGATCACGTTTCTCCCTCCCTGTCGACTTCTCTCCTCTTCAGACCAAGTTTCACGACGAGCAGCCCGCTCCTTCCTCAGCCTCCAGACTCAAGAGGAAACGAGCTCGTTCATCCGACCATCAGGGAGAGGAATCGGACGAGGAGGAGAAGGTGGCGGCACGAGCGAAGAAGAGTAGTCGAGAGTCGAGAGGTCGAGAGAACGACGACGTGGGTCCCGCTTCAGGTGAGTTCATCTTCTTTCCTCACTCCTCTCCTTCACTGGGAGCATGCGCGCTCTACTCCTTCTCTACACTTTTCCACGTCTGTAAGACGCGAAGCGAAAATCCCCGCTGATCAGATCTTTGATTTGCTTTTCTTTGTCTCAGCCTCGAACGACGCAAACTGCGTCAACTCCTCCTTCAACCAAACTCCCTGCGCCTCCACTTCTTCCACTTTCCACAACAACTACTCCACCCCTTCCTATCCTGGCGGCACAACATCCTCCGACTCTTCCTCCTACAACGGCTACACCCCCGTCGACCCATCTTCCCAGAGCCATCCCTCCTCGTTCGAAACCTTCGACCACAACCACAACTTCCCATCTTACGGCTCCTCCTCCCTTCCTCAGTTTGAAGTCTCCACTGCCTCAGGTTCCTCGTGCGACGCTCCCAGGTACACTTTCGACGCGATCGGAGGAGGAGGCGGTTTCACTTCGTACGACTCTCAAGAAGAACTCAACTTCGACGCGTCGTCTTCCTCCAACGGAATGATGCCCACTGGCAGTCTCCTCCCGGTCCCTTCCGACGTCGGGGGAGACTTCGACTGGAACGAGATGATGGAATCCTGGGCGGGAGTCGTCGACGATGAATGGCAAGCAGGATCAGCTTCGGCACTTTGGCTCGCCAACGAGGTCGCGCGAGGAGCAGCCGCTGGAGCGACGCACGCTCTTCCACCAGCGGTCGCAGCCGCTTTTCAAGCCGCTCCTCTCTTTGAACCCTTCATGGAATCTCAGCAGACTCCTCACCTCTCCTCCTTTTCGGATGCGGCACCCACTTTCTCCTCTACTCCCAACCCAACTCCTCCTTACTCTTCAGCGTCCGGATCCTCCTCCTCCTCCAGCAACACCGCCACCGTCCCAACTTCCTCTCTCCTCCTTTACTCCTCTTCTCTTCGTTCCTTTGTCCAAGCGATCCTCTCCTCTCTCCCTCCAATCTCCATCAAAAGACCTCGCCTCACGTCCTCCACACCCCACTCGAGACCTTTCGAACTCGCCGCTCTCCCTCCTCGTCTCCTCCCTCCTTCGGTCCCTCCCACTCAGTCCCAAATCCAAACTCAAGCCGGACCGAGCCTCCCGTCTTCGCTTATGGGTCTGAGCTCAACAGCACCGCTGCCGATCATCGAACGTCGGACGGCGATGAAGGAGACCAACGCGTTGATGGCTCTGGTCCTGGAACGAGGGAAGACTGCGGTGGAGAGCGAGAAGGCGAAGGAGATCGAGGAGGAGATTGAGGATGAGGCGGTCGGTGCGATGTCGGGTGGGTGGTTCACGTTGGAGACGAGAACAATGGCGAAGAAGAGGGAGAGGAAGTCGGAGACGGAAGTCGTGTCGGTGTGATTCGCTTTTCGCTGTCCGAACTGTCGGGACAATTTCGTATACTTTTCTCCCCATAACTTGCTTGTACCACTTCACCTTCGTTTAATCTTCCTTTTCTGACCTATGTTTTACAGTAGCTGATCCACTACGTCTGTTTGTATCTCGTCCTCTCGCTGCTGATCTTCTCCTAGTTTCTCTCCTGTACTACTCCTTCCTTCGCTCTTCGTGACTATCCTATCGTATATTTCTACCGGGTCTTCCGCTTAGTATACACTCCACACCTCTTGCGCTTCACTTTCAGTATTATAGCTTATCAGCGGCTCTCCGGAGAAGTCGACCGGTGAGAGAAAGAGAGAGGGCATTCGAGCTTGTGGTTGTTGAGGCTTGATCTACATACTCGGTGTATATAGCAGTAACTCGATATCTCTCGATTCTATCGTTTCCGAGTTTGAGACTTTTCACGTCGTTGTCTTCCTTCACAATACCCACTCGATCGCTCCTCATTCCACCTTCGACGCGTCGGACTTCTCTTCCTCGCTCTCGATCTCCTCCTCCCTTGTCGCCGTTCGTCTTCCCTTTCTCCTCCGAGAAGATGCGTCCTCTTCTCCTTTCTCGCACCCATCTTCCTCGGTTCTACTGCAATCCGTACTTTTTTTTTTCGTCAAAGGGACGCGAGAAAGAAACAAGCTTCGACGCGTCGGAGGGAAACAAGGACCAGCCTCCTTTCGATTTCGAGAGCAATGAAGCTCCCTTCCTTCACGTCCTTCCTTCTCCCTCCCAACGACCAGCACCCCGACTTTGCATCTCATCTCATCTTCCCCCTTCGCCCCTTCTCCCGTTCCCTCACTCGCACTCGGATACCCTTTCTCGCATAGAGTTCTCTCGTTCTCGCAAAGGAGCTTCTCTCCTCCTCCAACGACGATGGCGTCCTCCTCCTCCGCTTCCTCCTCTCGTCGACCCATGCACGGTGGGTTCTTCCTTTCGCTCCTTCTATACATCCACCGCTCGAAGCTGATCTATATATCTCCTCTCTCGTCGACAGTGCACATTCTCTACACGCTCCCTCCTGCTACTGGAACGACGTTCGCTCGCTCGAGAGGGACCGTCCTGGTCAAAGCTCTTAAGGGGAAGCAGTGGGGAGCGTGCGAGTTGGGAGCTATAGTCAAGGCTGTATGCACCTCAAGGTGAGTCTTTGCTCGCATATATATATATATCCGCTCGCTGAGTGGATGCTCGCGGAGGGAGTCGAAGGCAGGAGAGCAGAAGGGAAGGAAGAAGGGAAGGTTGAACGAAGGACCCAGCTCGTCTCCCTCCCTTCTCTCAACCGAGTGGTGGCGAATCCATTCGGTTTCAGGGGTCGCCCGTGTATTGAGTTCCCTCCTGAAGGCATCCGAACAGCCGCCCTCGAAAAAAATGCGTCTTTCCCTCTCTTCTTTGAGCTCGAGAGCTGACCTTCCCCTTCGCCCTTCGTCCCTCCCTCGCCTCCTCCCTCGCTTCTTTTCACTTTCACTTTCTTTTCCGGCAGTCCCTCTCTCCTCCCGAACTCGAAAACAGACCACTCCCTCTTCATCCAAGACCCTCAACAGACCGCTCGAGCTTCGAAATGGGCGGATCCCTCCGAGCCCATCCAGGCCATAGAAGTTCAACCAGGTCTCATCGGATGGGCTCTTGACGACGCGTCAGAGGAGTCGAAATCCATGATCGTGGGGATCCTGAGGAAGGATGAGGTAGAGGAGGATGACGAAGGCAGCGAGTCGGAAGTGGAGGAGTGGTTGGAGATTAGGATGAGGTTGGTCAAGGTGAGTTGGACGCGAGTCGGGAAGGCGACGAAGGCACGACAAACGAAGAGCTGATCCTCCTCTTTTTCTCTTCCTTTTTCGCAGGCCGATCCCATCTCCCGCTCTCAGCACCTCTCTCAACTCTCCGCTTTCCAACAAGGTCTTCCTTTCACCTCCCCGTCCAAACGAGTCCCGAGCTCCTCAACTCCAGCCTCCGTCGCTCCTCCTCCTCCTCCAGCTCCTTCATCTCGACCTTCCCACTCCGCTTCCTTCCTTCGGGACCATCCAACTCCACCTACCTCAGCACCAGCTTCAGAGCCTACTCCTTCACACCCTTTACCTCCTCCTTCTCCTCAAACTTTCCATCCTTCACCACCGCGTTCCTCCTCAGCTCATCATCAACAACAACCCTTCGCTTCGACTTCCTCCTTCCACCACCACCCCGAGTCCGACTCCCAGCATCCTCGCTCAGAAGGACCTCGAGCCGCCAAACGAGCCAAAGGAAGCGACTCTTCGACTCCAACAACAGCACCAAAAGCAGATCCCACCAAGAGGGAGACGAGACTCTCCACGGCGAAAGCAGCAGCAGCTTCGAATCCAGCAAGAGAGGACGACTCCTTCCCCTCCTCTTCCTCCACCGCCAGACAGCCTCATCCATCCTCCACCCCAGCAGCAGCAGCCTCTTCCTCTGGTGCGAACCCTGAATCCACCGCCGAACTCCTCTCCCACACCCGTTCCCTCATCAACACTACTTCCACCTCCGCTTCCGATCCCAACTCCTCCTCCAACTCCGGATCTACCTTTTCTCCACAACTTCTCGAACTCCTCTCGAAACTCGGGAAGGACCCGTCCCTCACCGCCGACAAGGAGGCCGTTGGGATCTTGACGTCGTTGCTCCAAGCGGCGGAGAAGGAAGGGAAAGAGCAACAACAGAACGCGAAGGATTCGAAGGGGAAGGAGACGGAGAACTTGAAACCTGCTGCGGGTGGAAGGCCTAGTGGATTCCGAGGGACGAAGAGGAAGTCGACGGGGCTGCCGGAGTTGCTGGACGATGGGACGGGATGTTCGACGTGTGGGAGGATGAAGAGTAATACGTGGAGGGCTCGAGAGGGTGGGACGAAGGTGTGCAATGGTGAGTCGGAGGCTTTTATCTTGCCTTCTCAGGGTTGGGAGTCGGGCGGAGAGAGGAAGGCGAGACGTCCCGCTCGTTTACTGACTTCAGTTCCTTTCCCACGTCGTTTCGCTCGCAGCCTGCGGCCTTCACTGGAACAAGTACAAGGTCCACCGTCCCAAAGAGCTTTGGGGAGATCCCGATGCTTCGCCAGTCAAACGTCGTCCAAAAGTCAGCAGCTCAAGCGCGAAGTACCTCCTTACATCACCCGTCCGAGAGGAAGACGACTCCGAGCCTCACACCTCCCAACAGCAGCAACACCTCGCCATGACTTCGCCGGTTCGAGGGAAGAACGGGTGGGACTTCCAAGGTCCCAAGTCGTCTCAGGCTGGAGAGAAACTCAAGGCTCTCACCGCTGGATCGTCGTCGTCGTCGAAGCTCGGTGGATCGTCGTCGTCGAAGCATCTCCCTCTCGGTCGAAAGATGGAAGGAGGATCAGCCGCTGGCCCAGCATCGGAGGGTCCATCAGGAAGAGGTCGCGCTTCTCTCGGTGGTAGGAAGCCGCTGCAGGGTCCGAAGAAGGATGAGAGTCCTAGGAAGGCATTGAAGAGGATGCTGTCGGTGGGAGGAGAGGTCGAACTTCGTCGGCTCAAGGGACCTCTCTCGGATGACGACACCCACGACTCTTCCCTTTCTGCCTCATCGAGTCAATCGCTCGCTCGAGGAACTCGATCCCCCGCCAAGTCTCAGCGACATCGGACGACTTCGAACCTCAACTCGGGAGGAGGACGAGGACTAGTCTTCCCTCCGGACGACGACGCGACGATGAACGGAGGAGGAGAAAAGGAGCTTCATCCTGGTCAAACGGAAGTCGACGACGACTGGATGGGATCCGACTTTTCGACTCTCTTCGACCTCGACGCGGCGAGCAACGCTGGAGCCATGTCGGATGGAGGATACGGGAGTGAGATGCAGCTCGACGAGATCGACGGATCCATCCTCGGAGGAGATCTCATGGGAAGCGATCAACCTTCCTTCAACCTTCAGCTCTCTTCCGACAACCACAACGAACTCCTCTCCCAAACCATGTTTACCTCCTCTCCCAACTCCTCCCACCACTCCCTCTCCCAGTCCTCTCCTCTCACTCTTCCCTTCGACTTCTCCTCCCTCCCTCCCTCCTCCCCTCCCATCATCCCACCAGGTCTCTTCTCTTCCCCGCCAGGAGAGGACGAGATGGAACTCGAGTCGCCTATCTTCTCGATCCTCGGAGCCACTCCGACAGCAGAGGAGGTCCGACAGGCCAACGCTCAGGCTTCGTCGTCGAAACTTCAAAACGAAACGACGACTTCTCAACACGACGAGCACGACATCAACCAGTACCTCATCTCCCCTACCTCCTCCCAAACAACGCATCATTCCACCAGCACGACCAACCAGCTTCAGCCTCACCAGCCTCAGGATCTCGAAGCCTTCCAATCGTTCTTCGCTGCCAACACCTCCAGCGTCGTCGTCCCTTCCCCTTCGGCCGTCCAAATTTCCTCTACCAACCTCCCATCCTCAGCCTATGATCCAGCTCTCCTCGAGCCAGGAAACTCGACTCCTACGACCACGTCTACCCTCGCTGCCATCTCGAGAGCGGGAGCGGCAGCGGGAGGTGCAGAACAACCGAGTCATCAAGAGCAGGCGGAGTTCATGGCGTTGTGGAAGCAGTGTGAGGATGTTATGAGAGGGAAGAAGGCCGAGGACGCTGTTGAAGGGGTTGCTGAGGTGGAGGAGGGAAGTGAGAGTGGGGCGGAGCCGGGATGGGTTCATTGATTTCTGCTCTCGGCCGGTTTTGTTCATCTCTGCTTTCGTTCCCTTTTCTCTCTACCACTAGTTATACCTAGCATAACCCTCTCCCTCCTTCTCGCATCTGCTCGCCTCTCTGCACGACTTCTTTCCTTCCTCGCTCATCGCTTTCCTTCTTCTTGTCGACGCGTCTTCCTCTTTTGCCCTGCATCGCTCTCCCTTTCCTTCTCTCGCTCATTGTATCACCTCATTACTGCTTTTTATTCACGTACTTTCTCGCATTACTTGCCACTTATGCACAAGATCGATTGACTCTTCGAGGATTGTTGGAAGCTTCGGACTTTCCGCACAAACGCTCATCGAAGCAAAGCCCATGAATCATCGAATGAGAGAGAGCGTGGCACAGACTAGCTAGTAATCTGAGAAGGGTATCGAGGAGGAGACCGCGCGAAGAAACAAAACGGGGAGTGAGGAGAGAAAGCAGGGAGAGATGAAGATCAAGATCTATCGAAGAGCCGTCTCGGAGTTTGAAAAGCTAGACTTGGAGATGGATTCGTCGTCATATCCATCGTCGCTGGAGGAGGTGACGTGGGAAAGAGCGGTTGTCGTGAACGGAGAAGTGATTTGGCGGCCATCGTGGTTGTAAGTGCGGTTGGAGGTGTCGAAGTGACCATGAGAGACGTCGTCGGGACTGAGTCGATCCATAGGAAAGCTGATTTCCTCTGCGTCCTCTCTCCTGATTTCGGTGACGACGTGGATCTATGTGAAAGATGTCGAGCTTGGTGATCAGCTTGTGCGGTTCAGGAAGAGAAAGGAGGAAACATGAACTCACCGAGATACTGTTCATCGCAACATCTCTCTCCTCCCTCCCTCTCCTTCCCTCTCCGAGCTTCTTGACAGCGTTCTTGATACTGGAGAATATCCGTCCCCCATCGCGGGAAGTTCCTGTTCCGACTCCTGGCGGTTGGCTGAAGGCGAACTCTCGAGCGAGAACGACGTTCGCAGCAGGTCGAGGAGTTCCGCCTGGCGAGGTGACCTCTGGCGCGATGGCGAAGGAAACTTCAGGAGTTCGAGGGGGTGCAGGGAACTCGGTGTAATCGTTCCGAGGAGCCTGGAGATGGAGATAAATAGGAAAGGAGGGAGATTATCAGAGATCGAAACGAGAAGCAGGTTTGAGGAATTCGAAGACTCACAGCAGCGACTTTTTTGCTACCTCGTTCTCGAGAGGAGATCTTTTGAGCACTCGAAGGACCTGTGAAATGCTCCTCATGCTGACCGGGAGACTGTGAGTTGAAGGAGGATACGCGAGCGAAAGTGAGTTCAACGCTCGATTTCGTCCTGGATTTCTACTTTCGTGTTTGTAAAAACTCACCCAAGTCACGTAGAAAAGAACGATCGCATTGATGGTGATATCAGCTCCACAAGAGGCGAGGCAGACGAATCCCAGTTGCTGCGAGAGGAGGACGGAAGAATCAGCGGGAGAAAACGAAGCAAGGTGGGACGCGTCGAGCTCACCTTCCCGTGCATGAGAGTGAGAACGAGCATGCTGAGAGTGAAACGAGAAACGCAATGTCAGCCAGGCTGGATTCCTTCATAAGGAAGCGTCGTTGAGTTCTCACTTGATACTGTGAAAAGGCAAGGGCGAGAAAGGCGAAAGTTCGATCAGAGAACGGACGACCCAGAGGAGTTCAAGCGACCCAGAGATGAGAACTTACGTCGAAATAGTCAAAGCCATAAGAGCGGAGAGCATCTGAAGGAGGAGATAAAGACGAGGGAAGATGGATATGGCGAAGGAAACACTCTAAACAGACCAGGGTCGTCGTCTACTTACCGTCCTGATCGCGACCGTTCGAAGCCCCTTGTTGATGAATTTGGACCTCAGGATCGGGTAGACGAAGAGACCAGTCAACTAGAAGGTAAGGTAGAAGAGATGGATGAGCGACGATCCCTAAGATAGAAGAGCAGGGTGATGAATAGAAGAGACGCGACTCACGAAAACGTTGAGGAACAGATCGTAACCGAGGAGAGCTACCGAAGCATATCTCTTCAACCCAATCATGCAAGCACCATCCTCTCTGACTTCAGCAATTCGACCTGAGAAAGAAGGAGGAGGAAGAAACGACGAGTCAGCCAGAGGCCCTGCCGTGAACCTCATCAACCTCTCGTCTGTTTCTGCTCGCCCAAAGTCGAGATTGAACTCACCGAGGACCATAAAAATGATGATCACGAGGTATAAAGCGATGCTGAACGCGCAGAGAAGATAGGTCTTGGACTGGAGTCGAGGTAGAGTAGTTCCTGAGACGACGTGGACCTTCTCGATGAGGAAGAGATCAGTGCGGATGAGCCTCCGAAGATGAAAGAATGAAAGGAGATGTACTCACTGAAGATCTTAGAAGCGACGTAGAACACGATGCAAGAGACGATTCCCATCCCACAAGAAGTCGCAGACTGAACAAGCGCAAAATCTCGGAAGAGAGATGAGCTTTGTACTCGTCGCGTCTCCTTGTTTCATCGATGCACTCACCGAGCTCATTCCGACACCCAGGACCAAGACTCCCGATGTGAATAAGAAAGACCAGCTGCGAGAAGGGAGAGAGAAAGACGCGTCGATCAGTACGAGTCCTTCTTCAGCCGTCCACAATTCGCGCACGAGATGTTGAAGAAGATCGATGCTCACCTCGTGATGAAAACCATCAAGCAGGCGAGTCTGGGCCAAGAATAGGCTCTCCAGGATGTTGATGAAAAGGGGTTGGGGGAGAGAGACCGGCGGGAAGTGATGTAGGAAAGGATCGAAACGCCTGTAGGAGAGAGTGAGATTCGAATGAGCTCAGGATACATAATGATGGAAGGAAGATAGGGCATGGGATACGAACCAGCCATGACTGGCGGAGAGAGGAAGGAAGAGGAGGAGAAAGTCAACCAAGGATCGCGACGAAACAAGAATGCGAAAGAGAGAAAGGCGAGATGAGACTTACAAACGACAGCGGAGAAAGCCTGCATAGCCGGTCTGGGGAAGACTGTTGCCCCAGAGAGAAGAAGAGAAAAAGGAGTAGAGGCAGTCAGCGATCGGGGAAACAGCGACGAGCTCAACCAAGCCTCCCCTCCTTCTCCTTTCCCATGAAGAGGCAAGACCACGAGCTCGAGCACTCACCAACGGTAGGCTGTTAGCAAAGGCAAGTGGGAGATGGAAGATTATGGTCAGCTTGGGGCTCTTGACGTGGTGACAAAGCTACAAGCTAGACCAAAAGGATCTCCAGCGAGGTTGGAATGAACTCTCACTGCTAGGTCTGGAAAGTCTGTGAAAGGCGAGGACATCTTGAGGCCAAAGGAGAGAGGAAGATTCTGGATAAGAAAGGAGTGAAGGCGATGGGCGACCGAGAAGGAGAAGGAGAGAGGTCAACGTTGAGAGGGAGAAGAACGCTGGTGTCGACCTGTTTCTTCAGATCGAGGATTTCCTTCTCTCCTTCCCCTTGTTTCGCTTGGTCAGTTTGGAGGGAAGAGCGAAGCCGCCACCTGGACATCTGCCTGGAACACACAAACGAAAGGTTGAGAGGAAGAACGACGCTTAGCGTTGGACGTGTTTGTTTCGCTGAAACAACCAAAAAAAAGAGGAGAGGGAAGGCGTCAGCTCCAACCGTTTATTCCTTGCGGCGATTGAGAACTGGGGAATAGCGACGAAACTGTGTATGAATATGAGATGATGAACTCACGAAGGTGTAGTATGTTTGAGGGAGGAAGGGTCTTTCTGTTGAAAAGAACGACAGGGCGACTTCATGAGATCGATCGAGCTGCTCTCCCTTCCACCGGCCCTCTTCTTCCGTAGGCAGAGATATCTGCAACTTGGGGGCTCGTCTCGAAGATATCCTACCCAGCTCGGGTATCGTACAAGCGCGATCTGGCGCCGAACTAGGCGAAACAGAAACAGGAAGAAACAAAAAGTCGATCAGCCCGCGTCTCGCTCTGACCTTCCTTCTCTCCGGCTCTACGAGTCCGAGCCAAGAGTTGAGAAATAGAGGAAAACCTACGCTCCAGCAGCTTTTCTCGTCCGTCCTTCACTTCAGATCCGCGACTTGGGAGCCGAAGAAACAACACTTGAGCTGGGTTCGGATTCTTGACGCGAGAAAATCGTGCTCGGAGCGACTCCAAACGTCGTTGGCAGTGAAAGGTCCTAGAAGGAAGGAGGGTGAAGCTCGGGTTGGCCACGGTTCGATACAAGAGTGGGAAGAGCTTAACTCACGAGTTCTGAGAAGAGGAAAGACGTCGCGTCCAGGAAAGCATCAGTCAGGAATACACGCGACGAAGGAAGAGAAGGACGAACCTCCAACAGCGATCACTCTCAGAGAAGCTGTAGGGGAGTGAGAATGGAGTTAGTGGTGTCGAGAGAGCTGAGATCCAGTATAAAGAAATCGAAGAACGGAGACGGACCAAGATGGTGAATCGAGTGGTGACTCGTGAACCACATCTCCCTTCCTCCAGTAGACTGGAAGTTCAACGCTGCAGGAGTTTGGGCCGTCACCGTCAGCGAACGATCTAGCCACCCATCTGTGGCGCTAGAGGTCGAGGAAGGATTCGATCGAAGTTCGGTGACGCGTTTGGACACGGCGAGAATGGTTTCCTTCGCGACTTGGAGGGAGGATTCGATAGGAGTGAGACGGCGACGGATGTCATAGTTGAGAGCCGGGGAGGCGGAGTGAAGGGTCTGGAGACAAGGTGTGAGGTGAATGGGAGAGAGAGAAAATGAGTCAATCTCGGGGCAGGAACGAGAACGAGGAGGAGGGGACTCGGAGCAAAGGGAGGGAGGTAGGACGAACGTCGAGGAGCAGTGTGTAGTGGTCCAGGATGTGACGGATGTGTTTCCTACGAGATGGAATATCATCGAGTGCGGCTCCTGTCAGTTGAGAAGTCCAGTGTGCAGGGGAAAGAAAGAAAGAGAGAGGAAACGAGCTCACCCAATCGTCGATCCGCTTCCTCCGTCAACAAAGAAGAGATCAGCTCTTGCCCCGCCAGGTCGAGGGCGACTTCCTTCAAAGCTAGATAGATGCATGCACTCACGGGATAAGTCTACTCTCGTAGGTCATCTGATCGTCGCTCGTCAAGACGTCTGCTCCAACGAGATCGAGGAGCTGGTCCAAGAGCGCGAGGGCGACGGTCGTCAAAGTGTCTATGCCGAAGCCAAGTAGCAGTTTCAGATGAGCTTGCTCGTAGTAAGGAGAGTTTCTAGAGAACTGAGAGGGACTGACACTCGTGGTCCTCCCGATCTTGATCTGATCGTGGCAAGGTGGAAGGAAGGAGAGCCGTTGAAGAAGGAGGAAGGGAGGAGGAGGAGGACGCTTCGGAGGAGGACTCCATCGTTTCGGCTGGGACTGAAGGGTGGGTGGAGTTGTAGTGTGATCGTGAGTGGGAAGTCGGTAGAGGGGACAGTCGAAGAAGAGTCAAAAGCTGCTGGAGAGGTGCTGGTGGTTTAGAAGGAGACGAAAGGGAAGGGAAGGGAAGTTGTTGAGCTCGCCGAATTCCGTCCAAGCTCAACTTTTTGGCCCCCTTTCGTTTGCGAGTTCTCGACGGCCATGAACGAAACTTTTCACTCTGCAGGCAAGGCCCCAAGATGCTATCAACCCTTCTAGCGGCCAGCCTCGTTCGGCGATCCTCGACCTCCAGCAGACTTCATCGGCAGCAACCGTCCCTTCTCCCTCCTCCTCCTTCAGGGCCTCCGGCTAATCCTCCCTCCCGACGTGCTCTTCCTCCGACATCTGTACGCCCTCGCCCTCCCGAAAAGGCTACTTATGTAAAGCAACCTCATGGTCCATCCTCAGGCTAGCTCGAAAACCTTCACAACCGAAACAAGAGTTTCGCCGAGCACCGGAGCTCGAGACGGCCTCTCTAGCCATCGCCAGAACTTCCTTCTCGCTATTCTAGACCAGCGTAGGAGCTGATCAGCAGGTTTTCGTCCAGTGCTTAGTCCCATTTATTTCCTGTCTTCGCAGGTTTTAGGTACATCCTCGGAGGTCCCAGCTCGACAAAAGGCTTTCTTCCAGCTTCAGTCGACCTGCTTCCTTCTCGTCAACTACCATCTCGCACTGCGTCTTTCTTCAAGCCTCGCTCTTCTCTTCACATCTCTCGCCGCTTCCGCCTCTATCCTCTACGCTGGAGTTTCGGAGTCTGGAGGTGAGTTCGAGCCCTTGTCGTCGAGAGCGAGACCGAGAAGACGAGCTTCTCCCTCAGTAGTTTCCTTTCTCTGAGACAGACTCATCCTTCGACTTTGTTTTCCCAGGTGAATTTGGAGTCTACTCCACCACTGCCACCCTTGGAACAGGTCTCCCTGGTCGATTCGGCGTCGACTACGCTTTCATCAACAAGTTCGCCAGCTTCTTTATCTTCCCTCCTCTCTCTTCTCTGCTCCCTCCCTTCTATATGATGCTGACTCCACTATTCATGGATTCAGGGCTATCGTCGACATCTTTGTAAAGCAGGTCAGCCCAGATATCTCGTAATTCTCGAGTCAAACCCTAGCTCGCTTCGCGACGCGTCCTCTCCTTTCTGACTTGAAGCTGTTTTCCAAAGAGCGTCAACGTCTTCCGAGTTGCTTTTCTCCTCGAAAGGATTTGTTCTCTTTCCTATGGTCTCGGGCCCAAGTTCAACGAGACTGTGGGTCCAATGCCCTGTCACGATCTCATCAAACGCGACGAGTTGAACAGCCACTTCTCTCCCTCTTCAGCACTTCGGCTTCTACAAAGATGCTATCGACTATATCACCATAATAAAGGGCGCTTATACAGTCTTTGACGTCAGTACATGCCTACTGCCTACGTTGTTGACTTCCAGGAAGCTAAAGACCGCTGACAGAACGTTCTCTCTTTCTCGCAGCCTCACAACTACATGAGAGTGAGTCTATTGAGACAGGATTCCGAGATGAGCTAACATCAAGTTTCTATGAATTTGTCTCCGGCTCCCAGTAGTAAGCGTACCTTTCTCGGCTCTCTTCCTAGGCCGGACTCAACTGACACATCGTCTTCCCTTTCCTTTCTTCTTCTCAGCAGAGACCCTTCTCAGCAGCCGTGAGCCTCTCTATTCACTATTATCTGGGGCTAAACCCTAACCCTAATTCCCTTCCTCGCAGAGCTACTGGATCCATCATCGGCGACACGAGCGATCCCAAAGCCGCGACCACGGCTCAGTTCGCTGCGTTCTGGGGAGAGCTTGCTGGACGTTTCAAGACCAACGAGAAGGTAATCTTTGGGTGAGTAGCGACTTTTTCTTTCTCTACATCCTTGGAAGCCGGGGCTCACGCTTCTCTTCTTTTCTTCAGTCTTGTCAACGAACCTCACGAGTGAGTTCAAGTTCACTTCCTTCTTCCTAGCTTCTACTGCTGATCGAGCTCTATTCTGATCCTTTCAGCATGTCAACAGCCTTCGTCATCAAGAATGGCAACGCCGCCATCGCTGCGATCAGGAAGGCTGGCGCGAAGCAGCTCATCCTTGCTCCTGGAAATGGGTTCGTTCCCTTGTCTTTCACTCGCCGACCCGTCGCCCATCGAAGATCTGATTCTCTCATCCTCTCCACCTTCCTTCAGATACACTGGCGGCCACTCTTGGCTTCAGTCACCTCAAGGAGATGAGCCTTCCTCGAATCACCTCCAGAACATCCAAGATCCCATCGGAAACACCGCGTTGTTCGTTTCTTCCATTTGTGTCTGCTCTCCTTGTTCTCACAAAGCTGACTCTTCTTTCTTCAGGGGAGTTCACGAGTACCTTGATGACAAGCAAGTACCGTCTTCTTCTACTCTGCTCCTCGCTTCAAAAGTTCAAGCAACTGACGCGTCGTACATACTGTACCGATCCGCTTCGTTCCAGCTTCTCGGGAACTCACAGTTCGTTTCCGTTCCCTCTCCACACTTACCCCTTAGCTCTTTGATTGAGCAATCTAATCTTTCCGATGAGCAGTTGGTTGCAGCCAGAGCTTCGAATAAACCATGGGTCCTCTCACGAACTGGTTGAAGCAGCACAGGTTGAAGGTGAGTCGCGTCGACTTCCTCTTTCTCTCCATCGCAACCTCGGTCTATCATTGGCTCTCCAGAAATTTTGCGCTAACCTCGAATCTGAATCTTTCCATAGGCCTTCGTCGGAGAATTTGGAGGCTCAAACACCACTCCTTGAGTCGTTGTCTCTTTCCTCTTCCCTCTCTTCTTCGCTCGACCAAACACCTCTCACTCCTTTTCCGCTCCTGCTTCTTCTCAGATGCTATAATATGCTCGAGAACGCCATTGCCTACATGAACCAGAACGACGTCTACATCGGTTGGGCCGCTTGGGCTGCTGGTCCTCGTACGTCTCCTCTCCTCGCTTCTTTCTTTCCCTCCTCTGAGCTTTTATCTCGCCACGCTCACTAGACTAGCCTGCTTTCTCCTTTTCTCTTTCTTTTCTCTTCTCTCAGTTTGGGGAACCACGGCTCCCTGCTGCAACGACGGCAACAACTGGGGATCTCTCGAACCCGGATCCAAAGCCGCCGGCGGAGGTCCCAGTCTCTACAATACCCAAACCACCACTCCCCCTCTCCCAACGAAGCGACGAAGCACCGTTCCCGTCTATTCTCCTCCACATAACGACACTCCCAGCTCATCATGAATATCTACGGCGTAGGTGAGTAGCTGAACCGCATTGGAAGATCGTCTCGACCTGAGTCTGAGACGCGTCGAGCAACTCCAAAGCTGAACCCTCTTTCTTCTTTCTCACTTCTTCCGTTCGCATGCTTTCTTCTCTATAGATTCTCCCACTCTTACTCGACGGCAATCCTCTTGCACCTCAATGTCTTCCCAGGCCTCGGAGATCTCTCAGTGCAGCCGCAGTTCGACGTCGTCGCTTGTTCGTCGAGGGCGAGGTAAGTGCATTCATCTTGTGGTCTCCGACTCTCTCCCTCTCTCCAAACGAGACTCACGACCTCTCACCTGCTCCCACACTCTGTGCTCTAGAACGTCAAAATGCCCTCACCGTCCAAGAATCCGAAGAAATCGCAGCGAACATGCTTTACGTCAAGAGGAGAGATTCGGAGAAGGCCTTGGCTTTGCTGGCACTGGAAATGGAGAGGGAGGCAACCGAATCAATTTACGATAAGGTAGCGAGGTTGAAAGAGGAGATCAGGTCTCTGAAGCTGAAGGTGAGGGAGTTGATGGAGGCGAAAAGCAATTGACGTTGAATGCCGGAACCTTTTCGTGTTTCTTTCTCTCTCTCTTCTCTCTCGCTTATCTTGGTAATTGTACATCTGTATCTTATAGTTAATACATAGCTACGTCTAGAATAGACCTTCGATTTCTCTTTGTATCCATAATTGCTCTCCAACGAACTCGCTCTTGTCGAAGTGGACAAGCAAACCATGCGACGATGTTCATCGGAGCTCTTCATACAGAGAGAATAGTGAGGAGAAGGAGGCGAAAGGAATGGTATGCAGGGGAGCTACTTATTTGTGCTGGATCATGAGGCTGGGATCTGGCTGGAAGGGAGAGAACATGAGAAAGACGCGTTACCTCTTCTTCTCCCTCTCCCTCTCGTCGTTCGAACCGCTGATCATCATTGTTCTTCTCGGCGATCAAGATTTAGAAGATAAGATTCCTCTGGGAGGGTCACAGGTTGGGTGGAGAGAGAGAGAGAGAGCAGAAGGAAGGTCGGGAGGGAGTTGGGACGAGTCACGACGCGACGGTCGGCTGAATCGAGATTTGAGCTTCCTTCATTTAGCCGGAGGTCACAGTGAGGGAGACATATTTTCTCTTCCATCTCCTTCGGGGAGACGATATAAAATCTTCCCTGCTCGCGCGGTTTGTCACCCTTTTTTTTCTTCTCTCTCCTGACGCGACTTCGAATCGATCGACCTGACTTTCGAGGGTGTTGTGCTTCTCCCTCCAACTCCCTTCTTCCTCTCTCCTCTCTCCCCTTCCTCCTTCCTTCGCCTCTCTTCCCCCACACCTCTCTCCTTCAATATCTACCATGCTCGCCATCTCTGCCACCCTTTCCGTCCTCCTGGCCTCCGTCGTTTCGGCTCAAACGACTGCTTCCACCCTTCAGATTCAGGTCGAGCAGGTGAGAAGAGGTCGACCTCCTTTCCCTTCCTTCGTTCCTTCTTTTGGCCTTCTTCTCTTGCTACCGCGAAGGATTGAGCAGGAAGGCTGACATCTCCACCCTTTTTCACTCTTCTCTTATCTCTACCAGGCCAACTTTGTTCGTGAGTTCTCCTTCGTTCCCTCCTTTCGAGCCGTTCGTCCTTCTCCCTTCCTCGCTCTTCGCTCACTCCCCTCTCCCGTTTCTCCCTTCCTCTCCCGACCTGAAGAATCCAAGCTCGTCCCGGATCTCCTCACCGCCTTCAACCCCTCCGCCGTCCTCGACGTTTCCTTCAACGAGACCGTGGCTCAGATCGGACAGCCCTTGACCATCGCTCAAGTGGGAACCCAGCCCACGATCACCCTCACTCCTTCCCAAAACGCTACTGCTTTCGCCGCGGGAGCTGCCTTCACCGTAGCCATGGTCGACCCTTCAACCGTTGGAAGTGATCAGTCTGGAGGACAGGTCAGTCTGTACCCATCTTTTTGAGAAAGAAGGAAGGAGGAAGGGAGGGACGACGTCGCTCTTGCCAAAGCGCGTTCTTCATAGCTCACATCGTTTCCTCTTCGCAGACTCGACACTGGCTTGTCAACAACGTCTACCTCACTGGAACTGAGGCTCCTTACGGACTCAACTTCTCTACCGACGCCATCACCACCTGTTCGTCGCGCCTTCGTTCCCTCCCTCCCCTTCTTTCGATTCTCGGCACGTTCCCTTCCCCTGCTGGAGATCTTCAGAGCTGACTCTTGGATTATTTCTCTATGCTTTTCAGATGGAGGACCCTACCCTGCTGATGGATCGGGACCTCACCGGTGAGTCTTCTTCTATCTCTTCCCCAAAGGATCCCTCAGAAGCAGAGAGGAGATCGAAAAGGAAACGGGCGAGCTCACCTTCCCTTCCTTTCCTTCCTTCCTTTCACTCTCGTTCTCGCCTTCAGATACACCATCTTGCTCCTCCCCCAGCCTTCCACCTTCGCTGCTCCCTCTGACTTGAGCAACCCCGGAGTAAGTCTCCCACGTCTTTCTTGCTTCAGCTTCGAGCGACGATTCCCTGACCTCGATCCCCTCTTCTTTCCCGTTCTCTTTCCCAGGTCCCCATCTCTACCTTCGACTTCAACGGCTACGTCACCGCGTCTGGACTTGAGGCTCCCGTTGCTGGATTCTACTTCGTGCGTTCCGTACTTGTACTCTGCAGCTTTGTCGATTCGAACATTAGACAGCGCCGTGAAGCTGACCTCGTCTCCTTCATCTCCTCAGACCGTCGAGCAAGGCACCTCCACCGTCAGCGTCGAGGCCACCTCCGCCGTCGAGTCTTCCACCCTCGCCGGGGCCGCTCAGTCCACCCTTGCTGCTGGAGGATCCTCTACCGCTGCCAGGTAAGTCGATATCTCTCTTTCCCTCCCATCGCATCGCGTCCAACTCGAAGCTCATTGCCTTCCTTCCTCCCTCTCTTTTCCACAGAGCTTCCGCTTCCGCCTCCCAAACCAAGGTCGCCTCGGTCTCCGCTAAGGCCTCTGGAGCGTCAGCCTCTGCCAGCGCCACCAGAGCTTCCTCAGCTTCATCCACCCTCTCTCTCTCGTCCTTCGCCGTCGCCGGTCTCCTCGCCGTGGTTGGACTCGCCGCCTGGTAAACTCCTCCTCAAAACATCTCACGTTCGCATAGTAGCATTAGGCTAGATGGACGCTCTCCTGGGACTCTTGTTCCTACGTAGAACAGCATGGACTGCTTCTTTGTTTTTCCTTTTTTGTTTTCACTTCTTTCCCTTCTTGCATTTCCTTCGTTTCTTGGTACCCACGCTCCCTCAGCATCATCATACACTCTTTATCGTACTTGTTGCTCGTGTGCTTTGGTGGAGGGATGATCGGAAAGAGAAATCATACGCGCGACGCGTCTCGACGAAGACTTTAGCCTAAACCAACGCTTCTTTCCCCGTAAGTCTCTCTCTCTTCCCTTCGATAGATCCGATTGAAACTCTCCCTTTCGTGTGGGCTGCAAATTCACACCTTCACACGAGGAGGGAATAGACTTGTCTTTCGGAGCGCTGAGTCGGTTCAACTCGAGCTCACGAGTCCTCCTCTCCTCCTCGCCAACCACCAGCACCAACTCTACTTACCACATCGTCCCTCTCGACCATGATTTCAGCACTTCAACACGTAAATCTCACAGTGTGGGTCTGTCTTCTCCTTCTTGATCTCTTGGAAGGAAAGAAGGAAGAGAAAGTTGACTCCCTTCTCGGTTCATCGTTCCTCCTTTCCTCCTCCCTTCCTCCGTTTCGTTTCTTCTCGCCCTCCAGAGGACACCAAGGATGGACAGGTCAAGACCCTCTCGAGCTCGCGGATAAGTTCTACGGAGATGTCTTGGGACTGAGTGCGTTGGATTCCGTTCCTTTGAAGTCTTGATGTTAAGCTTGAAAGAAAGAGAAGACGGAGCTGACCTTTGCTTCCCTCCCTCCCTCCCTTTCTCGCCCTTCTTCCTCCTTCGCTTCGTTCCACAGAAGTCGATCCTGTGCCTGAAACAATGGTTGGGAAACTCAGATGGTTCCGAATTGGAGACACTCCTCAACAGGTCGATCCTACCTCTCTGTCTCTCTCTCGTTCGTTCTCAGCTCAACCGATTCTCTCTTCCTTCCCCGTTCGCTCTCAGATCCACATCTCCCTCGAGCCCAACCCCGACACCCTCGTTCTCCGACCCCAAACGCGAGGTCACCCCTGCTTCGTTCTTCCCTACACCGCCCTCACCGCTCTCCGCCTACGACTCTCAGAGTTCGCAGCGAGCGGGCATGCTGGCGCATGCACGGCGCCGTCGCTCGAGGGAGCTGGGTTCGTTGCTGGACGGGAGGGAGAGGAGGTTGACGGAGCAAAGAAGGGAGACAGGTTTTTCGTTAGGGATTTTGTGGGGAATAGGTTGGAGTTTGCTGGGATCTGAAGGGGGAGAGGACGAGTGCAGAGGAGGGGGGAGAGGAGAGGAGTTGAAACGATCCCAATGGTTCCATTTTGCCTTAGAACCTCCCGCTTTCCTTAGAAGATGCGACTGCAGATTGAAATAGCAAGAGAAAAAAAGAAAACTACTCTAGCTCATCCCAGCTTCCCTCTTTGCCTTAAAAAACGTCGCGATGTTCTTCACGCCCTCGCCAAAAGTTGAGCACACCTTCACGTCCTCTCCGATCCATTTCGGAAGCTTGTTTCGGATCGAAGCTTGGCCGTAGCGTTTGTCGACGAGGATCCTGAAGTATGGAGGAAGAGAGAGAGAGAGAGAGAGAGAGAGAGAGAGTGAGCTGACTATTTTCCCTTCGGAGGCAGAAGATGGGAGAAACGAGAGAAGAACGAACAGCACCGCGTAATCTCCAGCGTGTCGAATCGCTCGTCCGATAGACTGGTTGACGGCCTTCATGCAGATGTTCATGTAGACTGCGATGTTGTGAGAGGAAGAGGCAAAAGGAAAGGTCAGGGTTTGAAGGCGAGCAGAAGGAAGAAGAAGAAGTCGACGCAAATAAGAGGAAGACTCACGCTCTCTACCAGCTTTATCTCCTCCGGCCACCTTGCTAGCAACAGCAACTTCCGAGACGTACTTCATCCTCTCTTTGAGTTCAGGCGAGGTCACGTTTGGGAAGGGAAGTCCGACCTGGTGCAAAGAGAGAAGAAATTCAGCTCGAGAAGAAAGGAGAGACGCGAATGAGGAGACGAACCATGATCACGGCACGAGCGAGTCTTCGGAGCAAGAATGTCAGCTAGGAAGTCAAACGAGCGAGTGGAAGTTTAACTGACTTGTCCGAAAAGTTGATTCCCTCCGAGAGCTTGGCTCCGACGACGGCAAAGAGAAGAGCACCAGCCTTTCGAGGAGCGACGGACCCGGTCGCGGAGACGGAAGTCTGAGAGACGAGAGGATTCAGCAGAGGACTTGGAGGAAGAGACGTTGAGAAGAGACTTACATCGAGCATAGCCAATGAATAGTCTCT
Organism: Mrakia blollopis; assembly: GCA_000950635.1. Classification (NCBI taxonomy): domain Eukaryota; kingdom Fungi; phylum Basidiomycota; class Tremellomycetes; order Cystofilobasidiales; family Mrakiaceae; genus Mrakia; species Mrakia blollopis. Next base: position 272,749 of record BBPU01000118.1, on the reverse strand, counting down.
CAGAACAGCCTCAACGCTTCCACTGGCTTGAGGTTCGTAGAAGAGCTGTGGCGAGGAAGGAGGAGGACGCGTCAGTTCTTCTTGCTCGAGCGACCGAGAGACGATCGAGCTCACCTTCTTCTTCCTCGCTAGCTTCCCCAGCAGTCCCGACTTCTCCCAACTCGTCTTGATCTTCTCGAGGAACGCGTAGCTTGGAAGGAAGACGACGATCCCGTCCGGAACGAGGTTGCAGGCGTTCGAGATGACCGAACCGAGTTCGTCGAGCTGCGAGGACGAGAAGACGAGTCAGGATCCGAGACTGAGAGATTCGCAGACGACAAAGATGGAGAGGAAGACTCACGAGCGTCTCATCCCCTCGATTATCAAACTTGAACTCGAGATCTCGACCTTTGGGACCCTTCGTCAACACGAGCGTCTGAAGATTCTCCTTCGGGATGACATGACCGCATGAGAAGTTGGAGAAGCGATCGGGCTCGACTTGAGGGAAGAGTTGAAGGTAGAAATCGCTGACCTGAAAAGAACAAGAAAGCGGGAGAGTAAGTGAGCGAGGGAGAGAGAGAGACAGAGACGCGAAAAGAATCGAGGGAGGAAGACTCGACTGACAGGCTCCATCGTTCCTCCGGCCAACACAACGCTTCTAACCTCCTCGACGACGTCCCTGAAGTGATCCGTAGGGTTGAGAAGAAGGTACTTTAGGGTGACGGTGTGTTTCTTGTCGTCTGAGGAGCCTGGAGGAGGAGGTGTTGAGCTGAGAAGGACTCGTCCGTCGGCGTCCGCGTTTGAGAGGGAGAGGAGGAAAGATTCAAGCTGATGCATGGAGGAGATGGAGGAGTGTCGAGTTGTTACTGAAGGTCGAGAAGATTTGGATGGTGGTCCTGGGGTAGAGGAGGGAGGGAGATATATAAGTCAACGATGAAAGGAAGCGAGGCATTCAAGACGAAGCTTACTCTTCGCTTCCTCGTCCTCGAGCAACTTCTCCGAGTATCCGCTGACCTGGTACAAAAAAAAGTAGACCAGCAGGTCAGAGATACGTCAAGCTGGCTCAGGGTCTACGGGGAGTGATCACTCACCTTCACAGCAATCCTACTCTCCTTCAGATACCTCACAACCTCGAGCAAATTGACCTGATCCAATCCTCTCCCCATTCCCTTGATCACCTCTCCAACGAGCATCATCTCCCCATTAGCAGCCTTCCCAGACGTCGCCAATGACGACTCTCCCCATTTCGTGCACAGATCGATGAGACCGTTGAGGATGAGAAGCATCTGCTTGAGGTAGAGCGCGTTCATTCCTTTCAGACGCGACCTGAAGCGGAGGAGATAGGTTTTGAGTTGGGTTTGAGCGAGGAGAAGGGAGGTCAAGGTGAGAGTTTGGGAATGGATGGATAAGATGGTGTCGATGAGATCTGGAGGAAAAGGAAAGAGAGGCGTCGGTTGATAGTCGGGCGGCGAGGAGGAAGAGAGAGATGAAGATAGATACGAACTGTGAGCTTCGTCGATGACCAAGACCTGACCGGTGAGATCGATTCCAAGAGCTTCTCGAGCTGACTTTTGTAGGACGAGGTTGTACGGAAGCGTGACGATCTGGAACAAAAACGAGCACAGATCAGCTGGGAGACGCGACGGCGAGCGAGAGGGTGTGAAACTCACCTCCGCTTGAGGAATGACGCTCCTCGTTCCATAGTAAGGGCAGACGTGCATCTCCTTCCCCAGCACTACAAGATCCTCGATATCTTGAACCGTAGCCTACATGAACCCGCGTTAGAAGCGAGCTAGACTTCTCGAGCGAGCGACTGAATGAAGGGAAGAACTCACCAACACCCTCTCGCCGAACCCTCTCCCTCTCTCTCCATCCATCCCACCCTCCTCCTTCCCAGGCAAGAACTCGCAACTCTTCTCTCCCTTCGCACTCTGAAGATCCAAGCATTTCTCGTCCAACCCAGTCTCTCCTCCCTTCCTCACCTCCTCGTTTACACACAAGTTCTTCCTCGATCCCAAAGCAACGGCTCGGATGTGAGACGCGAAGGTGGTTTTGAGGAGTTCCGAAAGGAGTTGAGAGAGTTGGGAGTGGGTTCGAGAGGTAACGTAGATTTTGGTTTTGGTTGAGGGTGGGGGTTCGAGAGCTGCTTGAGGGTTGAGTCTAGATGAAAGGGAGAGGAGGTCGGCGAGGGAGAGGAATAAAAGAGAAGGAAGGTGGGAGGACGAACTGGTTCATGAGAGCTCGCACAGCTGGGGAGATGTTGTCTCGTTCTCCATCTTTAGCAACCGAGGAGGAGGAGGCTGAAGGGTCGAAGGGCAGGAAGGAGGCGTCGTCTTGATCTTTGTCGAGTCGCGACGCGTTCGTTGGTTTCTGAAAACGAAACGAGGACGAGGGTGGGTTCGCGTTTTTTTTCTCGCAGAAGAAAGTTTCTGGCCACTCACCAGCCTCTTTCTATCCCTCCCATCGCCACCGAAGCCAGGTCCTCCCACTCTAGCAGCTTCCCTCCTCCTCTGTGTCTCCTTCTTCCGAACCTCCGCAAGTCGATCCTCCAGCTCCTTCGTTCGATCCTCGAGCTCCCTCCTCTTCTTCTCGAACATGTGCTCCATGACCCAGGATGGTTCGGTCGGCTCGGATTCGTTGATGAGCTGCTCCTTGTAGGCGGTGAGGGTCGAGAGGGTCGTTCGACGCGCGTTGTCGGCTGGGAAGGGAGGGAAAGGGAGAAGAGGGAAGATGGAAGGTCAGCTCGAGTCTGGTCGCTCCTGTCCTTCTGAGCCGGAGTACCTACTGAGCCAGGTGAGAGTAGAGCATAAAAGGGAGAGACTCTTTCCCTGTAGGAACGAAGGCGAGAGGAAATAAGGAAGAGGAAGAGAGGTCAGCTCTCTCGAGGGAAGGAAAGGTCGAGCTCACGCGTTACCTCCTTCCTCCTCCTTCCTTCTTTGGAACCCGACTCACCGTTCCTGTTGGACTCTGAACTATGGCGATCTTATTTCCCTCTATAGCTTGATACACTAGATGCATCAACTCCGTCTGGATCGGATAAGGAGTCTCGTAAGGGAACGAGAAGGACTCGGGAGGAGGAAGGGGTAGGAGCTCTCCGTCTGACATGCTGGGTAACTGCTCTTAAATCTACGTCGACGCGTCTAGTACGACGGCGAGGTCGATGAAGGCGAGATCTGGGTTGTCGAAGAGGGAATTGCAGTAAAAATGGTGTGGCGGTCGGTGGCGAAGGAAGGGAAGGGAGTGTCGAGCTCGAAATTGGTGAGCTTCGTTTCTCTCCTTCTGACTCCCAAAGGCTTGATTGACCTCCCTCCTCGATGTCGCCCTCTTCTATCCCTCGAGAACAAGCTCTGGACGGTCTCCCTCTTCCCCTTCAACTGGAACTTCGGTGGAGATATCGGTGACTCACGATTCAAGGCGGTGCACAAGTTGGTTGAAGCTCCCCTCGCCGGATCTCCCTGTTTCCTTTGCTTCCTTCAACCACAACAGCCCCTTCCCACCTCTCCTCCACCAAGATGTTCTCCTCCTCCCCCAAACTCATCACGTCGCACTTCCCCGACGGCCTGAACCGCATCTTCACCGCGTCGGACGTCGTCCAAGGCAGCATCTCTCTTCGCCTCGAAACGGAGGGGAAGGAAAGCAAGATGAAGCACAAACTTCAGGATGTTACAGCCAAGCTGAGAATCATCATGGTCACTTCTTACTACCACAGAAGAGCCAACGTCAACAACGGAGTTGGTCAACCGAATTGCACTGCTCAGAACCATGTTGGTGAGTGAGCGAAGGAAGGAAAGAGAGGAGGCAGTAGTGATCGCGAGCTCGACTCAATTCGAAGCTAACGGCCTCACTCCTTTTTCCTCCTTCCTCACAGATCATAGGACTCAGACAACTCAGCTCGTAAGTATATTACCTTCTATACTTTCTATAGAAGTGCTCGCCTTCCTCACTCTCTTCTTCTTCTCATCTTCCTGCCAAGCATGGAGAGGAACGAATCCTCTGGTCCGCTTCCTCCTCCCCTCTTCCCGATCCCAACTTCCCTCCACCAGTCATCCAGATCCCTTTCAGTTTTCTGCTCCCCCCTCCTCAGATGAACCTCCCTCCTAGTTTCGAAGGAGGAAGCCGATCCGGAGGGGTGGCAGGAAGCGAAGTCGCGAGGATCGTCTGTTCGTTCACGAAGATCTTTTCATTCCTCTCTCGGCTCGATCTGACCTCGAAACTGCTTCTTTTCTTGGTGGTAGACTTCATCAAGATTTCCGGACACAAGCCTGGTACTTTCTCCTTCGACGAGAGGATTACGCTTCCCTTTCTGTACATGTACGTCTCGTCGCGCTCCGTCGCCTCGAAGTCCTTCTTTATCCTGTTCCTTCTCAGCTTTACTGACTGATGCTCTCTTCCACTGCTTCAGGCCTCCCTCCATCGTGGACGCTTCGTACATCCCTGGTCCCATTGTCCCTCGAAACCCTCAGCTCTCTCCCGTCGCTCCTCTACAGCCTACCCAGCAGCAGGGATGGTTCACGATGGTGGCGGAGAAAGACTACAGAGAAAAGCTGTTTGGAAAGAAGAACAGAGTTATCGTGAAGGTGAGTTTTAGCTAGATACCGTTCTTCTGTATGCTTTCGCGCTCGCACCGAGACGCGTCCGTCGAGCTCACTTCTTCTCCTTTTCTTATTCTCTCCTTCTTCCATTCTCAGCTCACAATCCCCTCCATTACCGCCTTCCCACGAACCATCTCCATCCCCTTCTACCTTTCTATCCTCATCCTCGGTCCAGAGGAGAAAGGTCAAACTGCCCTAACTCTCCCATCTCCCTCCGAACTCAAGATCTCTCTGACGAGGACCGTCCACACAACCGCTCAGGGAGCAAGCCAGTCGTTTGGTCAACGAGTCGGACTTCTCACGGACCTGCAGTCCGAAAACAGAGTCTGGTACCAGCCTCACGGATTCAGGGAGGAGAGAGGAGAGAAGAGGTGGGGAGGGGAAGTCCTGGTTGTTGGGGAGTTTGCGGTCGGAGGGGCTGCTACACCGACGTTTAGTGGTGGATCGACGAGAGGGCTGCTCAGTTGCGATGTCAGTTTCGACTTTGAGCTTTGTTCGCCTCGGCTGGGAGGTTCGAGCGGGGAGAAAAGTCGAGATACTCTGTTCGACGCGTCGCTGATCTTTCCCCCTCTTCTCTCTTCCTCTTCTTTCCTCCTTTCGCAGTATTCCATCCAGCTAGATCTCCCTCTCAAAGGGCCCATGAACGATCTCGACGTCCCCAACTTCCTCAACCTCACCATCTCTTCGAATCAACACGTCGGTCAGCAACAGTACTGGGCTCAGCAGGCTCAGCAACCGCTCAACGTTCCTCCTGAGTTTTTCAGTGTCGACCATGACTTCGGAGAGAAAAACTGAAGGAGCTGGATGGGTCTGAAGGGATGAAGGGATGGGTGGGACGGAACTGTTCTTGCTTTTTACGATCGTATCACGATATCGCCTCCTTGATTTTGATTTCGAGCTCGGTTGGAGTGGAGATTTTGGGACAAAGTGAGAGATTGCATCGTACAGAGATATCAAAGAGGGAATGGGAGGTGACGCTTCTGAGAAGGAGTGGGATTTGAGTGCGAACGAGAGAGATAGGGAAAGCGCGAAAGCGACGGATTCAATCGAAAGTATCGGGAGACGAGAATGATGGGCTAGGTAGAGGAAGATGGGTTTGAATTACAGACAACCAAGACAAATGAGGATAGAAAGGGCTATTAAGTCAGAAAAGAAAAGAAGGCAAAGAGTCGACCACTTCGACCTTCTTCGTCCAAAGCGCGGTATCCTTCGGGTGCGTCGAAATGGAAGGGTGTAGATAAAGAAGGAAGTGGAGTGAGATTGTCGACGTAGACGTAGACGCGACGGGAGGTTGTTGACTGGTCGAGAGGGAAGAGCTGAGGAAAGAGAGAGGAGAGGCGAGACGACGCGACGGGGAAGGGAACAGCGTCAGCGTGCGAAGTTTTGAGAACTATTGCAAGCGAGCGAGTCGGAATGAAATTCAGAAAAAGCTCACCTGAACCCCATCCTCAGCGATCTCACTTCGCTGAACCGTCTTCCCCGTCTTCGCGTCGACTTCCTCCTTCACCTCCCTCTTCGGCGGAACAGGCCATTTCCATCCCACCGCCTCCTCAACAACCAGCAGATGATCCTCCTCATACCAATCCTCCTCGTCGTCCTCCTCATCCCAAGACTGGTCTAGATGAGCCAGCAGAGCCTCCAACGACGTCGATCCTTCCGATGCCACCGAGTTGAGCGTCGACCCAGAGGCCTGCCGAGTCCTCAAGCTGGGCTCGTAGTACCGAGAAAGGATGTTCTCGGTGAGTAAGAGGAGGCTGGGAGTTTCCTTCCTTCGTCGTTGACGTTGCCGGGCGTCGAGGAGGAGGGAGGAGGAGACGCATTCTGTTCCGAGGAGGTGAGGTGAGTTGGACAGTGAAGAAGAGGAGCTGGATCCGAGGGAGTTCGAGATGAGGGTCCGAGGATGCTCCTGTTTGCTGCTTTGAGAGTCGATCGAATCTGCGGACTGAGAGATGATCGGCACTTGTTCGTGGTCCTCCAAGGATCCACCTCCTCGAGAAGAACTGAGTCGCGTCGAGTCCAAAGACGAGTCTGGAGAGGAGGACCGATGATCCCTGAACGACGAGTATCGAGCTTTGGCTGGAGTAGCTTGAGTGATTCTGATATCGATGATGGCGGCTGCTTGTCGAGGACTGGTGTATCGAGGGAAGCGAAGGGAGTCGCGTGCTTGACTGATTTTGGAAGAAGTGAAGGTGGGAGTGAACGAAGTTGAGGGAGGAGAGGAGATGAAGGTGGATGTTATCGAAGTGAAGGGAATCTTGAAAAGGGCCGAAGTGGTGGAGTTGGGGAATCGGGGAGGTTGATCGTCGAGTGAGGAGGAGGAGGGAGAGTCGCGAACGACGAAGTTTCGGGAGAGGGAGGATGATCGAGAGTGTGGTCGTCGCGGATTCGTAGTGGAGGATCTTTTGCGCTCCGTGTTGGCGTCGAGGGAAGGAGAGGTTCGATGCTGCGAGAAGAGAGGAGCAGGACGAAGGATCCAGCCGGGTCGGATGGTGTTGGCGGGCGATCTCTCATCAGCGAGAGAGCGAAGAAAAGAGGAAGAGGATCAGGGGTGAGTTGAGAAGAGAGACTCAACGCGCTCTCCGGATAGTAGACAAAGAATCTCACCTTCTCCAGTGATGGCAGCTCCGAAGGTCGTCGAAACAGGAGACCAGTGGAAACCCGCCCACTCCCTTCTCCCTCGCTCGCCAAACGCGATCTCCGCCTCCTCCAGGCTGTCCTCCGAGAAGTCGCTCTCCGTCGATGCAGTAGAAATCGATCTAATGAAGGTGTTCCTGATTCGGAGGGATCCTCCTTGCGCGACAGGTACCGTCGGTGAAGACGTCGTCGTTGAGTTCGGATCCAGCGCGTCCTCGTTGGCTCCGTTGCCGTTGTAGAAGAAGGGAGGAGGTCGAGGGATGATGAGGAAGGACGACTTTGAGGGAATGGGTGGGCTCGTGGATGTTGCATAAGGGTAGTCCAGGTGAGATCCGCTTGAGTGGAGGGAGGAGGAGTGGTCGAGGTCGAGGACGGTGGAGTGGGAGGTTTGGAAGCTCCTCGATATCCTCCTTTTCAGGCTCGTCCCTCCCTTGAATGGTCCTCCCAATCCTGAAACCAGACTTCCAGATGGTCCTCGTGCGATCGCTAACGAGGGTTTCGACCTTCGAAAACGAGGACGGCCGACCTCCTCCTCGTACTCCTCCCGACTCCCACCTTGCACTCCGCTTGCCCTTCCCATCTGAACCATCGACTCCGTTCGTTTCCTCCAAAGCTTTCCGAGGATATCTTTCGACTTCCTGTGCTCCTCGTGTACGCCTCCGGACGACGGAGGGGAGCAAAGCTGTCTCAGTTGACTCTCGACGCCGGGAGGAGTTCGAGGACTGCCGAACGAGGAGAGAGAGGAGTAGGAGGAGAGCAAAGGAGGAGGTATGAGGGGAGAGAAGGAGGAAGAAGATGAAGGTGTGAGAGTAGGTGTTTGGCCAGGCGGAGAGGAGAAGGTGTCGGAAAAGGGGAAGGAAGTGAACGACGGCGATGAGGCGGACGAGGGAACTTGAGGAGAAGAAGACGCTGTCGGAGAAGCTCTGTGGGTGTATAGGTTTGGAGTAGGTGATATCGTTCGAGTTGGAGAGTCGAGGGGAGAGTTGGCTCGGGGAGTGGAACCGTGGGATAGGTAAGGAGAGTGGGAGGAAGCCGGTGGCGCGAAATGGACCAGAGTCTGCTTCAGCGTTGATTCTCGCTTCTTCGACGCCGATGAAGGCTAGAAACTCACAGCATCCAAGAGAGATAGCCGAACTGTATCCCCCCAATGACCACTTGACGGAGAATCTCCGAGGTATCCATCGAAATCAAGCCTCAACGGATTCATCGCCGAGGGAGAGAGTCGCCCGTTCCCTGATCTGCCTCCTTCCTCTCCCTCCCTTGGACCCTCCCTGATGAATTTGGCCAACGCAACAACGGACCCTGATTCGTCGATATTCTCCCTAGGGATCATCTTCCTCTTGACGGCTGCTGCTGTGTCGAGGGCAGGAGGAGTGACGACCCTGAGGCTGTCTCGGTCTCTTCTCTTGAGGATGGTGCTTGAACGAAAGAAGAGGGAGCCGGAGGAGGAGTGGGAGGAAGAGATGGGCATGGTAAGCCAGAAGAGGGTTGGAGTGAAGATGGGAGGGTGATGGAAGGATGGAAGGGAAAGAGGGAGGGGCACGAAGAAGATATCAATCCTCGGTTGAATGCATAGTCGTCAGGAACGATGGACGATCGCAAGTTCGATAGAGTGGTTGGGCCTGCATTCGGAGTAGTCCAGGGTCGAACAATCCTGCTCCGAAACATCGCGTGACTCTCACTCTGGCTGCTGGGCAGGGCGAAGGAGGAGGGGGAGGGTCAAGGTGAAAGGAAGGAAGGAAGAGTGAGCTCGAGCTCAGCCGGTCCGATCCGACAGCTCTGTCAGCGTCGAGATGCTATAGAGCGAAGTTGATCGCCGAGCTGGCGAGTAGATGTATCCCTGGGGACGCCATGTCTGCGAAATAGTTCCGCAGAAGCAAGTAGAAGAGTGTCGATTGAGCGTGAGAGAGAGCTAGAGGGAGTCAGGAGAGGAGAGAAAGAAGAGAGGAGGCCAAACTCTTTTCGTCCGCCAACCAATTCATCCCCTTCCGAGAAAAAGTTTCAGCGAGTCAAAAGCACATCAAGAACAGGGGGCACAGCTCTAGATTCAACTGCTACGTCTCCAGATATACTCCATCTCCTGAAGTCCTTCCCTCCCTCGTCGAAACTTTGCGACCTTCTCGACATCTCGAGCTCTTCTCCAGACGCGTCGAGGAGGAATGTGACGCGAAGCCAGTCATGCAAGATCGTAAAAGTAGAAGTAAGGACTAGAAAGAAAGTGAAATCATTAAGTATTGCAAAGCAAGCAATCCCAAAAGGAAGGAAAGAAGACGGGCGAGACGACGTCCTCGATCTCGTCGATAGTAGAGCGGTCCCCCCATCCTTCCTCAAAGCATCCCCACACATACGCTCTTCTTCCTCCACTCCTCCACCTTCTCCACCGAAACCCAGCCTTCCTCCCCAGCAGGAGCCTCGATCCTCCCTCCGCTCCTCCTCGCCATCTCGCTCAGCTCGTTTTTCCCATTCTGGATCGGTCTCTCCAACACCACCTTCTTCACTCCCTGTACCGTCCCAAACACCGCTCTGACTTGATCCGAGTTCCGTACTCCGATGAGCGTGATTTCGAGGGTTGGTGTTGGGAAGGAGAGTGCTTTGAGGAAGGCTGGGTGGAAGGGCTTGAGGGTTGCCGAGTAGTCGAGGGAGTTGGTCAGGGAGTCGGGAGGAAAGGAGAGGGTGAGTTTGGTGAGTTTGGGAAGGAAGGGAGTTGAGTTGGGTATGAAGGGTGGTTTCCGACCTCGCTTGGAAGATATGTCGTGAAAAGCGAGGACCATGTCGATGCGAGTTAGATCCGACGCGTCCGTGGAAGGCTCCGCGTGAATCTCGAGTTCTTCGACGGCATCGTAATCCTCCTTCCGTCTAGCATTCCCTGAAGATGTTCGAAGTTCGGTGGAGGATCCAGAGGCGAAGAAGGCCTTCCAGCCTTGGGTTGAGCGGAGCGAGACGACTCGGTAGAGGATGGGTCGAGCGATGGAATGGACGAGTTTGGATGTCAGGAGGATGGAGAGGTTGGAGAGGCACAAAGGGTCGATGGTTTGGAGGAGTATGAGGTTTAGGATGGAGGAAGGGAGGTTGAGGATGGAGAGATTCCGAGAGGGAAGTGCCGGGTTCGAGGTTGACTGGGGAGGGTTGTTGAGGGGCCGATCTGGACGAGGAAGGGATTCGAGAGTCGGCGAGATAGGTATCTAGATCGATGAGAGAGGTTAAGAAGCATAGCAGTTTAGCTCTTCACAGTCGAAATCTTGAAATGGAGGAGACAAGGGTGGAAAGAACAAAGACGCTACTCACCATCACTCGTTTCTCCATTAGATCGACGACTCCTACCATCTCGCTTTCATCGACCTCCATCTCACTTCCATCGACCTCCAAACCTAGTGTCTTAGCTCCCTCCATCGCCTCCACTCCTCTTTCACTTTCACCATCGCCCTCCAGCTCATCAACCTCCTCCTCCTCCTCTTCCTCCGCTCTGGCAGTCACTCCACCGCTACCAAGCTCATCCCACTCCTTCCCATCGTCCCCTTCGAACCCAAGCCCCAAACTTCCTCCTCCCTCCTCTTGAACCCAATCCTTCTCTCCATCTCCCTCAACCCTTCTCTCCCTCACCGCAACGAACGAGGCAGGAGGACCACTCTCCTCTCCCTTCTTCACCATCCCTCCAGTTCCCCAGAAGTCAAGAACCATTTCCTCTTCCTCTTGCTCTAGCTCCCCAGTAGTTGCTACTTTATCGATATCGCGGTCGTCCTTCTTGGGTTCGTTCGAGTTCGATCTCAGTTCCTCCGTCGACGCGACGACGTCCAGACCGACTTCGACCTCCTCCTCTTTGACACGCTCGTACCCATCCAAGGGATCCACCGCACTGGAGAAGAAGTCGTCTCCGCCTGCACAGTTTTTCTGGGAACGGAGTCGATGGGGTGGTGAAACGACTGGTTTGGGTTTGGGTTTGGAGGATGAAGAGTAGGAGGCGGGTGTTGTGGATCGAGGAGGTGAGGAGGGTGGTTTGGCTGGAGGAGGCTGTGGAGAAGGAGAAGCTGTTCCATTGGACGGTGGTAAAGGAGGAGCGACGTATCGGAATTTGGCGAGCTTGTCTACTGCTGCTGTCGAAGAGGAGGAGGTGGAGGAGGGAGGGTGGGAGAGTCGAGAAGTTGGAAGGCGAAGAGGTGGTGGAGACGGAGGTGGAGGTTCTGCTCGTGACTTTGAAGAAGATGGATGTGGTGAAGGAGGTGAGAGACGAGGTCGATGCCTCTTTGAACGGGAGGAGGAGGAGGAAGGAGAAGGATCGTCGCGTCTGGAAGGTGAGGAGGACGAGGCGGGTGCTGCTGAGAGACGTTCCTGAAGAGCGAGAAGTCTCGATGGTGATGGAAGATAGTTGGGAGTGTTCGGAGGAGCTTGAGGGACTGGAAGAGGAGTAGTAGAGGGCAGTCCAGCTGTTGTGGTGGTGGGTAGATCGATGGAAGCGAGGAGGTCGTCAGGAAAGAGGGAGTCGAAATCGTCTTCTTCTTGCTCTTCCTCCTCGGCGACGGATGCTGCAAGGTTGGGTACGAGGGGTCTGAACTTTTGTCTTTTGGGAGGAGGATTGTAGGTGAGGTAAGTTGTCGAAGTGTAGGTTGCTTTGGGTCGAGGATGGAGGGTCGCGAGTTGAACGATGGAGGTGGATGTCGAGTTGGCTGCTGAAGTGGAGGGTTTGAGGTGTTTGGAGGAGGGGAAGGAGGAAGAAGGCGGCCTGGATGTTGTAGTGGTAGGAGCAGCAGCAGCAGCAGCAGCAGCTCCAGCTCTCTTGTCCGCTTCTCGTAGGGAAGCGTCGTCCCACTCGGATCCTTCATCGAGCTCGTCGACCTCCTCCTCCGCTGACTTCTCCTCCCTGCCCTTCTTCCCCTTGGACTTGAAGTTCTTCCCAACCACGACCGGATCCACCGCCCTCCCCTTCCCCTTATCCTTCTTCTCCCTATACACGATCCTGAGCTTCTCCCCGGACGAGATCTCCTCCTCTTGTACGGTTGCTCCGAGCTCGAGCTCCTCGTCCTCGAGCCAGACCGAGAGGTGTTGCTTCTGGCTCAGCGGAAGCTTGGATTTGACGACGTAGGTGTGGATGAAAGCAGAGATCTTGGTCGAAGGGAGCACCTTGATCTTGAGAGGAGTCGTGGAGGAGGAAGACAAGGTCGGAGGAGGGAGGAGCTGAAGCTTGATCGACATGGCCAGGAAGGAAGGGAGGTCCAAGCTGACAAGAGAAGGAACCCTCCATTAGCAGGCATTTTTTCTCTGGAAAAAGCAGGTGGAATGGAAGCTCACTAGTAATATGTTGTTCTAGTCTTCGGCTCTCCCTACACGAACAAGTGATTCCATAAAGACGAACGAGAGGTCGAGGACGTTGGAGGAGAAGGAGAGGTCGAGCTCACGAAACTGAAGCGTCGGGTGGCCGCCCACTTGCAACCCGCTGAGCTCTACGCAAAGCCGGTCTGCTCTCTACACGGCGGAAGAAGGTGTAAAATATATGAAGTCGAGAGACCTCGACCAAAAACTCTAAAAATCATGAGAGATCGTGTCGGCAAAGACAAGACGCGTCCGTGATTTCTTCCTTTCCAACTCGCAACACCTCCTTCGCATTTGTACGGTCTTCTCCGTATACCTCGATGATCTCTCTTTCTTATAGATTCAGCGGAAAGGGAGAGAGAGGGATCCATCCAGATCGCGAACCGATCCAATCCGGCAGGCCACAGAACCTTGCAGGTACGGCTCTGTTTTCTCGAATCTCGAGCGCCGCTGAGCGGCTCTTCTGTATCTGAGAAGAAGCCTACTTCCAGAACACACATTATAAGTCATTGCGTAACAGCCTCTCTGCGACGAAAGCTAGGCAGCGAGGAAGGGACCGTCGAGCTTGTTCGCGCTAGCTAGAGCGACGCGTCGAAGAAGAAGAACTGAGGGTTACTGTAGTTGAAGAAATCGCTTACAGGCGAACTGGAACGAAACTTTACTAATTAAGGACGGACGTGAGAAGAAAGGCGAGGAAGAAACGAGCGTGAAAATTGAGTCCTGCAGGTCGGGTCTGCTTTCCTTTTCTCACGTCGGCGTGCGATGAGTTGAGCTCTGCCAGCCAACTAGATTCGAAGGATCTCGTTTGAAGTCCAGATTCGAACAGCATAATGTGAGTGGGATGGAAAAGAGATAAGAAGCAGATGAGCTAGCTGACGAAGCTCGTCGCGAAAAAAAAGGGAGCAAAGAAGAGACGAAGGAGCCAGGAAGTCTCGAAACTCGACGCGTCGACTCGTCTCTCTGATTTTGAACGCGAAAGAAAAGAAAGAGGGAACGAAGAGAGAAAGGAGATCAGTTCCAGAAAGCTTCGAAAGTCCATCAGAGAGCTCCTACCCGTTCGCTCAACTCATCACCATTCTGGCTTTTTTCGGAAAACGGGAGCGAAAGGGAGGTCAGCGGAACGCTCGCGTCGCCTCGAGAACGGAAGGAAGGAACACCGTATTTCATTACTGCTGTATTTGGGGGCTTTATATGAGAAAAGAAAGAAACGAAGAACAGAGGTGGAGCAAACGAAGAGAACATGTCTCGAGTCGAGGAGGGGAGGGGAGAGAAGAAGGGGAGACAGACATGCCTTTTGTGCTCTCCCAAGCGCGCCGTTCGATCTCGAGTGACTCGTGAGCAATCTGGTTTGGAGAAGAGAGAAAGAAGAGAAGGAGAGAAGAAAGAAAAAGAAAGGACTGGATGGGAAGAAGAAAGAAGAAGAAGGGGAGGGATAAGATAAACAAGGGGTGGGAGGAGGGGAAGGGAGAGAGGAGGTTTGGAGAAGTTGAAGGGTCTCGGTTTTTGGTTTTTGATTCGACGGTTAGACCGAGAGGTGAGCTTTGAAGAGGACTTCGGGAAGGTACTTTGAGATGAGAGGGAAGGGGAGGAAGAAGATCGATCAGCTCGAGAAGAGGAGTGGAGGGAGGAGAGGGGAGAAGGAAGGGAAAGGTTGAGCTGATGGACGTACGTTTGCAACGAGAGATCGCCCGCCGAAGAAACGACCGTTGAGACCAGCGACAGCCTTCGCAGCAACGTCGGGAGTAGCAAACTGGATGTAGACTTCTCCCTATAAATATCAAAAGAAGACCAAAGGTCAGCTCCGACTGGAAATGATGGAGAGCAGAAGAAAGAGAGAGAGAGACGTGAACGACGAACCTGAGACTCCTTCTCGACCTTGATGGCAACGACGGGACCGTACTTGGCCTCGCACTCTCCTTTGATATCATCAGCGAGATCAGTATCCCAGTCACGTTCGGTTTCCCTAGATATATAAAAAAAAAAAAAAAAAAAAAAAAAAAAAAAAAAAAAACGAGAGAGGGCATCAGCCAAGCGCGGAAGAAGGAGAGAGAAAGAAAGGGAGAGGAAGAACGAACTCTTCGGGCGAGAACATGTTGTTCACGAGAACGTAGTTGGAAGGCTGAACGGGGATGAAAGGTCGGGCACTGGGAGAAAAAGAAAAGGAAAGAGAGAGAGGATCAGCTCGCCGAAGACGAGCGAGCGCGAAAAGTAATCGACTCACGTCTGAGGAACCATCGTCATCCTCGAAGGATGAACCATGGGTTGAGGAGCAGCGTCAGGAAGATCTCGACCAGCCAGCTTGAACATGAGAGCTTGTCGAGCAGCAGCGTCCATTCGTTGACCTGAAACAGAGAAGACAACATGGCGGAAGTCAGCTCGATGAAGAGCGACGCGTCTTAGAGAGAGAGAGGAAGAAACGAGACGAACCAGCGTTGTCGTCGAGACTCTCGGGTCTGTTGCCATCGTTGGCGCTGGGAACGACAGGACCTGTTTGAACGAAGGGAGTGTGAGGAAGGTTGGCCTGGGCGGGAGTGGAAGCTTTCTCGTTGACGGTCGAGACTCGAACTGAAGGACGAAGAGAAAGGAGTCGCGTCAGGTTTGATCGTGAGAAGGAGGAGGGGAAAAGGAAACTCGGCACTCACGTTGTCTTCCAGCGAGCTCGAATCCGTTCATGGTCTGAAGAGCAGTCTTAGCGGCTTCGAGGTCCTTGAACCTGAGGGGTGAGGGAAGAAAGAGAAGGGAGCGAGAAGTCAGGTTTAACGTCGCGGATTCTGCTCGCCGCAACTTTCACAACGCCTAGGACCTCCTCCTTGAAACGAAGATCGCCCGTCTTCCAGACCAACCATGCACGAGTGAAGAAGAGAGAATGGACTCACTGAACGAAAGCGAAACCCTTACTCTTCCCGGTCATCGAATCCCGATGGAGATCCACGAACTCCAACTCTCCGAAAGGCATGAAGACCTCTCTGATGTTGTCGGCCGTCAACTCAAAGTTCAAGCTTCCCACGTAGAGCCGATGGTAAGGGATCTCGGCGTCGGCGTTTCGATCTCTGTTAAGCTGAGGAGGAGGAGGACCTCGCATTCCCATTCCGCCGAGAGGAGGGAGGGATCCAGGTCTGTTGGTGTTGTAAGGGTAGGCGTAGTAGTTGGAGAAGCGAGGAGTTGGATGTGGAGAGGATGATGAGAAGCGAGGGAAGTTGCTTGATAGCAAGTGGGGAAGGGAGAAAGAAGGGAGCAGAAGCGAGTCAGCATCGAATGTCGTTCTTGCTCGCGAGGCGAGGCCGACGAGAGGAGGAGGTAGAAAGGATAGGTGAGATGATGCGGGGAAGAAGACTTACCCTGAAGCAGGAGCGTGAGGATTGAGAGGTTGGATAGCAGGGGTCGTTCCAGCAGCGAGCTTGTTTCGTTCGGCCTCGGTGAGCTCAACGAGGATTGGGATTCCCATCACGACGGTTCCTGAGAGCTTGAGAGCTTGTTCGACCAGAGCAATCTCGGCTAGTTCGACGTATCCGATTCTGTTGGGCGATTGAGACGCAGGCGGTGACGGGGTCAGCTCAGGATGGAGAGGACACGAGCTGAAGAGGAAGGAAGGAGAGGAGAAGCAAGGAAGAACTCACCCTTTCGACCTCCTCGACACCCTATCCGTCACGATTCTAGCATCCCTAACAGTTCCCTCTCCCAGCTTGTCCTCGAAGAAGGCTCCGAGATCTCTCGAGGTGAGCTTTCCGGCGATCTGGGAGACGAAGACGGAACGAGCTTCGGAGTCGATCTCGTCGAGCAGAGCGTCGGCTCCTCCTCCTGAGGTGTCGTAGCTTGGAGATCCTCGGCGACGACGACGAGGTGGTGAGCGGTTGTAGTCCCTGTGGGTTGAAGAAGATTGGAAGGACAAGAAGGAGGGAGGAAAGAAAAGATGAGCTTGATGGGAGCGAGAGAAGGGAGGGGAAGGAAGGAGGAGAGAGAGCTCAAACGAACCTGTCGTCTCGACCTCCTCCTCGTCGATCCCTCTGTCGGTCTCGATCGTTTCGGGCGTAGTCTAGAGAGTCGAGAACGTAAGCAGATGAAGAAGGTCAGCTCTGTGTGGCTCGTGAAGAAGGACGGAAAGAGCGAGCTCGACGTGGAAGGAAGGAGACTCACAGTCCTCCTTCTCCCTCTCCCTCCTCATTTCCCTATCTCTCTCTGCTCTCTCCCTCTCTCGAACCTCCCTCGAGTCCCTCGCTCCACTCTCTCGAGACTTGTGCGAATCTCTGGAGCGGTCCCTCTTCCTGTCGTCTCCTCCTTCCCTCTCTCTCCTGCTGCCGCTCCTCTCCCTGGTAGACTCTTCTGCTTTTTCCCTCTCCTTCCTCTCTGATCTTTTCCTCCTCCTCTCCTCGGGATCTTCCTCGTCTTCCTCCTCCTGTCTCTCCCTCTCTCTCCTCTTTCGTCGACGTCGAGCTTCCTCCTCGTCCTCGTCGACGTCGTCCGACCTGGCGTGTCGTCTTGAAGCTGAGCGAGAGGAGTCTTCATGGTGGGAGGAGCGAGGGGCAGAGTGTCGAGAGTGAGCGGGGGAAGCGGCGGCGGCGGTGGTGGATCTGGATGTATGCATGTATGCGCCGAGAGGGAGAAGAGGTCAGTCAGCTCGGGAAGGGAAGGAAGGAGCCAGGAAGGAACGAGCGAACGAACGGTTTGACGGCTTCGGGAGTGAGATCCCTATCAATTTTACCGTTCCTCTGAGGAGAGGGCGTGTCTTCAACAGCAGATGGCATCCTAGTAAAATAAAAAACGAGCAAGGAAAGGAAAGGAGAGGGAATCGGGGATGCTGGTCGTTGGGGGCGAGAGAGAGACGAGGAAGTCTCGAGCCGGTTGCATCGCCGTCCAGCTCTCCCTCCCCTTTGTTTCCCTCCAACGCGAACAACCTCCTTCAAACTTTTTCAGATCGACATCCTTGGGTGAGTGCGCGCAACACGTAGGCCGCAGTATCGGATCCTGCTGTAGTAGAACCGCTCTAGATTCACCGCTGGCGATGAGAGCTTCCCTCCCCAAAGCAGTTGACCTCCTTCCATACCCTCGGTTTCGATGCCTTCCTCTGACCAGCTCTGGGGAGAAGATCTAGAACTCGTAAGTAGCGCATACACTCGCCTCTATCTCTCTCGATCTATACTTCCCTCGCTGATGGACGGTCTTCTATATCCTCCCTCTCCAGGACGCTCCAACTCTCGCCCTCCTCTCTCAGCTCGACCCACCTCCCTCCTCCACCTCGACCGCTTCCTCCTCCTCTCACGCAACCAGAATGGCTCATATCAACTCAGTACCAGCACCAGGACCCTCTTCGCCATCGAACTCGTCCCTCTCTCAGCTCACTCGGCCAGAACGGACCAACCGACTTCTCTCCCACGCCCTCCCCGTCGCTCCTCCCTCCCCTCCTGCTCCTCTTCCCTCCGGTCCCTTCATGACCGCCGTCCTTCGCTCCACCTCCTACAATCCCATCCCAAACGCACACCTCCTGGCCGGCGCTGGGCCCTCCATCGACTCTCGATCCTCCTCGACCGCTTCCGGCCTCTCCTCCTCCTCCTCAAGAACCCTCTCTCCCGAACTCCTTCAACTTGCCCCTCCTCCGGCTCCAAAACTCGAACATCCTCGTCCCTCCCTGTCGCCAGCAGCTCTTCCCGGTCGAATCAAGAGATCTCGGCTCAAGAGAGAGGCGTCGTCGGAAGAGGAGGAGAAGAAGGAGACGAGCGTCGCGTCCGGATCGAGCAGCAACTCGCGACAACCCTTCCTCCCATCTCTCGCAGTCGCCTCGACATCTACCTCTTCCGTACCCCCAAACCTTCCACCTATCCTCGCAAGGTCCAGCTCTTCCACACACTCCACACCGTCCTCCACTCTCGAGAAAGGAAAAGGCAGGGCTCAACCCTCCCCACCCTTCATCCCAAATCCCTTCGCGTCTACTTCCTCCTCCTTCTCGTCATCCTCCGTGCTCCTTCTACCGAAACCCGAACCCAGCTCCATCACCGACGACCACAATCTTCTCGTTTCCAACTCCAAACACAGCAGCCAACACAGCAACGGTTCCCCGTCCTCCTCCTCCTCGAAGGACAAAGGGAAAGGGAAAGAGAGAGCTAGTCCTCTCTTCTCCGAGGACGACTTCGAATGTTCGATCTGTCAAGATCTCACCGTTGGGACCTCATCAGTCGTACCCTGCGGTCATACCTTCTGCGGTGGATGCATCTGGGATTACCTCAAAGCTGGGAACGTGAGTCTTCTTTCCCATTCACACGACACCCACACCGAAAACGCGTCTTCCTGACTCGTTTTGCTTCTCTTCTCAGTCAACCTGTCCGATCTGTCGAGCGTCCATCTCATCCTACGGAACGAGGATCATCCCCAACTACGTCGCCGAGAACCTCCTCAACAAGTGGGCGGAAGGGACGTTGGGAGAGGAGGAGAAGAAGGAATGGGTTTCGAGGAAGGATGGTTGGCTTGGTGCGTCTCTTCCTTCTCTCCTTCTCCCTCTCCCTCTCCTTCTTTCTTCTCTCGTTTTTCTTTATATCTCCAGACAGATAGCCTTCTAACCTTCTTTTTGGTTTCGTTTTCTCGTGCGTGGTATTTATTCGTTCCAGCCTACAAACTCTCCCTCGAAGATGACCCTTCCTTCAACCCTTCCGCCGCTTCTCGACCCACCGCTCCCATCCGACCTTTCCCTCGCCCTCCTCTTCCTCGTATGTTCGCAGGAGGAGGGGCGCCTTTGGGATTCAGAGTAGGAGCCGGAACAGGAGCAGGAAGAAGGGAGGAGGGTGAGGCTCAGGCGGCGGTGAGGCAGGCTCATCATGCTCATGGTGATGCTCTTCGTGCTATGGTGGAAAGAAGAAGACGCAGAGGGAGGGAAGAGTCGTCGAGTGAGGAGGAGGAGAGAGGAGACGGAGATTATCGACCTCCTAGTGGTGATGGTGGTGGAGGCGGTGAAAGATCGAGAGGGAGTGGAAGAGGGTTTGGATCGTTGGTTGAAGGACGATGGGACGACGAGGAGGAGTTCCCTCCTCTTCGAGCTGCTGCTGCAGTTGGTGGATCTGGGTCTGGATCTGCTTCGAGAAGTAGTGCGAGGAGAATCGTGAGTGCTGCCTAGTCTGGTAGGCCGGCGCGTCCTTCCTGGTCTCTCCTCTTTCTCTTATCTGTTCTTTCTTCTTCCAGCGACTCCCCGACTCACCACCACCACCACCAGCCCATGCTCATGCCTCCGGATCTCGTCCTTCCGCCTCTTCCTCCTCCTCTCGCTCAAGAGCAGTACCTCCTCCTCCTCCACCCTTTGCCAACCCAAACCCGGCCTCCTCGCTTCGATACTCTCGACCTATCCTCCCAATCCCACGACGTCAAGACGCTTCGACATCATCGCGAACGGCAGAAGGATCTTCTCGAGACCTCTCTCCTCGAGCTCGTCGAAGACTCGCCGTTCTTGGACCGGAGAGCAGCAGCGATTCGGACGGTCCCCTGGACTCCCTCTTCGACGTCGTCGGTCCCCCTCCTCCGGCACCTCGACCTTCCTCCTGGAATCGAGTCCACGCCGCTTCCATCCCAGCAGCTGGTCCCCCGACTTTCGGTTCGTCCTCATCGTCGTCGGCTTCGAGACCTTCGAACACCACGTCGCGGTCGGCGGTGAATCCTCCAGCGAGGAACAACGTTTGGGCGGGGTTCAGCGGAGGTGGAAGTGGGAGTGCGAGTGGGAGCGGGACTGGGAGTCTGGTGAGGACGAGGGCGGAACCTCCGAGGGCTGGTGGGAGTGGGAGTGGTGGAGGAGGAGGGTTCGCGATGTACGGTACTGGTGCTTCAGGTTTCGCTGCTGCTGCTCCGTTGCAGAGGAGAGCTCCTGTCAGACGAAGTGGGGATTCAGGTATCGAGGTTGTGGATCTTATTTCTGATTGAGGTAGTAGCAGTTTGTTTTTGAAGGATGGGAGAGGAGAAAGATTAGTCGCGTTTGGGTTTTTGCTTCGTTTGGCTTTACGTTTCCCTTTTCGTTTCGTTCACAATTATTCTTCTCAAGTCATTCAGATCTTCGATGCCTCCTACTTCTTCAAAACGTCATCGCACAGAAAAAATTGAGAATTGAATCTCCGCTGTTTCTTTCTCTTCGTTCTATATTTGTTGACTCGTCACCAAGTTTCGAAGCTCGCAGACTCGTGGCCACTTGTTCTTTTCCTTCCTTCCCCAGCATCCACGACCTCAACACCTGAAATCGACATCAGGAATCTCTCTCTATGTCAACCGAACCTCAACCTCACTCGGAGGTGAGTCCTTTCAACGAAGCGCTCAAAGACAAAGGAAAGGAAAGGAAGCATCCGAATGACCCGAACCCGAGCTCAACCCTCCTCCTCTCCTCCTTCCCTCCCTCCCTTCAGAATCCTCCCACCTCCTCTTCACCACCTTCCACGGCCACCCCCGACGAGATCAAAGCCGCCGGTATCATTCAGAAATACGTCCGAGGTCATCAAACTCGTACAGCCAACAGGGAATCGGGATTGTGCGTACTGATCTCTGAATGCTCTTCGCCTTCCGAGCTCACTCCTTCTTTGCTCGAGCTCATCATTCTTCTCCACTCGTTGGTGGATCAGGTCTTCGGCTGGACGTTGGGGAGACGCTATGAATCAAAGTAAATGGATTAGGAACGAGAGGGATGCTGAGGAGGGGAAGGTGAGTTCTGTTACTCTGTTTTTTGCTGGTCGGTGTCGATCTCGGCTGCGAGAAGGAGAGGCTGAGGGAAGGAGGGGAGGGGAGGGGAGGCCCTCGTCTTCCTCGCTCTCTGGGGATATATAGTGGGGTAGGGATGGCGAGCAAATCTGTTCCCCAAACTCTTAAAACCTAGCAGACTGATCGCTTGTGTATGATGCCGAAGGAGGGAGCAGCATCGGTCCTTTCTCCGCTGATTTAAATTGGCTCGACGCTGAAGTTCCCTCCCTTCCTTCTTTGCGTTGTTTCAGAACACTCCCAAGGAAAGATGGCATAGAGCTCTGCATGCTGCTTCTCAGATTCAGGTACGCCTCGCTTTTCTTCTGCCGTCTTTGGACCTTGAACGCGATTGATCTCTCGGACGCGTCGCTCATCCTTCCCTCTCGACGTTTCTTTCGTCCAGAACGGATCCGGCATCGATCAAGATACAGCAGCTTCCTCTACTCCTGGGGAACCTAAAGAAAAAGGAGATTTGGCTATCAAGAACAAGAAGGTAAGCTGGTTTTGCAGTGTGCGAGCAGGAACGCGTCGTCTCAATCGTTTCGTTTTCACTCACTTTTATCTCGTTACCCAGCTCGAGGAGCAGCACTGGCTCGAGATGTGCGATTCTCGACACCGATATGGATCGAACCTCAAGTATTATCACGCGAAATGGGAGGAGTCGGATACGAGGGACAACTTCTTTCGGTGAGAAATGAGTTTCCCTTCGAGAGCGAGAGAGCCATCCCGCTGACTCCTTATTTTTCCTTCGATTCTCCTTAGATGGCTCGACCGTGGACCTGGGAAGGAACTCTCTCTACCGGAATGCTCGAGGGAACAGCTCGAAAAGGAGAGGATCACGTATCTTTCGGCGGAGCAACGTTTGAAGTGAGTTCGAGTCGCGAAAACACGAAGTCAGTCAAGTTGGCCCTAACGGATCTTCTTCGACTCTCGTCTCTTTCAGCTATCTCGTTACCATCTCTCGGGAAGACGGGAAGCTTCGATGGTTTGGTGGAGCTCTTGCTGGACAGTTTGTGGATACAGCGTGAGTCGCGTTTTGAGAGTGCTCGTCTTCTTCTCTTTGCCCTTTCCCGTTCGCTGATACTTTCTTCTGCATCTCCTCCTTCTCTCCATTCTCAGTCCCAAGAGTTACGAGGACGCCGGTCAAGGTCGAGGAATTGTTCCTCTCATGAACGTCCCGAAGGAGGACGGTGAGTCATGGTCAATCTTTGTTCAAAACCTGTCGAGCTCGCTCTGACTTCTCTTCTCGCTTGTTTTGTTTTTTGTTTCAGACGAACAGGATATCCCTGAACCTGGATCCGGGTCGTCTTCTGAGTCTTCTTCGGACGAAGAGGAGGAAGACGCTCACCACTACGCGGACACGCAGGAGAAGGAGCAGGGCCTTGTCGGTCGATTCTTCTCGAAGCTCAGTGTGAACGGTTTGACGGAGAGGATGTTGAGGAAGACGGTTCGGAAGAACACGTGGATATACGTCGCTGATATGGATGGAAATCGTGCGACTTCTTCTCTTTCTTCCTGTTTCCTTCCGATAAACGCTGACGACCTCCCTTTTCGTCTTCCTTCCAGTCTTCGTCGGACTCAAGAAGACCGGAACCTTCCAACATTCGTCTTTTCTTTCAGGTGGTCGGGTTACGAGTGCTGGGATACTTACCGTGAGCCTTCCCGTCCCAAGATGAAGGGAGAGGGGACGCGTCCGCTGATTTATCTTTCTTCGATTCCTTCGCCTTCCTCCTTCCAGGTCCAACACGGTCTCATTCGAAGCCTGAGTCCTCTCTCTGGTCACTACCGTTCCAACATAGAGGTTCGTCCTCTTTCCCACCTATTATCTTGCGAGCGATTCCTCTTTCCTTCGCGAACTCGATCCGACACGCGCTGAACTCTCTTCTCCTCTCCTCTCCTGCTTCCTCTTCTTTTGCAGCACTTCAAATCCTTCCTCCACCAACTCGAAGGACAAGGAGCGGATCTTTCGAAGGTCAAAGTCAAGAAGGCTGAGCTTGTTCGTTCCCTCTTTACTCTTTCTCCTCGCCTCGCCTCGACTTCGCTTCGCGTCCTCTCCGCTGACTTTCTTCTCCAATCGTCTCCCCTTCCCTCAGATCCTCCTCGGTCTCGAAAAGTACGCCGCCTTCTCCAAGAAGGAAGCTAAGGTCAAGACCAAGATCCTCCATCCTCAGAAGGCCAAACGAGACGAACGAGCAGCAGCGGAGGAGGAAAGAGACAACAAGAAGAACTCTCACCCGGATTCAGCAACAGGTCCAGTAAAGTCCAACTCTCAGACGATGGCAGAGTGGAAACGAGATCTGTTCTACGGCCGGCGCGGTGGGACGAGGGATACTTCTTCTGTGGCGGGAGTGAGGGAGTTTGGGAAGGGGAATAGAGTGTCGGAGGAGGAGAGGAAGGAGAAGGTCGAGACGGATGGGCAGTCGAAGGACAGGGCTGAGAGAGCGGATGAGACGAAGGGTGACAGGAAGGACTTGAATGGGCCCAGATTGGGGAAGGTGGTTGTTTGAGACGTGGTAGTTTTCGGTTGGTTCTCTTTTCGATCTTTTGACGACTCTTCCCCACTTACTGTGGCTTCTACCTTAATCTCACCCAATCTACTTAACTTCTACTTAACTTCTCATGAATCTAACGACATTCCTTCGACTCCGGCCGACCGACGGCAGACTCGAAAAAGTCTCTATGAAGGGCCTTCGCCGAGTCTGGGTCACCGACGCGTCGTTTTGCGAGAGGGAGGAAGGACGGGAGAGCTGTGTGTGAGGAGGTTAGTGAAAGTGGGACGAGGGAGAGATTGAGCAGGTCGGTGGATGGGGACTGGGAACGTGAGTGGAAGAGGATGAGAGGAGCGAAGGGGAGGGAAGGGTGGGGAGTTCAAAAATCGGAGAGCGACGCGAGGATCAGGAGAGATGAAGCTGGATTGGAAGGATACCGGGAGTGATATTGATTTTTAAACAGCTTAGGTCTATACCAAGAGAAAGTAAGGGAGATGCTAGCGGAAAAAAGGACGTCAAGATCGTAAAGTGAGCTATGTAGCAGCAGGAAAAGCAGGAGCGTGACTCAGAGAGAGACACGTTCAGTTGGTTGGTTTTGTAGGGGTTGGCTCGGATGTTCGTGGTTCTTTCTTAGAAAGAGTTGGAAGAGGGTTGAAGGGAGGATAGAGGAGTTCAACGAGATCGGTCGAGTGAGATGGCGGGAACAAAAGAAGCTGCAAGCTCGAAGCTCACCCTCCTCAAAAAAAAACGAGTCCATCGATTCTATCTATCCCTACAACAAAAAAAAGCAGAAAGCAAGCAAGCCAAGCTAAGTAAGAAAAACGAAAGTGTCTGTGAGTCTGTGTCCATGCATTGTCCAAGAAAGAAAAAGAAGAAGAAAACAAAAGCACAAAAGAAAGAAAAAAGCAGAGGAGAGAGCGTCCATGTCCGTGCGTCGTCGAGCTCAAACCATCATCTCCCCTCCCTCCCTCACCTGCCCCCTCATCTCCTCACCTCTCCTCCCCAGCCCCCCACCCCCCACCTCCTTCCCCCTCCACCTTCCTAAACACCGGACTAGGCAGCAGATGAAAATCGAACATCTCCGTCTCAGGAGGAGGAGGAGGAGTCGTTCTTATCCCCCCTCCTCCTCCTCCAGACGAACCAGCTGAAGAAGACGTAGTCGTTGTTGTTGAACCGAGGGAGGAGTTCCTTGAGAGGGAGAAGGAGGGTATAGGAGGGGGAGGGGATATATGCATTGAGAAGGGGGAGGAGTGGGAATGGATTTGGTGAGGGTGAGGGTGAGCTTGGTGAGCTTGAACGACTTCCTTCCTCCATCCTGCGATCTTGATGACGGCTGCCGATCCTCGGACGTGTTGTTGTTGTTGTTCTGCTGAGCTCAAGCTCAACGAAGAAGAAGGAGATTCGTTCGTGTTCCATCTTCCTTTTTGAAGCAAGCTGGGAGGGATGGGACCTCCTCCTCCTGGTGGGTGATGAGCCGAGTTGGATCCTCCGTCTCCTCCTGAGGAAGAGATGGAGGGTGTTCTTCCCGTCGTAGAGTTGCGGGTGGTGGTGGTGGTGGTAGGAGAGTTGGGAGGAGGGTGAGGGAAGGTTCGAGAAGGGAGGAACATTCCTGCGGTAGTCGTAGAGGGTGCGGCTGCTGCTGCTGTTTGACGACGGAGGAGGAGAGGAGGTCGTTGAGCGAGGAGGGAGGAGGAGGAGGTGAAGGCGTGGGTGGTAGCGTTGGGAGACGGTGTGGGAAGAGGGGAGTGGGAGGGTCCGAGGGTCGAAATGGTGAGCGTTTGGAAGGAAGGGAGCGTGGGAGAGGAAGAGGAACGAGGGATGGGCAAAGGCCGACGAGGAGGAGGAGGAGGGACAACTTGCTGTCGAGCAAACGAGCTTCCTGAAGGTGAGCGAGGTGAACGAGGAGCTCGAACGAGGTTCATAGGGGAGGATGAGGATCGGGGTGGGGTGGGGTGGTGGAAGAAAAGGAGTGTGAGGAAGGGCTGAGGTTCGTCGCGACGGAGAGGGACCTGCCTTCAAGAAGTTGAGAAGGGAAGAGAGAAAAAAAAGAGAAGGTGGTGGTGAGGGGTCTTCTTCTGAAGGCATGAAGAGTAAGGAAGATTCGTGTCTGTTAATTCAAGGGTGAGCTTGGAAAAAGGGGAGGGAGAGTCGAGGGTCGACCGCGACGCAGGGGTCTTTGATCTCTCTTCGACTTCGAAACCAAACCTCCTCTCTCCTTCTTCTTCACTTCTTTCCACTGCTAGGACTACCCTCTGACCTTTCATCTTCTTGAATGTTCGAAGCTTCGCCGTACCTTCGAAAAGGAACCGACCGGCGACGGCTTTCGGCAGGTACGAGTTGAGTTTCGTTTTCGTTCCTCGCGTTTGTTCCCTCTCCTCCTCCTGATTCTCTCTCTCTCTCTCTCTCTCTCTTTCAAACCCCCTCTTCCTCAAGAACAGGAAGAATATGCTGGCTAGCTCGCTTTTCCCCTTCGTTGCCCTGCTGCTGCTGCTCTCGACCCACAGCACTCTAGCGGCAGGAAGACGCGACGACCTCCTCGAAAGCTCATCCGCGTCGCTGTCGATCGTTTCGTGAGCTCACTTCCCTCCCTCTCCCGCTTTCCTTTCTTTCTTTCTCTTCCTTTCAAAAGCTGATCTTCTTATGTACCCCTTCCCTATCCCCATCCCAACAGATCCCCAACTCCTAACACCCTCATCATCGTTCCTCTCTTCGACACGAACAACCAAGCCTCCGTTCAACCTTCCTACCTCCTCCTCCGACCCACTCCTTCCCTCTCCACCACTAACGCCAACGAAGCCAACCTTCCCGACTCGCTCTCCCTCTTAACCAACCCCCTCCTCTCCTCAGTCTCCCAAACCCTCTTCATCACCCTCTTCCCAACTCCCGCCACATCCACGCTCCTCCTCGCTCCGGCTCGGCCACCTGCAAGCTCCCTCAAGGCCCAACAACTCCATGCTGCCGAAGAAGAACAGCCTACGACGACGAGGGAAGGGATGATCGCTGCTTCTTTGGTGGGAGGGGTGGTGGTGATGGGGTTGGGAGCGGTGGGGTGGTGTTTGGTTAGGGCGAGGTTGAGGAGGAGGAAAAAGAGGGTTGGGAGGGAGAGGGAGAGTGAGTTTGCGGAGGAGAAGAGGTTCGGTGGGGAGAGTGAGGGTGGAAGTGAGTGGGAGGAGGATTTGGATTTGGAGATGGGAGGAAAGGAAGGGGAAGAGGAAGTGGAAGTGGAGAAAGAGAGAGGAGGGGAAGGTGAGATGATGAACGTCGAAGTTCAGGTTGTTGTGAGTTCGTTTACTCTTCTCTCTTTCTTTCTCTAGACAAAAGAGAAACTCTTCCTTTCTCTCACCCGAACCAAACCCCAAACTGATTTTTTATATTTCTCATCTCATCTTCACTCTCCCTCTCTCTCTCTCGCAGACTCCCTTTTCACCTTCGGTCTTCAGCACTACTCCCCTCCCGTCACCGACTCCTCACAACCCTCCCCTCCGTTCCACAACCACAACCACTCCTCCCCCGACTGCCCACTTAACCTCTTCCACTCGAACCGCTCTTCCAACCACCACCAACAATGACAACCACGTCGAACAAACTCGAACTCGAACAACAACAGCCTCGTCGGGAGGGTTCACTGTTGATTCTTACTACACCTACACCTCGCCCGCTGTGGGGAGTGGGACTGAGAGGTGCGATGGAGGAGGAGCGTCGCTGTATAGTAGTGCTCGGGGGATGGGGGTGGCGTTTTGAGGGAAGAAGTGAGGCGAGAGGGTAAGGGAAAGAAGAGGAGCGAGCCGACCTTTCCTCTCGCGTACTTTTCACATAATCGGGTCTTGTAGCTTACATCTCTCTCTCTCTCTCTCTCTCTCTCTCCCTCCTTTGTTTTCTCTCTCTCTCGGGTTTGCTCTGTCTTGTCTCTTTCCTCCTCTATCCTTTCTCCCTCTCCCTCTCTCGCTCAATCCAATCCGCACGACGCGCTTCACTCTCCTTTCGTTCTTCTAAACCCTCCCTCCGTCCATATACACTGTTGCTCGCCCCTCCTTACCATACCTCTTCTCCATATCACGCCCTCTCGTTTACGATGTCTGTACAATGTATACTTTCGTTTTTGGACGACGTTTCTCGCTTTGGTGTTTTGCTCATCTTTTTTTTCGTCCTCCTTCACTCGATCAACCCCCCACGACGGCGCTCTCCTCGATACAGAGCTAAATTAGATCCGAGGCCGTATCCTCCGCGTTTCATGAAGAAGAGAAGAAGAAGAAAAAGTCGAGGTCCTCGATGGAGCTGACTCGCTCGACTCGACTACTGATCGTGTTGGCTCTTTTTTCTTTCCCTCTGGTCGCATAATCATCTCGTGGTACCCTCGCTGAACACTACTCACTCCCTTTGTATCCTGCCTCCTTGTTCTCTCCCCTCGGGGCAAGTGGCAAAACACTCGAAAGAGGACGAGTCTGCAGGGAAAAACTTGCACGCGACGCGTGTTGAATCGAATCGTTCCCTCATTCGGTTCCGACGAGCGAGGTCTCTCACGTCTCTTGTTCAAACAGACTAAATGCTTGGTGAACCGACTCGATCAGTACGTAGTCGAGAAAGATCGTCGGAGATGGATGATGATGCGACAGAAGTCGAGGTCCTCGAGCGAAGCTTGAGCGGGGGCGACGAGTCCGACTTTCTCTCGTCAAAGATGCGTTGATACAAGAGACATGATGCTTACGTAGAAGGGGTAGAGAGAAGAGAAACAAGCAAAGCGAGAGAGAGAGGGGAAGGGAAGCAAACAAGTGGAGTGAAGGGAAGGGAGGGAGGAGAAAGAAAGAAAGTGTCCGAGAGCGGGAGCGGGAGCGAAAGAGGGAAGTGGTCTAGGCGAAGATTCGATGGTCTAGAGTGATGCAAGTGTGGTGATGTGATGAGAAGGAATTGAGAGTGGAGACGCTCTGTAGTAGGAGCGAACAAGAAGAGGAGAGGCAGAGGCAGAGGCGATGAGCTGGGACATCGAGGAGGTCGGGGGCTGAGAGCCTCGAAGGGAGAAAACGCGACCTCACCAAATCAAGCGTTTCGAACCCTGAGCTCCTTCTTGAGGTTTTTGAGATCCTGCTTGTAAGCAGCCTCCTTCCAGAGTCCTCGGTGGTAGCTGAAAGAGGGATAAAAGCACGATCAGCCGAAAGAAAGAAAAGAAAGGGAGGAGATGTTCGCGAAAGGCCGAAGACGAAAACTCACTCCTGCATCTCCGCTGCGAGAAGAGAGATCGAGCGAAGAGGGGGGTTCAAAATGTCAGTCAGAGACTACATACTGACAGGGAGAACCGGACAGACTGCTGTACAAACTCTGGTAATCTCGAAGGGTCATGTCGCTCGAGGAGGAAGCCAAAGAATCCGAGCTTGAGAGACTCAGTCCATCGAGGGAGGGAAGGTCGTTCGATGTAGAAGACTTGGAAGAGGAAGAAGAGTTGGAGGAAGAAGACATGGTGAGGGGATGTGCTGAGTTGGAGAAAGGCGAAGGGAAGGAGGAGGGAGGATTCGATGGTAGATTTTTGTTTGGCTGCTGCTTGGTGGTTGGAAGAGAAGGAGAGACGAGTGGGCGCTTTCATTCCGGCTCCTGATGAAGAAATGCTCGTTCTCCGATGTGGACCAGATTCTGCGAGGAGGAGGAGGAGCTGCATCGAACTGGTGCCCCGACGCTCAAGGGAAGGACGGCGAGCGCTGAGTCGGGGGAACGGAGAGGAAGAGAGAAGCAGACGCGATCGCACGGCTTGTTTCATTCTAGCTTTGCAAGGCTTTCCTGGGTCGGATTCCGACGGGAGAAAGCTGTGCGGTCACCGAGCATCGTATTGAGATGGAATCCGAATCCTTTCTCGAGAAACTTCTATGGTTCCCTCTCTTCTACCTCTTCTCTCCCTCCTCCTCCGCCGTTCAGGTCATCGCGTCTCGAAGCTTCAGTTGAATGAAAAACGGGGGCTGCTCTGGGGGGACCGAAGCGCGTCCGCTCTTTTCCTGAGGGCTGCTCGGGAGTCGAAGACATGCTTCCTCCTCCTTCTGCAGATCTCTCTGACGCAAAGGCGTCGAAAAAAAAGGGAGAAGAAAGGATTGTGACGCGTCGCGAGGTTTCAGTAGTTCATTCCCTCCATCTTTCTCCTTTTCTCCCACTCCCACTTCCCTCTGAGATATCTGCAGCAGTAGCCATGTCCAGATTCCTGAAGGAAGGCCTCTCTCTTATCTTTGTTCGGATCTTGATCCTCTGCCTGGTCCGTGCGTCGAGAAACAAGGAGGTAGAAGAAGAGACTGCCTGGAGCGAACCGAAACGAAGGCCTTGAGAGTTCTCAGAAATTCTGCGAGCCCCTCCCACGTCGAGTTTCTGTCAAAAGTGAAAGGAAGTCGGGAGGCGGCTCGGCCTTCAACGTCACTTTCTCCTCAACCACCAGCACAGAGGAAAACTCTTCTCCCTCGGATTCTTTCGCGTATATATCTTATAACCATATCCCACACCTCCTCGGATCTCGGACCTACCTCAAGAAGTCTACAGCTCGCTCTTCATCCGACTTCACTTCCTCCTACCTTCGTCGTTCGTCGAGGACGGCCAGTCTTCCTTCCTTCGCCTGCCCTTGCTCCTCCCTTGTAGACGTGCTTCAGCCTCAGCCCCTCCCAGCCCCTCTCATGGGTCTTGACCGCTTCAACCTCTCTTCGAGGCCTCCTCTCGACAGAAGGGAGACCGAGAGAAGGGATGAGCTTCAGCCCGACTTCCACTCCATCCAAGTTCGTCTTCCTTCCTTCCTTCTCGTCCTTTCTGACTCTCTCCCAGCTCGATGTTGAGCTGACCGCGTTCTACCTTCCTCTTTCCTATAGTTGCTTCCCTATCTCCATTATCATCCACATCCAGCATTCCTACTACCCTCCCCACGCCTCTCCTCCTCCTCCTCTCCCTCCCTCCACGCTGTATGGTCTAATCCAGCGGCTCGCAATTCGTTAGGCAGCCTGCTCGAATGCTTGGACGATTCGGAACAGATATCACTCAAGTCTCTCATCTCAGCGAGAGACCTCGTACCTTTGGACGACATCAACACGTCCGCCGTCGACTCGGACGACGAGGAGGATGGCAGCGTTCGCTCCTTCTTTGGAGAGAGTGAGGAGTTCTTCGAGCTCATCCTCTTTCAGCCTGCTTGGGCAAAGAAGAGATCCTATCAAGCTCTACTGGTGAGTCAATCCTCTTATAGATCAAAGCTCGGGAAGATTTGGGCGGCCCCGAGCGTGTAAAAAGAGGAAGGAAGGGAGCTCGATCGTCCGAGCTCATCAGCCCGACGTCGTCTTCGCGGGTTTCCTTCCTCCTCGACTCCTTCGTCTCCTTCTCTAGTCTGCTGCTCTCGTTTTACGCAGCTGGCTAGACGGTGACCAGAGTGGATTCAGCCCACTGACTTATCTTCGCGGTCTTCTCGTCTTCCCTCCCTGCCAAACACCCTTGCCAAACACAGGTCCCTTCCTCTCATCCCTCCTACCTCGTCCTTCACCTCCATCCCCCTCCCAAAAAATATGTCCCTCGAGGTCCACAACCCTCTTCCAATCAGCAGCACCAGGCTCCTCACTCCTCCATCGCCTACCAACGTCGCGAGAGCGGTTCAGTACACTCGTCGGATCAAGGCGTCGTCGTGGAGGATAAATTCGTTCCTCGTCCTCAAGTCAACGACGCGCCGGGATCGAGAGCGGGTTCTGCAACGGGATCGTTGATGTCCAAGATGAGCAAGTCTTCCTACGCTGGGAGGTCGCACTTCTCTGGGAACTCGGGGCTCAGTGGTGGTGCTGGAATGAGCATCGAGGGGATATCGGGAGCCATCATCGAGGAAGACGAGTCGATGAGTGCCGGAGGAGATCGAGACAGTCTTTATGAGGGAGAGGAGAGGATCATCGCTTGTCAAGATCTGCTGGAGTCGACGGACTGGTCCAAGACGGAGTTGGGCCCCAAGTCGGGTTGGCCTGGATCGCTGAGGACGGTGAGTCTTTCGTTCCTCTTCGACGAGTCTGCGTTGCTTCCTGCTCATTCACCTGAGCGAGAAGGCTGATCCACTGATCCGTTTTCTGCATGTTCTGCATACCAGGCCATCTCGATTCTGATGAAGACGCCCAACGAGGCGGTCATCTGGTACGCTCTCTCTGTCTTCTCCTCTCTTCCTCTCCTTTCGATTTCTTCTTCTTCTCATATCGGTACTCTTGCCATCGCTACTGCAGGTGGGGAGCTCAACGTACAGTCATCTACAAGTGAGTACACTCCCTCTCTCTATCTCTTTGACACTCCTCGCTCTTCTGCAGAAATTGATCATTTCCTTTCTTCCCCGTCTCTTTCCCTTTCTCCTTCCCTCCTTCCTCTCTCTCCCCAAAAAATAGCGACGCCTACATCGCCACCATCGGAGACAAGCATCCTGCTCAGTTCGGACAACCTGCTTCCGTGGCCTGGGGAGAGGTGAGGGGAGAGCTCGACGCACCCGTAGCTACCACCAACTCTCTCGCCATTCTCCCACTTTTTTTGATCTCTGTTTCCGTGCTTCTCGAAGACGAGCTGACCTTGTTATCCTTGCCATTTTCTGCAGCTATGGACCGAGTATTCGAAACTTGCAGACTTGGTGATCGGGGAGGGGAAGTCGGTGAAGAAGGACGATGGTAAGCAGGCAGCTCAACCTCAGATCACAGACGCGTCGCGGCCTTCCGAGCTGACCACGTTACCTTGTTTTCCTTCGCAGATCTCATGTTCCTGGATCGAGGAAACGGACCTGAGGAATCTTATCATTCCTGGAGATGGAGTCCAATAGCTACGGAGGACGGTTCGAACGGAGGAGTGAGCAAATCAACATCGACTCGACGCCTCCTCCTCCTTCCTTTCCCTGACCTCCCTCTCCCTAATCCTCCTTCCAGCTCATCATCAACTCGACCGAGACGACCTCGACAGTTCTCAGGCAACGCTCTCTTCTCTCGCTCAGAGATCTCTCCCTTCGAACTGGTGAGCCTCTCTCCCTCCTCGACCTCTCGATCCTCATCTGACCCTTCTTTTCCTTTATCAGCCTCTTCACGTTCTATCGGCGAGTTCTCTGAAGGAATTCTCCGAGCCCTCGAGCAGAACTCCTCCGACTTCAGCTTCGCTTACCTCTATCACGCGAAGAACTTGGGTTCGTGCTCGACTCTCCCTTCTTCCACTCATCTTCGTTCCTCGTGCTGATTCCTGTGGGTCTTTTCCTCATCCTTATCTTTTAAGAAGCCATCACAAGCAACGATTCACCTGATGTGGCTCTCACGTAAGCCTCTCTCTTTTCGTCTTCTTCCTCCCTCCAACGATTCTCATCGCTCACCTCTTCTCTCCCTCCCTTCTTATCCAGGCTGGCTGGAACGGTCGGTGTACCTTGTGCGATCCTATTTCCCTTTTCTCCTCATTTCCTTGAGTCTCGCTGACTTTTCTACTTCCTACCAGACGGTCATCCCTCGGCACCACGTACCCTTCATCTCAACCATCGCCCCTTCGACTCGACGTTCGTTAATTCGACGGAAGAGGAAAAAGAAGATCCATCGGGGAAGCATGGCAGTCCCTGGCCGTTCAGGGAAGCATTCATCACCAGAGCTCCGGTCTATATGAATAAGCTGGAGCCGGAGCTTGTTGATGCTCTGGAGTATCGGAGTTGGGGAGAAGTGAGTCGTCGTCTCGCGAAAGTTGGCCGCGTATCGAAACTGACTAGTTCTCGTTCTCTTCTTCTCCCCAGGCTCCTACCTCCGCCGTCGTCGTTCCAGTCTCTCCCGACTACACTCAAGGCCGTCTCGCTTTCCTAGTCCTCGGTCTCAACACTCGACGAGCCTACGACGACGACTACAGGGACTTCTTGCAGGATATCCAGTGAGTTCGACGACTTTAAAACGCGTCTCGCTTTCGTCAGCCTGATTTCTTTCTCTTCCTCGAAGGGATCAACTTCGTGCAACTCTCAAGGGAATCGCCTCTTTCGAATCGGAGCAGACCCGCGCGAAACAGCTGGAGGATTTGGATCGACAGAAGACTCAGTTCTTCACCTCGTTCGTCCCCGTTCCCTTTCCTCTCCTCGACGAAACGCACTCTCGCTTACCTCTCTTTTCGCTTCCTCTTTCCCAGCGTCTCTCACGAACTCAAGACACCTCTCACGCTCATCCAAGGTCCTCTGAACGATCTCGCCAACTCGGAACCTTCGAGCGCGAGGAAGAAGATGTTCAGGCTCGTGCTTCGAAATTCTGCTCGACTCGTTCGCATGGTGAGCTTCCCACCTTTTTCACGCAGCTTTCCCTCGCACGATCCTCGACTGATCTCTCCTCATCTTTCCGTTTCAGGTCGAGAGTCTTCTCAACTTCGCTGCCTTGGAGAACGGAAAGCTCCGAGGTGCCTTCCGTCCTGTCGATCTATCGCTTCTTGTCGATGATCTTGCCTCGCTCTTCAGGTTTGTTTAGTAGAACCTCGCTTCGAGTTCTCCTCACTGCGCTCTGACAGCTTTTTCTCGACTGCTGCAGGCCTGCGATCGAGAAGGGCAAGATCCATTTCTCCGTCGAGTGCGAAGAATCCTCTGGACGACTGATCTATTTGGATCGCGAGTTGATGGAGAAGATCGGTTAGTCGAGCAGGTTCTCTCTTCTTCGCTCTACATGATCACTGACTCCCACCTCGTCTCGCAGTCTTCAACCTGCTTAGGTTCGTTTACTTTCCCTCGCAGCTTAATTCCTTTCCGACGCGACCTCACGCCGTTTTTTCCCACCTTTCTTCGTCAGCAACGCCTACAAGTACTCCATCGAAGGCTCCATCGACGTCAGAGTTACCTACCTCAAGTCAGGGCATGCCAGCTTCGAGG
Organism: Mrakia blollopis; assembly: GCA_000950635.1. Classification (NCBI taxonomy): domain Eukaryota; kingdom Fungi; phylum Basidiomycota; class Tremellomycetes; order Cystofilobasidiales; family Mrakiaceae; genus Mrakia; species Mrakia blollopis. The sequence goes on along the minus strand of BBPU01000118.1, from coordinate 238,235 downwards.
TGCAGGATACTGGTTCGTTTCCTTATCCTTCAACGCGTTCGGACGAGCTCAAAGCTCATCTTCTTCTTTGCTCTGCTTTCCTAGGAGTTGGAATCCCATCCGAGGAGATCGGACTCATCTTCGAACGATTCCATCGGGTTCAGAGCCAGGCTAGATCTCACGAGGGGACCGGTGAGTCTTGCGACAAAGAGAGGAGACGGAAGGCGAGAGAGAAGGGGGCGAGGAAAGAGGACGTCTTCCTTCGTCTCGATCTCTACGTACTTCAGCGCTCATCGTCCTCCCTTCACCTCCTTCTCCCTTTGTATCAGGAATCGGACTCTCGCTCACTTCGGAACTCGTCCACCTACACGGAGCTCAAATCCTCGTCTCAAGCTCGACCGCCGAAGAATCTTCGGACGGTTCCTCTGGCTCGACCTTCACCGTCCTCTTCCCTTTCGGGAAGGATCACCTCCCAGCAGATCAAGTCGACGACATGATCGACGCTTCCACCGGAGGGAGCAGCTACGCTAAGGGAATCGTCGAGGAAGCAGGCCTGTGGAAGAGGTCGGGGAACTCGTCATCTCAAAGATCCCTCTCCGACTCAGGGATGTCTGGCGTCGATGGAATCCAGACGATCTCTTCCTTGCTGTGGAACAGGTGAGTTTCCGCACCTCAGCTTAGGCCACCTCGTTCCAGTGACTGATTTTGCTTCGCCACTCTGGAACAGATCGGACACCATCCTCATCGTCGGTTCGTCGTCGACTCTCGTTCTTTCATTCGACCCTCCCTCTCTCGCTGGCCTTGCTCATCTCGCTTCTTGATCGTTTTCCTCACAGACGACTCGGCGGATATGAGATCCTACCTCTTCGGCGTCCTTTCACCTCACTGCACCGTCATCCAGGCTTCAGACGGAGAAGAGGGACTTCAACGGGCTTTGGAGACTCGAATCGACCTTCTCATCAGCGATGTTTCTATGCCTCGTATGGTACGCGCAGTCTTCAAATTCAGCCCATCTGCCTTTCGCGAACTGACGTTGACGGAACCGTCTTCCTTCTCTCCTCCAGGACGGCTATCAACTTCTCTCCGCCATTCGTTCCAATCACAAAACGGCTTCCATCCCTTTCATCATCTTGACCGCCAGAGCAGGAGACGAGGAACGAGTTGGTGGGATTCTGGCCGGAGCCGATGACTACGTCCCGAAGGTGAGGAAGAGAGAGAGAAGAAGGAGAGGGCACCGCGTCGCATTCCCATCGCTTTTATTCTCGCTGACTCTTTCTCTTCTTCTTCTTCTTCTCCTTCTCACCTTCGATTCTTCTTCTCTTCCGTCTACTCTCAGCCTTTCTCGGCGAACGAGCTCGTAGCCCGAGGCCATCTGCAGATGCAGCTCGGGAAGAGGAAGATCGAGCTCGAGACGAAGTTCGACGAGCAGCTCAAGGCGAATCATCTTCTCATCGCTCAAAGTCCTGTAGGAATCGCCAAGCTCGACGCGAACGGGAAGATGTTCTGTACGTACTCTACTCTCTTAGCTTCGACCTTCGTCGAGACAGGAAGGAAGTTTCGCGTCGTTCGATTCTGACCTCGCAACTTCTTTCTTTTTTCGCTTCACCCCACCAGACGCCAACGACTCCTTCTATCGACTCACCGGCCACCCTATGGATCGACCTCTCTCCAAGTGGGCATCATCTCTCTCTCCTCGAGAAGCGGATGAAGAACCGGTCATTTCGCTCGCCGAGATCGTGCAGGGAGGACTTGGACTCAGCTGGTCGAACGGAAGATCTACCTGGGCTCAGAGCTTTGAGGCAGATGATGGAGGTGTTACGATATGTATGCTTGTGAGTTTAGTGACATCCTCTTCTCCTACGCTTCTTCGCTGACATTCCCTTCGTTCCCTCCTCTCCTCGTAGACCGACGTCACGGATCGGAAGCGACTCGAAATGCAGGAGGAAGCTCATCAGCGGAAGAGAGCTGAAGATGCTGAGGAAGCTCGTCGTCATCAAGAGTTCCTAGTCTCTGTGATCTCCCACGAACTTCGAAACCCTGTCTCTGCTATCCGTGAGTCGAGCTTCGGATTTTTCTCTCGCGGTCCGTTCGACGGGTCAACTCACCTCCTTCTCTTTGCACTCCAGTTCAATGCACATCTCTCTGCAAGGGCAACCTCAGCTTCCTCAGAGACGAGCTTCAAACCTCGATGGAGCAGAAGAAGCCTTATGTGAGCCTTCACCTCATCGTGCCTCGCGACCTCTCTTCCACTCGACTGACTCCTTCCCGTCTCTTTTCCAGTCTCCCAACGAGGCTCTTCTCAACCTGATAACGGAGGATCTCGAAGCGCTCGACATGATCTACGAGATGGCTGGAACCCAGGAACGGATTGCGAACGATGTGAGCTCCCTTCGTCTCTCTGGAATCTTCGTTCGAGAGAAGGAGAGCTTATCTTCGTCCTCTTCTTCCCTCAGGTTCTCTCGATGGGTAAAGCAGCTGGAAACACTCTCAGGATCTCGTCTGTGCCCTGTGAGCTTGTAGCTGAGGTTGTCCGAAAGTGTGTATACTCTCCCCTCCGATCAACCGTCTCTTCCTTCCACCAACTGATCCTCCCTTCTCGCTTTCGACTCCCAGCGTCGCGACCTTTTCTGTGGAATGCCGTCAGAAGCACATCGCTCTCTCGCTGGAGCTCGGATCTCAGATCAAGGCTCTGACTCGAGACGGAATCTCGATCTTCTCTACGGATCCGACTCGTCTCTCGCAGATCTTCGTCAAGTGAGTCGAGGGAATGGGGCAGAGAAAAGAAGAGACGCGGTGAACTGATCCCCTCTTTCCGTCCTTTTCCCCAGCCTGGTTTCCAACGTGAGCTCTTTCATCTACTCTTGCGCGGATAATTAGGTAATCGTTGACTCTCTGTTCTTCTCCTGGCAGGCCATCCGATTCACCGCTGCAGCTCCAAAGCGAGCAATCCAAATCTCAGTCGACGTTCGAGCTTCTCCGCCTCTCGACGAGTCTTGTCTTCCCCCTCCCGTCGATTACCACCCTCCTTCTCTGCCTCCTCCGTTGTCACCCTACTTCATGTATGGCTCGATCGAGGATACTGGGTGAGCCTCCACCCTTTTTTTCTCGAGAGCTTCCTACGCGACGAACTGACCCCTTTCCTCTTTGCTCTTCGAAAAGTCCTGGCTTGACCGATCACGAGCTGTCTCTTCTCTTCAAGAGGTTCAGCCAAGCGACCCAAGATACCCATACCGTGTTCGGAGGTTCGGGATTGGGGCTGGTAAGTTTTTTCTCGTTTGATCAGTTGTCGAATTCGAAGCTCTGACGCGACGTCCCTCCGATTTCAGTTCGTCTGTCGGATGCTCGTCGAGCTCATGGGAGGCAAAATCGAGGTCTCGTCGGAACCTGGTCGAGGATCGACCTTCCGCTTCTATATCCAGCTGGAAACACCGTCCGAGGACGTTCAATCCCAACCGGTCGTTCGGTACGGAGTTCCCTCGACCGCCTCCGTTTCCGCTCGGTCGCTGCACGTCCTCGTCGTGGAAGACAACGCCGTCAACCAAAAGGTCTTGGCTCGACAGTTGTCGAAAGCAGGTTTGACTTGTCAGCGTGAGTCAAGTTTTTCCTTCATGCTCCTTTTTTCGAGAACTTCTCGTCGCTGACGGGCTCCCTTCCTTTTCTAGTCGCTTCCGACGGTGAACAAGCCATCGCTCTCCTTCTCGCTTCACGTTCAGAAGCCCAGAAACCCTTCAACTGTGTCCTCATGGATGTCAAGTGAGCACCTGGGCTCTCTCTCTCTCTCGCGACGAAGACGATTTCGCGACCGCGTCGCTGATCGCCTTTTTTTTACCCTCAGTATGCCCATCATGGACGGTATCACCGCTACGAAGAAGATTCGATCTATGGAAGCGTCTGGAGAGCTCAGTTGGCGCTCGAGTATATTTGGATTGACTGGTAAGTTTGAGGAAGATGGATGAGCGAGACGCGACTCGAACTGACCTTTTCTTTCGTTCTCCTTCTCGTGTCAGGTAACGCGTAAGTCTTTGGCTCCTTTTTGTATCTTCTTCTACCGCAATTACTAACCATACCCTTTTCCTCTTTGCCTCCACAGTCAAGACCAGCAGGTCAAGGCCTGTATCGATTCAGGAATGAACGTGGTTCGTCTCGCGTTGCTCGCTTTTGCTCCTGATTCCCTCGCTGATCCCATCCTCTTATCTCGACTCTACAGGACGTCATCACCAAGGTACGTAGCTTTGCTTCATGTAGGCCTTTCTTTCTGCGTGGTGCTGACTCGATCTCCTCGTCCTTCTTTCAGCCTTACCGAATCGACAACCTTCTCGCCAAGATCGCCTCCTCGTCGTAGGCTCTCCTTCCTTTCTTCTTTCTGTAGTAGTTACATCTATCTTGACGAGCTTCACGATCATCCCACACTTCTCCATATCTTACGCTGGCTCCTCTGTTTCTTTCTCTCGTTTCTGCTTCATGTTCTCCCCTAACTTCCGTTCTCGTCCTTTCTTCTCTTCCTGTTCGCTTACTTATGCTAGAATCTGATCGTTCCTCTCTCTACAATGTTCTGCATCACTTTCTCATCGTCTTATGGCATGCTCGCTCACCCTCTCCCTGTCTTGCGACGACCATTCCGTCCATCTTCTCGAGGTCGAGCGCGTTGGAACAGCGCGATTGAACTTGATCCGTCCTTTCTCCTGCTTCGCTCCCAAAAACCATGACCTATTTATTGACGCTAGCACTGGTCCTTGCATCCTTCGCTCGACATTTAGGGTTAGTGTTCGCGTTCCGTTCTCTCCAACAAACTAGGAAAGTCGAACAGCGTGCGACGTGCTCCCCGTCTTTCCCTTTCTCCATCCTCTCAGCTCTCACCTCCCCCCTCCCACTCCCACTCCCACTCCCATCCATCACCCTCACTCTCTTCCCTTCCAACGTCTCCACACCATCCCCAGCCCCTCTCAGTTCTCCCTCCACCGCACTCGAAGCCAACAGCATCAACACATCCGACGACATCACCCACTCCCTCGTCTTCCGAGCATCCATCGCAGGAGCAGCAGGACTCGTAGGACTTTTCTTCTTTCTCCTTGGAGGATGGTTTCTCTGGAGAAGGAGGAGTAATGCTTTGAGAGCTGGAGTCTCTGCTGCTGGGCCGGGAACGCGTCGGGGGGAACAGAAAAACACGAAGAGAGGGGAGAAGGTCGAGAGGGAGCAGGGACGAGGGAAGGAAGCTGTTGATGGAGAAGAGGGGAAGGATTGAGGGTAATCACTCTGTGAGGTCCCTAGGGTTGATCCGTACGTGTACACCTGTAAGTAAACTTCCTCGCTTCGCTTTGGGACGCGTCGAGCGAGCGGACGCTGACCTTTCGTTCGTTTTGGGTTTGATCTACAGCTCCCTCTCAGCCTGCTACTTCTTCAACCGTGACGGATACCACTTTCGAAGAGCCGGAGGGAATACGCGACGACAATGCTGCTGGAGCGCCTGTCTACTGGGTTCGTTTTCTTTCCTCGCTCGCACGCACTCTTCTCGATGCGCCGCGTCAACTCAATCTCTACCTCCCTCTCTCTTTCCCCCAGGATTCAAAGGAAGGACTCTCCATCCCTGTTCTGGAACCGACGGCATCGATGGGCCCTCCTCAGGTTAGAAACACGAACGCGTCAACGGTCTCCGAACCTTCGTCTTCTCCTCCCCTCATCAAGCTCAAGCGATAGTCTCTCTTCTCTCCCTTCGTCCAAATATCTCTAGTCTACTTTTTTTCCCTCTCTAAGCTTCTTTCTTTCCCCTCGACGGCACTGTACTTCTCAATTCAATGACCTTCTCCCTCCCACTCCCTCCTGCTCTTTCCTCCCATTCCCTCCCAACCTCTCCCGCCTGTCGTCTCCTTTCACTCTCCCTTTGCGAGTGACTTGGTCGTTAAACGTTCATCGCCATCTCCTTCCCCAACCCCGACACTCCACCCCCACCTCAACCAGAGCACACGTCTAAACCGTTCAGAGAGGTTCCCTAAACGTCCTTCTCCTTCCTCCCTCCGATAAGCGCGATCGTCTGCTCGTACACTGTAAAGACGATTCCTCCACTCAACTGCGAGAAGGAAGACATGGAAAAGAAAAGCAGAGGCGGGGGAGTCAGTGAGAAATGTGTTCGTCGAGTCCTAGACGCGTTTGATTTGTCCCCTCGTCTCCTCGCTCCCTCCTTCCCGCCCCTTTTCAACCCTCCCCCCTTTCTTCTTTCTCCCTCGCCGAAGCGTGGAAGAAGCTCGAGTGAGACGAACAAAGAAAGACGTTCTTCGGGTCGGGAACTCACCGTCAACCTCGCCAACCTCGGGGTCGTTCCCTTCCAGAACCTCAGGAGTCCCTCCTCTGTGAAGATCCGGTAGCCGCAGTGGATGAAGTTTCGGTACTCTGTTCGGGCGGTGAGGGATTGCATGCGGGTTTTGATCACGCTGGGAGGGAAGAAGGAAGGTTTTGTGGGTGGAGGAAAAGGGGAAGGGAGGGAGGGAGGAGAGATCGAGGTGTCAGTTTTGGGAACCCTTGGGAGGGAAAGGTAGGAAGGGAGTGAAGAAGCTTACTCGAAAGGCATCGTGGTATCTATCGAAAAGAATCGAAACGAAGCGAAAAAGAAGTCGCGTCAGGTTCAGCTCTCTCCTACCTCCCTTCTCTCTTTCTTTCTTTCTTCCTCCTCTCGTCTCTCTTTGCAGACAGAGGTTGTTGAGGGACTCACAAACAGTAACGATTCCAGCAATGGCACCCAACCCGAACGTCACTCCTCCAGGAAGAGCCTGAGCTGGAGGTCCGTTCCCTTGAACGAGCTGCTTCAACGTCGAGTAGGTTGTGAATCGGACGGCGGAGTTGGCTCCTTGACGGAGCATCTGTGCGAGACGAACGAGGCAACCGAAGGAGAGAAAGAGGTATGAGTGTGGGAAGAGAAGGGGAAGAACGAGGAGAGATGGGTCGTGTGAGGAAGGGAGAGGAGAGAGAAACCGTCGGACGTACGACAGCCGAAAGACCTCTGTAAATCCCAGCGATTCCCTCCTGCTTGATGATGGAGCTTGTTCCATGGATGAGACCTCTGAACTCGGGTTTAGCTTTACGGGAGTCTTCGATGAGTTTGGTTCTGTGAAAGAGCGAAAGGATGAGCTCGATGAAGGGAGGGAAGGAGGAGGTGAGCTTGAGCTCGAGTCAGAAAGGAAGAGAGGACTGACTTGATCGTTTCCGACGGTGTGACAGCGAACACAGCTTCTGTCATTCCTGCTCCGAGACCAGCTGTATATATAGAAGCATACAGAACCTTCGATCAGCTCAGATCGAAGCGAGACGAGCAAGAGGAAGAGGGGGAGGGAGGAGAGGGAAGGAACGAACCCAGGAGACTTCTCGGAGCCGTCAGTTTGCCCTATCAGAGCCCAAACCAGCAACCCATCAGCTCTGAAGTAGGCGAAGAGTATATATGCGAACATGCTCACATTATCGTCCTGCAACAAACTCTTGTAATGATCGTAACTGAGGAACCTGACTCCAGCCTTGACGGCATTCCCAACGACGAGAGCTCCGCATCCAGCGTACAATCCCAACGGCCCTTTGGTCGCGAGCGTAGTTTTGATGATTTGGATCGGACCGGGAGGCTACCAGATATGAAGGAAGAAACGCAAGGGAGGGTGTGAGCTTTCAAGGCAAGGGATAAGAGGAAGAGGGGTCGAGTCGAGCTGACCTTTTCTCCTTTGACTTGGGAAGCGAACTGAGATTGAGTCTTGACGAATTCAGTAGGGTAGGTCACAACTCCTTCGATAGCTCCGGCTAGCACTCCGGCTGTAAGAGAAGCCCAGAGAGGTTCTTTGGCAGGGGGAGCCATGATCGAGAGGAGGAGAAGGGAAGGAGGGAGGGAGGGAGGGAGGAGTCGGGTCGCGGTTGGAGTGAGCTTCGTTTGAGCTCGTCATTCAAAGGGGCGATTGGAGGCGATAGATAAGGATTTATTTTTCTCAGATACGGGTTATCTCGCAGTCCTTCCAGACCGACCTATCTTCCTTCCTTCGGGGGAAAAACTCCCCGAAATCTTTTTGGTTTGGCGCGTCGACGAAACGAATCGAGCTCGACGTTCGTTCGATCTTGACCACCATCATCGGCTCTCTTCCCTTCCCTTTTCCTCCCCCGCAAGAGGTCCAAGTCTCCTCAGATTAAGTCGGGTACCTTCTTGATCATATCTGAGTCAGTTTGAATCGCAGAGAAGCTTGTAGAGACGATGGACGGCTTGAGGAAGGAACCCACCAACTTAGGGGCGACCGAATTCACTTGACAGGGAAGCTCCCGCCCTTTTCCTTCTTTTCTTCCCTTCCACCCACCACAATTACTTCCCCTCTTTAATCGAACATGCTCTTCTCCCTCCCAAACCTCTGTGAGCCTCTTAATCACACCTCGCTCGCTCACTCATTCACTCACTCCTCTCTCTTCCCCAGCCGACGTCCTCCTCCTCCTAAGCCTCACCTCTCTCCCCTCCTCCCTCGCCATCGTTCTCCCTCCCTCCTCCTCCCTCTCCCTCCAACCTCTCACCAACGAGCCACCCTTCTTCTACCCCTTCAACAACGACCTCTCCCATCAAACTGCTGCTGCTGCAGACCTTCTCGGCGAACCCATCAACTTTCAGTCGTTCGCGTTTCAGGAACCCACTCAACTCCCTCCCCTCGCTGCGACTCCACCTCTTCTTCGCTGGGAGGAAGTCAAGACGAGGATGATCGAGGATTTAACCAGGTCGAGGAATCTTAACGATGGATACGAGGTCTTTGGGAGGTTTTTCATCTCGGGAGGAAAGGTGAGTGAACAAAGATCTGCCGATCAAGTCGGTTGTCGTTCAGTTCAGTCGAGCTGATCTCTCGTGCTTCTGCCTTTTGTTCAGATCTACGACAGCCCTTCTCGAGATAACGAGAGATGCTTCTTCTCGAGACTTCACGCTGCTGCTTTGGAAATGAAGGCGTGGGAGGCTGGGATCGCGGGATTCTTTGCTGCTGCTGGATTCGCGGTTCGTCGTCTCTCTCTCTCTTTCTCTCCCTCCTCTCCTTCGTTGGCTATTCCTCTCAAGCAGTCATAGACGCTAATCTAGCCGCTTATTACTCTCCGTTTCAATCTCAGTGGTCGATCCTCGTACGTCGCTTTGCTTTTTCCGAACTCCTCTCTTACGTCAACTTACTCGCGACGCGACTAAACTTTCTTCCCCTCCCCTCCCCTCCTCCTCGTCTCGTAGGTCTTCGTCGAACTCCTCCTCTACTTCTTCCCGGTCTCTTCAACAGGAGAAGACTTGATCCATGTTGAGGAAGGAAACCTCAGGTGAGCGAGCCCATCGGCCAATCTGTTCAGCTTTTCCTTCTCGAGAAATCATTCGTCGAGCTCACTCACGTCCTGCTTTCTCTTTCTTTCTTTCTTTTTTGCTCACTTGCTTGTTTCTTTGTTCCACACAGCAGCAGTACTTCAAAGGAAAAGACGTGAGCTCTCTCTCTCTCTCTCTCTCCTGCTCAATCAACTCTCGAGCTAGGCTCCCATCCCATCCCATCCCATCCCATCCTAGATCTGATTCCTCTTTCTCTCTCTCTCTCTCTCTCTCTCTCTTTCTCTATTTCTCCTCTGTCTCTTCCGCTCATCCTCGAGCTCGAATGAGCCGTAGTCCATCGTCGTTCAAGTCAGTTCACCTCTCCCTCTCCCGCTAATCCTTCCTTCCCTCTCCCTTCTCCCAGACCTGACCTAACCCGACCCAACTTCTCTTTTATCTAGACCCAACCAACCCACGCACTTTTTCCCTCCCTCCCTCCCTCCAACTCTGTAAAACCCCGTACTGTGCCATGTATACCCAGCCCGCAATTAAACGATCATCTTGAAACCTACTTCTCGTCTGGGAAATTACATCCTCTACATCAGAAGTTATACCAGCAATGGTTATGGGCGAGCAGGTCTCGAAGTGGGCGGAACAAGGGCAAGGGAAGGAAGGGTCTCGATCTCGGGGGTCTCCCGCCTTTTCTCTCTTTTTTTTTCTCTCTGCTGGGACTTGCCTCCTTTTTTTTCTGTATACTCATCTTGTCTCTCTTCAGCCGACCCATCATCGTTGTCGGTTGATTGTAGAATCGGACTGAAGGAGGTTGAAAACCTAGTGCTTGCGGTTGTTCAACATCTACTCTTATCCTTGCAAGCCTCCTTTCTCGATTTGACCTCGCTCCCCTTTCTTTCTTTCGCTCCTCCCTCTCGCTTCCTTCCTTCCTTCCACCACCCACCACCCCCACCCCCACCCCCCTTTCCCTCGGATATATACTCTCCTCTCTCCTCCGCCATCATGACCTGTCCTCCTCCTCCTCCTCCTCTTGCATCCTCCTCGTGTTCGAACGAGTCCCTCCTCCTCTCTCCCGCGTTAGATCAGCTCGTCTCTGTGCTCCTCCTCCCTCTCCTTCCCACCCTCCCCTCTTCCTCCTCCTCCCTTCTCCGCTCCTCCCTCACCTCCCACCTCTCCGCCTTGTTCGCTCCAACCTGGCAACCCTCCGATCCTACCCGAGGCTCAGCCTTCAGGACTCTCATCGCCACCAAAGGAAGACTGCCTCGTCCTTTGAGGGAAGCCGTCAAGGAGACCAACGTCGTCTCCCTCGACGCATGGGAAACTGCGCTCGGAGGACAAGAGTGGCAGGCTTGGTGTGATCCGGGAAGGGTTTCTTGGAGGGATGGAGGATGGGAGTGGGAAGATGGAATCTTCTACTTGGGGGGATGGAAAGGTACGTCCGACATCTCTCTCTCTCTCGCTCTTGCTTTTTCTTCCTCCCTCCTTCCTCCTTCCTTCCCTTCCCTTCCCCTCTCTCCTCTCCCTCTCCCCTCCCCTTTCGCTCCATTTCTCCCTTGCTCCTAGCGCATATACCGACCTCCCTCCCTCTCTACCCACTTTTTTTTAGACACCCTTCGAACGATCTGGGCCGCTCCAGCTATCATCCTCCCTTCCACGACTCCTCGCCTCTCGCATGCCATCACCATCAGACCTCCTTCCACTCCCTCGCCTTCCTCCCCTCTCCCTACCCCTACAACCCTCCTCACTCCTCCCACTCCTCAATCAGAACCTCCCCTTCCTCCTCTCTCGGAACGACCAGACTCCCCTCTCGGATCAGAATCCTCTTCCACCTCAACCTTCACTTCCACCTCAGCCGTCTCCAACACTTCCTCCTCCCACCCTTCCATCGTTCGACATGGTCACTCCTCTTCCATCTCATCCATGACCTCCTCCAACGAACACCACTCTCGAACCAGGTCGTCCTCACCCGTCAAGAAACCTTCCGTCACCGCTTACGACGGAGGCAAAGTCGGAGTCCTCGGTGGAGGAGTCAAGCTCGGAGGAGGAGGAAACGTTCCTACCAGTCCTAAGAAGCATCAGAGCAGCTACAACACTCTCCATAGCAACTATCTCTCCTCGGGACAGCAGCAACAGCAGCGAGGAAGGAAGTTGGGCAGGCAGCCTGGGTTGTTTGGAAACGGTCAACAACAAGGCTTGATGGGTCCTCCTCCTCCTCCTATGGGACTCTTCGCCTACAGGGGATAGATGAATCATCGACGACCACCTTACGAGCAACATCCTTCTCTCTTTTCCTACATACAACAACTGGTGAGTCATCCCTTCCTTCGATCCTCCCAACGAGCCGCGCATGCATGCATGCACGAAACGTCCCTTTCTCTCCCTCCTTCCCTCCCCTTCCTTCCTTCCCTCTCCGCTTTCGCTGACTCCTTCCCTTTCCTTGTCTCTTCCCTTCTCTCCTCTTTTAGCACAACCCACAACACACAACTCAACCCTTTAGCATCTTCGCTCGCTCGCTCGTCCGTCCGTCATCCGTCCTCGAAAGCGGCGTCGTCGTTCGTCCGTTGTTTCGTCGTACCTTTCTTTTCCTTTCGGTTTCGTTCTTCGTTTTCCACACCACACCATCATGATCTTCGTCTCTTTCTCTCTCTCTCTCTCTCTATCGTTCTATACACCCACGTTTTACCCTTCCTCACACGCTCTCTCTCTCTCTCTCTCTCTCTCTCTCTTCTTCGTTTCGTTCGTCTAATGCCCCTCTCTCTCTCTCGTGCCCCATCTTTCGCTTTTCGCTTTTTCGCCTTTTCGACTTTCGTGTAGATCTTATCTCTTCTTCTCTTCCAGCATACCAACAAAAAAAAACCCTTTCTATTCTGTTCTCCCCTTTTTGATTTCTGGACACATCTTCGTTTTTTTCTCTCTCTCTCTCTCTTCTCTTCTCCCTCTCTTCTTTTTGCCCATCTCTCTCTCCTCTTCTTCACAACACTCAACACAACAACAACAACAACAACTTCGTTCTTCTCTCCCCTTCAACTCACCCTTTTTTCGATTCGATTCTCGTCTTGTGCTTTGCTTTGCCCTCTTTCTTCTTCTCTTTTTTATTATCTGGAAACGAATGGATGCTTTGATTCTCTCTTTTGATCGCTTCCCTCGCGAGATCTTTAACGAAAGATATCAACCTCGCGTGAGTCTCAGATTAAGGAGGTATGTTCTTCTATCTCGTACCAGATCTGCAGTAGGAGGTTTCAACGCGTCGTCGTCGAAACTGATCTTCCTTCTTCTCGGCCTTCGTCGACATCCTCGCTTCTCAGCTGGGTGATATCTCGCTCTACATGATCCAAAGGAAAAGATAGCAGGTGATGAAAGCATAGATTGTGAAGCGGAAACGGAAACGCAAAAGTGAAACAAAGTAGAAAGAAAAAAAAAAACGAACGACGAGGCGACGGAGAGGAAACTTTCCCTACTCACCTCCCCATCACCTCCACCACCAAGACCTTCCTCTCCTCAGCCGTCAATCCCATGCACCCAGCCTCGATCAGAACCCTCGCTTCGTCCGACGCGACCTGAATCCTGACAGCTCCCTCCTCCCCTCGGAACCCTTCGAACCTCAGAACTCCCCCCCCCCCTCGTGAGCTCTCGAACGAAAGATCCGAAAGGAACTTCGGCCTTGTCCGAAGATCATAGGATGATGCAGAGACGATTGGCTCCAGCTCCGGCCCTCGAGTTGAACAAGGAGACGACGCCGTCGAAGATGCCGTCCACGAGGATGATCTCGGTTCGAGGGGAGCACAAGGTGAAGATCTCGAGGAGGACTTCGTCGGGGATTTCTCGAGTGATGGTGGACATGTTGGAGAGGAAGGAAAGAAGTGGTTGGAGGAAGAAAAGGGAGGAGAGGGAAGGAAGGGATTGTAAGCTGACGAAAGATGACGTTGGGAAGGAGAGGAGAAAGTTCGAGCGAGAGGTGGAAAAAAAAAAGAAAAAAAAAAACTCAAGGTAGTGCGAGCTCGTAGAGGATTCTTGAAGATTTCCATGCTCGTGGGAGAGTGTCGGAACGTCTGAGCAAGAGAGAGATCAACGAGGAAGGAAGGCAAGAAACGGTGAGCTTCTCGACTTCCAACGCGTCCAGGTAGCCGTCCTGATGATTTGTTCACTGTTAAAGCGTAGAAGTAGGCTTGAGTTCTCTGCCAGATTATGAATTGACGTAGATTGTCGACAAATAAGAAGAAAAGGTCATGGCGGTCGTGGAAGAAAGAGAAGGAAAGGTGAGCTTGGACGTTTTTGATCTCCAACTTCCATCTCCCCTTCAGCCCTTCGCCTCCCTCCCCTCTTCTCTTCTCCCCTGTCGGCCTTCATTTATTCTCCTTCGCTCTTTAGTGGACCTTTGAGAGAGATATGGATGCAACCACGAGCAGCGAGGGGATGCAGATAGACCCAACCATCGTCAAAACGGAAGGAGCAGACGTCGAGGCTCCTTCCTCCTCCTCAACCAACGGACATCCTTCAGCAACAGCAACAGACTCGGAAGCACCCGTACCACCAGCCCCTACAGCGGATGCCTCTATCGCTGAGAGCGTAGCGGGAGAGCAGCAGCAGCAGCAGTCAGCTCCGTCGAACGAGAAGGAAGGAGACACGCCGTTGAGCTCGACGTCGAGACAGGCTGCTCCTCCCGCTCCTTTCTCTTCCTCGGAACCATCCAGAGAGTCTACCGTCCCAGAGATGAAGCGGGAAGAGCCTGTTCCTTCCCCATCTCCAGCTCCTCCTCCTTCAAAAGCTCTCCAGCCCGTCGAGCAGGCCCCTTCCTCGTCCACCTCCCTCCCTTCGACGCCAGCCCCAGAAGCTGCACCCTCCTCGGCAGCAGCCCACGCCGACTCGTCCTCGTCAACGGATCTGAAGCTTCCTCCAGGACTCAACTCCACTAGCCCGAGTGTCGTTCGAGAGACGGTCGCTGTAGCAGCTCATCTCAAAGGTCAGCTCGAGACTCTCCTTCCTTTCCCTCGTCTCGAAAGTCGAGCTCAAGCTCATCCTGTTCTTGCTTTCTTGGCCCAGATCCTGAGGATCCCAACCCTCTTCTCGCTCTCATCTCATCGGCCACCGCTCAGAGCGAACTCGAGGATGCTCGAGCGTGGTACGAGGCTTTCCTGAAGATCTACCCAACAGCTGTTCGTTCTCCTCCCTCCCTCTCTGCCGCGTCTCGTCGTCGAAAGCTTGATTCTGACTCACTCTTACTGTTCTCTACTCCACAGGCACCTCAACTCCTCTCCTACGTCGATCTCGAGCTCGCTCACGACAACTACCAACAAGTGGAAGCTCTCTTCTCTCGAGCTTTCGCCAAATCGAGTTCAGCAGGACCTGCTTTCCCTCTCGCCTACCCACCATTCTGGAGTAAGTTTGTCTTCGCCTCTTCATCCTTCTCCTCCACCACTCAGATCTGATTCATTCGCTCCTCCTTTACAGCCGCATATCTCCACTACATCCGTCGTCGAAACCCTCTCGAACCCGTCCCTCCTTCCCTTCCCAACCTCCCTTCAACCTACCTCAACGCCCGCCTCACCATCACCAAAGCCTACGACTTCGCTCTCGACCATATCGGACTCGACTCGCTTTCTACGCCTATCTGGAAGGAGTACCTCCAGTTCATCAAGGAAGGAGAGACGAGGACGACTTGGGAGGAGCAGGGGAAGGTCGCGGAGTTGAGGAAAGTGTACACGAGGGTCTTGAAGGTGCCGGTGGAGGATATCGAAGGGATTTGGAGGGAGTACGATATGTTTGAGGGGATGGTTAATAAGATTACGGTGAGTTCGGAGTCCTCTTTCTCGCTTCGAAAGGAGAGATCGCCCGAGGTCGAGCGAGCGCGTCGCTGACTTTTCCCTCCTCCCGTCTCCCTCCTGCAGGCCAAGAAGTTCCTCGCCGAACGCTCCCCAGCCTACATGACCGCTCGTTCAACTCTCAAAGAACTCCGAACCAAACGTCCTCCCTCAGCAGCCGTCTTCCCTCCTCCTCTTCCTCTTCGACCCACCTGGACAGACTCGGATCGAACGCTCGTCGCCGCTTGGAAGGCTTACATCGAGTGGGAGATGTCGAACCCTCTGGAGTTGGAGGAGGAGGTGGAGGTTCAGGCGAGGGTGGGGTACGTGTTGAGGAAGACCGTGGGAGGAGAGTGCAGGTTCTTCCCGGAAATTTGGTGAGCTTCGACGAGGAGACGCGATCTTTTCTCGAGCGGTCGGGGACAGCACTGATTCGCTGGGTTTGGTTGTTGGGATGGATGCAGGTACATCGCGTCGAAGTACAGTCAAGGTCTCGGTAGGATCGACGAGGCTGCTGGGTTCCTTCGTTCGGGAGTGGAAGCCAATCCTTCCAGGTTCGTTTCTTTCCTCCGTCGCGGAGCGTCTTCTGCCTTCTCAGAGCTTAGACTGACCTCTTCGCCTTCCTTTCTTTCCTCTCGCTCGTGTCCATCATCCCAGTTTCCTTCTCACCTTCGCCCTCGCAGAACTCTACGAAGTCCACAAAAAGGACTTCCCAGCCACCCACCTCCTCTTCACCAACCTCCTCGGCCGTCTCCAACCCACCCTCGAACGAACCAAAGCTTCCATCACAGACGAAATCGCAGCTGCCATTGCTTCCGTCGTCGATACCACCACCACCATCAAGAGAACGACAGGGAATCATCTGATCACGGATCCGAGCGAGCCTGATCTGGCGGAGGTGAAGAGGGCGTTGGAGGAGGAGAGGAAGTCGAAGGCTGAGGAGGTGAAGGTCAGGAGGGAGAAGGAGACGGAGGACATGGAGAAGGGGGTGGGGTTGGCGTGGATTATGTGGATGAGGTTTGCTAGGAGGGCGGAGGTGAGTTGGGTCCGGTTCATTCTTCTCTGTTCGCTTCTTCGAAGCTGATACTTTCGACGTTTGGTTTGCTTGTGACAGGGTATCAAATCTGCTCGAGCGATCTTCCAGAAGGCTAGGAAAGCTCCTCATCTTGCCTGGCAGGTCTACGAAGCGGCTGGTGAGTTCTCTTTCCTCTCGTCGACGCGTCTTCTTTCCTTTCTTCACGAGAACCTTGGCCCTGACGCGCATCTCGCATCTGCATTCTTCTTTTGTTCGCAGCCGTCACCGAGTACCACTGCAGCAAGGAACCGAGCGTGGCTACGAGGATCTTCGAACTGGGACTCAAGGTCTACGGCGACAAGATCGACTTTGTGGACCGATACCTTTCGTTCCTCATCACGATCAACGACGATCAGAGTGAGATACCCTTTCTCCTTCGACTCTCTAACCAAATTGAAGCTAACTCTCTCTTCATCGTGCCACCGTTCCTGCAGATGCCCGAGTCCTCTTCGAAAGATCCGTCGCCAAGTTCACTCCCGAGATGGCTCGACCTCTCTGGGAACGATGGGCTCGCTACGAGTACCTCTTCGGTGACATCGCCTCGGCTCAACGACTCGACGTTCGATTCGCAGAGACTTTCCCTGGAGGTTTGTATTCCTTCCCTCTCTCCTCGTCGTCGGTCGAATCAGAAGCTGATCTTCTCTCTTCTCCCCTCTTCCAGACTCACCAACCAAGAACCTCGCCCGACGCCACGCCTACACCGGCATCGACGAGATCGCACGAGTCGACTTAGGTTTCGGAACTCGACCTTCTCTCTCCACCACTTCAGTCCAACCGCCCACCGGGCCTCGAAACCCAGAATCCTACCTCGTCGCTCCGCCTCTCGTCGTTGCTCCTCCCCCTCCCACCGCTCCCGCCATCGCCCTCGTCGCCCCACCACCCACTTCCTCTCCAGCCAAGCGACCACTCTACAGCGACGTCGACCAATCCTCTTCTTCCCACGACCGTCACCCGTCGCAGGATCGAGACGTCGGACCGTCGTCGAGAGCGAGGAGGGATTCGAACGAGAGGCTGTCGATGAGGAATCAGCCTTCTTCGTCGAAGAGGATGCGAGCTGATTCACCTGTGGTGGCCACGGTGGCGGTTCCTGTGTCTGGAGGAGGAGGAGGAAGGAGGGGAGATCTGGGATGGGGAGCTGGTGGTGGGAAGGGAGGAGGAAGAGAGCCAAGTCCGATGGTTGCTGTCCCTCAACAGCAGGCGAGAAGGGAGAGGAGTGTTCAGCCTCAAGCGCACGTGAACTTGAACGATGGGAGCTTGCATTGGTTCTTGGGGGAGTTACCGCCGGCCGTTGCTTTCGATGGTGAGTCGAGATCATTCTCTTCGAGCTGGAGATGCGTTCGCTGACTCCTTCGTTCTGGCTTTGCTTCCGCTCTCGTAGGACCCGTCTTCCGAACTGAGGACTTGATGGCGATGATCGGGAACTCGGCTATCGTCCCTGTTTATCCTCAGGCGGCGAGACCTGCTGCTGGGGTTCCTCCTCCTGGTGAGTCGAGTTTCCTTCGACCTCTTCTTGTTTCTTCCTTCACTTTCACTTCAACTCGAACCCGGAACTGACTGTTCTCTTTGCTTTTCGTTTTCAAGTCGAACATACTGGAGGTCATGGGTCTAGGAGGGGTTGGGGACCTTGAGCAAACGAGGATGAACGGTGAAAAGGAAAGATCTTTGATTTATGCATGCAGGAGTTCTTGTCTACTTTCTTTGCGCTCTTCGTAGTACTTCAGAAAGGAGAAGCTTAAGCGCAGAGCTCGCTCGCTCGCATTGAAAACGTCTACGGAAGGCAAAGCGAAGCGAGAATCAACGCGTTTACATAGACGACCTAGTAATCCAACCTCCTCCTCAGCACATCCAAGATCTCCCCTCTCGTCAACTCCTTCGTATCCAAAACCTTCCTAACCCTCTTCTCACCCTCCTCCCCACCCCCCTGCATCAGCTCCACCACCTCCCTAAACCTCATCGTCTCCTTCTCACCATCTTCTTCCTCAACCTCCTTCTCCAACCCGACCAGCGTCCCCATCTCCCTCATCTTCCTCCAAGGTCTGTCCACCGCCTTTCCTCTCCCACTCTTCCCTCCGGCCGTCGTCGACCTTAACCCAATCCTCGAACTCTCCACCCAAGCTTTCACCTCGTTCTGGAACTCCTTGCCTCCGACTTCGGAGAACTTGGACCATCCGGCGAGGACTGCTCGTTGGATGATGTGGTAGGAGAGGTGGGAAACGATGGAGCGGTAAAGAGTTGTGGAGACGTAGGTGGAGGGTGGGAGGAGGGTGGAGAGGTAGGTGAGATGGGTGGAGAGGATGGTGAGAGGGGTGAGGAGGGAGGGTGCGAGGGTGGGTTGATCTTCTGAATCGGTGGAGAGCGGAGAGGGGGTGTCCCATCGTCTGAGGGAGAAGCAGGAAAGAAGAAGAAGGGAGTCAGAAGGTGAGTTTGAGTTCTTGCGAAGGAAAGAAAGATGGGTAAAGAAAGACGCGAACGACTCACCTGGAGAGATGAGCCTTTAGCTCGTGCTCGACCTCGTGGCAGACGTGCTTTACGAGCATCTCTTCGGTTCGAGCAGCGACAAGGCCAAGGGTCGAGATTTGATCGTCGAAGATCGTTCCTTCGCTGGCTGCGAGTCCGCCTCCAGAGAGCGGAGGGAGTCCTTCGACGGAGACAGCTCGAGAGCGAAGAGACGCGTCCGAGTTGATGTCGGCCCAGAGTTGGACGAAGAACTGCGACGAAGAAAAGTTGAGATGAGGAGGAGTCAGATTCACGACCGATCGGATACAGACGAAACGAAACGAAACAAACCGAGCAGACACGTCGAGAAAATGTAAAGTGAACTCACCATTTCGTCTCCCCACCCTTCCAAGCCCTTCATCACCCACCGCACACTAACCAATGCCTTACACAAGCTCCCCAGTCCTTGAACACCCTTCAAAGCCGTCGACTCCGCCAACCCATTCGCATTCGCGTGTCCAGCGAGGGCTCCAGGGACGATTTTCGCGAAGGACGAAGCGAGGCGTTCGAACGCGTTGAGGGAGGAGGAGATTCGAGACGAGTAGGCAACTAAGAGAGGGAGTTGGACTTCGGTGAAAAAGAGGAAGCGGTGTTGAGGGGAGGGGAGAGGAGAGTAGCGATCTGGCGACGAAAGCGAAACGAAAAGGTCAGATCCTTTGAGTCGGCGACAAGGAAGAGTTCACAGCAAGAGCTGAGACGTACCTGTAATTTGACCCAACAACTTGATCAACCCTAACGAGCTCCTTGTAGGTCTCCAACGATCCTCTGGAGGAGTCGTCGCGTTCTTCTCGTCGTCGTCTGAGTCGTCTCCCGATCCTCCAACTCCAGACATCTCGATTTCGAGTTCAAAGGAGTCCAGGATCTTCCACGCATCTTGAGAGTTGGTGATGCGACCGTATTCCTCGAGGGAGACTGTGGCAAGAGCAGACGAGACGGGACGAGAGAGTCAGCTTCGAGCGAAGGCGAACCAAGTTCGACGACGACACCTCTACCTCGAAGCGATGGCTTGGCTGAAGGCGAGGACAAAAGTACTCACATTCCTTCTCCCCATCGATCCAAGCTCTGAACCAATCCTCTCGTCCAAGGATGACTCCAGCAGCAAGACCCTCCCACTCCTTCGTCTTCCCTTCTCGTCGTCGACCAGCCCAAGTCCTCGCGACGTCGTATCCTTCAGTTCGAATCGAGTGGTCTAAGACGAGAGTTTGATGGATAGTGTGAGCGAGGAGAGCTGGGTGTTGAGGAGGGAGAAGGGAAGGGATTCGAGCGAGGAGAAGGGCGGTCGGGAGTGGGAGAAGGGAGGAGATGAATTCGGACTGGAAGGAAGTGGAATCGGTCGGATGGAGGAGTAAGGTTAGTTCCGGGGAGAAAAGAATAAGAGGAGAAAGAGGGACGACACCTGTAGTCGAGAGATGAGGATATGGACGAAGAGAGATGGAAAACGCGACTGGAGCTCACCAAGGGGTCGACCTCCTCAGCTTCCACACCTCCGCTCTTGAGCAGCTCTCCAAACCACTCGACCACAGTGGGTCGAAGATCATGAACTAGGTTGAGGAGGTGAGTGAAGGGCCATTCGGGCTGCGACGGACCGAACAAGAGAGATAAAGGTCAGCTCGTCCGATCTTTCCTTCGACACGAAGAAGGCTTGTTGAACCCGACGCACCTTGTCCAACCTGTTCGTAGCTCTCTCTCCTTCGAAATGGAACCGCCACCGCTGCTTGATAGGCTCAAGAAGAGCTTCCATCGGGTAGAGGCCTCCTGCTGTGAAGAAGTCTCCGAGACGATCCTCCGGACGATGTATCTTCTCGCCTCTGTTTGGTAGTAAAGGGTAGGAGATAAAAGAAGAGGCCGTCAGCGGATGTAATTCAAACGAAGCAATCGTGGTAGGGGCGGACAGTGAGTGAATCGGGGACTTACTCGAGTTGAAGAGCGAGTAAGGAGAGGAAGGTCCTGTTGAATCGCTCGACGTCGACCTGAGGAGTCACGGTGGTAGGTTTGAAAGGCCATGAAGTCTGAGTGGAGGCAAGAACGAGATCACTACATGAACGTGGCCATTGAAGGACAAGGTAGAGGTGAGCCAGCGTCAGCGAAGGCCTCGGTTGTAAAAGAGCGAGCAAAAGGGAGAGCTCGACGAAGGAAGGAGGTTGGAACGCACTCTGATAGTTTCCTCCTCAGTCCAGACCAAGTCCTCTTGAGCACATCCACCGCTAGTTCCGGAAGCGTCGATTCATCAGGAAGGTTGGTCCTGAGACGAAGGACGAAGTCGTAGAGGATTCGATAGGTTGGGAGAGTTGAGAGAGGGTCGCTCCTTCCGCTAAGATCTTGGACTTCCTCGCTGCAGACATCATCAGATATATCGAAGGTTAGCTTCTCGTGAGACCAGAAAGCGTGATCATCGGTCCCACGCGCAAACCTACTACTTACCTGAGTGCCAGCAACCTCTCTACGACCTCGAGATACTCCTCTCCGAGCTGGGACTCCTCCAGCGCAACGAGCAGAAGCTCAGCCGTTTCGAGCAGGGTCGATCCACCAGCGTTGGACTTGAAGGTTGAAGTAGATGAAGATTCTTCGAGTTGTCCCAGGAGAGCGGCTACCAGATCTGCGAGCTCGTGGCGAGAGAGAGCGACCTCTTGAGCAGAAGCGAGAAGGGAGGAGGTTCGGAGGAGAGCCGAGTTGAGCTCGCGAGGGGTTGTGCGAGAGGATTCAGAGAGCTAAAAAGACCGTTCAGGGAAAGCAGGAGGTATATAGGTCAGCTTCTGAGCTTGTTGAAAGGTCTAGATGACAGGGGAGGGAGTATACCTTTGCGTCGAGAGCGTCGAGCTCATGCTGGGCCGCCTGTCGATCTTGGTTGAGCTGTTCGTCCCGAATGAGATCTTCCCAGCATCCATACGAAGCCGAGATGGATTCAACAGCTTGGGACTGAGATTCTGAAGGCGACGGAAGACTGAAGAGGTGGGGGAGGAGCAAAGACGAAGCCATCGCGGCGGAAGGAAGGGGAGGCGGGCCTGGAGGAGAAGATGGAAGTTGGGAGCCAAGCGACATCGCCTCCTTCCTTTCTCTTTTGACGGCCAGCATCTCTTCCGTATATTTCCTCGGCGACCTCATCGTCGGATGGGACGCTCTATGATTGAACTGTCCCAGACAAAGTCTCGACCGAGGTACGAAGTCGGCATCCACAGGAGCGGGAGGAGGGAAGAACGAAGCTCACCTCGACCTGAGTCGTCCTTCTCTCTTGCACGGCTCTCTTGCTTTCAGATTCTCTCCTCCTCTAAGCCAAACAAACCGAAGCTGTTTCTTGTTCTCTTGTGTACGCTTTCAGACCGACAACTGGGATCCTCGGAACCCCGAGGACTAAAAGATCACTCGTGGATTCGAGGTGAGCTCTTCGCCCTTCTTCGCGTCGACGCCCCTCGCGTCGCCACCGCAAGTTTTATCTTCTCTCTTCCGCCAACGGTCTCCGAAACAGAACTGACTGGCCTCTAATCCTTTTGATTTATGGCAGCATCATGGGGAAGGAGGGGAAGGGTGATCGCCGAAGCTCGACGCGTCGAGAGCAGTTTGTTTCTTGAGCCGGGGGGGCCAGCGATCTGCCCTGCTACTCCTGCGAGAGCAAAGATATCGGGTAGATTGGGAGGAGGTCGAGGTGGAGATCGAGATCGAGGAGGTGAAACTCGAAGATGGCGAGTTCGAGGTGCAGGCGTTCTAGGTGAGCTTCATCCCTTCTCTACCGACGCAGAGATCGAGCGAAATCTTGCGGAGAGATGGAGGAGCCGACATCTACCTTGTGTTTCGCTGCTGAAACAGGTTCAACTCCCGCCGAGGAGGACGTGAAGGAGGAGTCGAAGTTTTCGTCATCTTCCCATCTCGTAGCTGGCTCAAGTGGAGGAGGTGAGAGTGATGGAGTTGGATCTAAGGGTACTTACGTGTTTTTTTCTTCTCCTGCTATATCCATTGACTTGTCGAGAGGCACTCAAGTTTGAGATCGCTGATCGATCCTTATCTAATCTAGACCAAACAGCCTCTAACCCTTCAACTTCATCAACATCTCAACCTCTTCGAGCTTTTCCAGCTACGGTTCGGATCCAAGTAACTCTCGTCGTTCCTGGAGGAACAAATGTCTCCGTTCATGATCGTAAGTTCAGACGCGTTGATTTTCATCGTCACGACCTGACCGCTGCTCCTTACCGTTCGTTCTTTTCCTTCCCTCATCCTCTTTTTAATTCCCAAGCCGTCCTGACATCCAAAACATCTCCATATCTTCCCTCAGATGAGCTTGTCCGACGAGTCGGTCCTCGCCACCGCTTCATGAGCATCGACGACTTCATGACGTGTTCCTCGCTTCAAGAGGTTCTGGATTTGCATGAGCAACGAGTTTGTCCTTTCATCTCATCATTCTCTCGTATATTCTTGAGTTCTTACGTCACTTCTACTTCCTTCGGCAGTACCAACTCTCTTCGGAAGATCAAGCTCGTTCGAACACGAACATGGACGAGACGGACATGGTCGCTCTTTCAAAGTCAGCTGGATCGAGAGTGAGTCTCCTAGCTTTCCTCTACCTCTTTCCTATCCTCTTTTTATCTCCTTTGAGACTTACACTTCGTCCTATTTGGTCCCACAGAGAACCATGGCTGCCGCCGGAGGATTTCGGAAAAACGGTTCAGTCGCGTTCGTCACGTTCAAGATCTTCGGCTCGGACTTCACCTTCAGCAGGAATTCGTTCGACTGGCCATCCCAATTCGCCTTCGACACTGTACTTCTCACGCAGAAGCTCTACCAGACTCCGGCATCTAAGGAATCAAGAACCATCATCGTTCGAGTCGCTCGCGATTCCTCCGAACGCCCTCGGCTCCTCCTTCGCTCAGCCATGATGGACAGCTGGCACACCATTGTGTCCTCCAACCTCACTCTCACTACCAAGATGTCCCTGGATCGAGTCTTGGAGCCTTTCTTGAGCCGAAGTCTTGAGCCACTTCCTCCAGTTTCGTTCGATTGGGAGCTCGAGGTAAGTTTCCTCCTACCTTTCTTCTGCCCCTCTCCCTTTCCTCCTTGCCTCACAAGCTGACCATCTAAATCGATTCATCTCAGGCTTCTGCTGCCATCGTCCCATCGAGGTGCTCAACACCAGTCGGTGAGTCTTCCCAAAGTTCTTCTCGCCAACTCTTCCCCTCCGGATCAAGCTCCAATCTTTCACTTCTTCTTCTTCAGAGCTCTTCATCCAAGGTGAGCATCAGCGCCATCTCCCACTTCTATCCCCTCATGCTAACCTTCTTCCTCTTCTTTCAACCTCTAGAAACGACGTCTCAGCAACGCCCTCGATTTGGACGCGTCGGAAGACAAGGCGGATTTGATTTCGGTACGTCTTCCCCTGCTTTATCTTGTCTTCCTTCACACTCGCATTACACTCACTGATTCTTAATTGTCTTTCACACTTTCAAGATCACAAAGGGAAAAAAACCTGCTCGACCTCAAGCTAGAGTGGATGTGAGTCGCGTCGTTTCCTTTCGCCATCCCCTTCAGGCCCCCGCTGATCTTCTCGATTTCCTCCAGATTACCTCGCATCGCCGACCAGTAAGATTTTCCCCTTCGACTCCACGCTCACGAGCGCGGAGGGCTGACTCGTTCCATCTGCCTTTCTCAATCTTAGACGAAGAAGGCGAAGGTGAGCTTCCTTCTCCTATTTCCTTTCCCTCTTCTCTCTTCCTTCGCGAACGCTGATCTTTTCCCACTTCATACCCCTCTCATATCTCAGGTTACATCAAGGCCTCCTCAGAAGTCCTCGGATCCCTCGTCGTCGGAGCCCAAAGCCAACAATGTTCGTCCGCCTTTTCACCTCCTCACTTTACCTCTTCTTCAACTCACAATACCTCTCTTTGTTCCTAATCCTGATCTTCAGGGACATCCACAACAACAACAACAGCAACAGCAACAACAACAACTGCTGTACGTTCCTCCTTTCATCTTCCCCCTTCTCGACACTCTCGAGCTCTCCCGTCTTAGCTATCGCTCACTTCTCCGCTCCTCCACGCTTTCTCCCTCCAGATGGCTTGGTCTTCTTCCCAACCGTAATCTTCCTCTGAAGACCCCCATCGCCGAGAGGGCCGTCGTTGCGGTGTACTCGTCGATCTCTAGCTGTCAGTCTGGCCTTTTCACTTCCTTCTTCTCGATTGAGTCCAAGCTGACCTCGCTCTTTTTGGCGCGTCTTTAACAGTGGAGCACGCCACGGGAGCTGACTGCCGAATCGACGTGGGCGCGGATGATTCGTACTGATTTGCTGCTCGCCGCTCTCCTGGTCTCTCTTCTTCTTTTATCATCTTCTTTCCATACGCACGTTTTGAATTCAGTCGAACCTACGAGAGTTATGTTAGTGATCCGGATTAGGCTTTGGAGGGTAAGAATAAGCGAAAATGGGGAAAGGGAGCTGAAGAGGGAGAAACTCGACGCGTTGAAAAGTGAGAGCATTGGAGGAAGGAAGAAAGGGAGAAGAGAAGAAGACTCTTTGCGGACGACTCAACTGGGAGGCTTCGACCTCTCCTTTCAGCGCCTTTGAAGCGAGATGCCATGACAGTCAAGCATCCCTACGATCCTGAGAGTTTTTCTAGCATGTTGTACATTTTTGATCTGTATGCGGAAACTTTTTCACTCAGAATAAATCTGCTTTCCTTCGACTCAACTCCTCTCCGGAGGACTCGACTGGTCCGCGTGAAGGCTGCTTTTCCTCCAACCCCAACCTCGAGACAGGAGGAGAAAGAGAAGCATTACATGGGTTGGAACGGGAGATCGAGCAAGGGAAGAGGGAAGAAAGTGAAAGAGGAGAGAAGAGAAAACGAAGAAGAAAAGAAGAGATCCTTCTCTCTCCCCCTTACCTCACACGGCTCTACCGCATCTTTAAGTTCTCAACAGTCTCGCAAAGTGATAAAAAAATCTTGCAAAGTGACAGCGAAGAAGAACTAATCCAAAGAGTCACGAAGACGCGGTGATCTTCAAGTTGAGCAATGGGTCGGTCCTTCTCCGAGGTCAATTCGGACGACGGTTCTTTCCCCTGTTCGTTCAATACCCTTCTGCTGTCCAAAACAAAAGTTCCATCTACCAAGCAACCCTGATCCCTACCACTACTAACGTCGCAATCTTTCGGGCGACCTTTGCTCTCTTTTTTTCCACTCCTCCACCTGCGGTCAGTCTTCCTTCGAGCTGCGAAGATTTTTTTGGGGGGGTATTTGATCCATCGTATCACCTAGACTAGAACTAACCGAAGACGATGTTGGGGAAAAAGATAGTGGAGAGAGAAAGAGTGAGAGATGAAGAGTATAGAGTATAGAAGTGGTGGGAAGAGAAAAGAGAGGGAGGGAAGAGGATCGTCGGTCTGCAAGAGATACTATCTTAAAGTCAGAAGTCGTTGACATCAACAAAAGACTATGGGAGAGTAGCCAAGTGGTTACGGCGCCCGCTTCAGGTTCTTCAATCTATTCGCTGGTCTTCACAGGCGCGGGTTCGAATCCCGTCTCTCTCATCTTTTTTGGCCCCCCAAGCGTCCAAGCGCTTGGAGTTTTTTTTTGGAGTTTTTTTTAAAACAAGAGTTGCGATATCTAGCTAGATTTCCTAGCTAGCTAGAGCATCTTTCCCTTTTCCCTCGGCCGCTTCTCTTGTACTTTGCTCCTTCTTTCTGGTCTCTAAAGAGCTTCTTGTTTTGTTTGTTTTCCCTCTGGCCAGGAGGAACTTGGAAGGACGGACTCGGAGTATTTACCTCTCCTTCATTACACATTACACGTTTTCACTCCTCTGCCGCTGACCACTTGGCTATCCACCCTGTGTATCCTCCTGAAGGAGTTGCTTGACAACGTTTCTCGGTGACTGTACAAGTACCTCTCGTGCGGGGAGAAACCTTTCTCTCTCTCTTCTTCTCTTTCCTTTCCTCTTTCTCCTCATCCCTTGGATCCTCCTGAGGTTTTTTTTTGAGCTCGGTCCAGTCCTATCTATATCCCTTGGCTTGGATCTCCCTGCAGTCAACTCACCTCATCTATATCTCTACCTCTTGCTCAAGCTCCTCGCCTCTTTCTTCCTCTTCGGCTCTCTCTCCTCTTCAGTGCATGTTTTCACTCCTGAGCAACCAAGAATCCCGCCACGTCTAATCTACCATCACGTCCAAAAGAACAGATCTGGCCTACAAGTGAGCCATGGTGCTGCGAGAGAGCAAGCTTTCGTCGTGCTACCAAGATTCAACTCCATCACGCTCTAGGTATCAGCTGAATATGGCTCCCCTGTTGAGAAGTGCGTCATTGAGACGAGTCGCGTCGAGTTGTTTCTAGCACCTTCTCTCTTCTCCATAGTTCTAGTAGTTTCTCCGTAGGTAGCTTAGTCATCTCTTGTAATAGTAGATACGTCATAGGTGCTGCGGAGGGTTCTCGTAGAGTATATAAGGAGGGCTCGCACCAAGAGGAGGAGGTTCTTCACTTGTACTGAAGACCATCCTCCTCCAGAGCCGAAACCTCACAACATCCCCTCCAGAGCAGACAAACAGAGGAGATACAGCAGGGATGAATCCCGATGAACATTCTTGGATTTGTTGCAAAGGAACATAGGGGAAATTTCTTCCTCTTCTTGATGTGTAGGTCCCCTCAGAGGTGATCCGGTTCTACGGTATGATTTGGTAGAGGGCACTATCCCTCTTTTCTCCACTGCTACAAGCTAGAGGAAGAGAAAGAAGGAGAGTGGAGGTGAACACTTTGTCGTTGCTGGTTGTTGTGGAGGGAAACTCCTGAAGCGTGCGACGGAGGTCCTTTTGGGTGTTGTTTATACTCCTTCTTCTTGGGGAGATTGGGGTGATCCAGGAGGTTCTTGTATCCTCATCGGCGGTGGATGGTGATCTCTGTTTTGGTGTTTGGGTGGTGGTTCAACATTGCCACTTCTCCTCCTCACTTCTTCCCTCCTCAATCCTTCTCTTCCTCAGGTAGACTCTTCCTTCTTCTTCCGTCGGGTGGATGCTTCTCCTTATCAGCGACTCGCTCACTCCCAAAACCGCTGGTGTTGGTAGTTTCCTCTCAAAGACCCGTCGTTCCGTTCCGTTCTTTGCTTGCCGGCTATTCTCACTCTCTTCCTTCCTTTCTCAACTTGATTCACAAGGCACCCATCAAACTTGAGGAGAGAACGGCTTTCTTCATTAAGGTGGTGGTAGGTAGGTGTGAAATTTGCTGATTGATAATGTGGAACTTCGAGACTCTGAGAAAAAGGGTGACTTGCTTGATGTGGGTACGATCAAGGGGTGTATTGAATAGTTTCGCTGCTTCTCACTCTTATCAAAAAGCTCCGCAGCAGTCACGCAGCATGTGGCTGTGCCTTGAGCTCAGAAGCAGAGGAAATACAAAAGGTGGCCCGACGCGTCGGAAAACAAGATCCGAGCCGAGAGAAAAGTATACTGAACACACCGTAAGATAGTAGAAAGAGGGTAGGTAAAAGAAAAGAAAACTGTAAAGGTAGGCTTTGAGAAGAGTAAGAACAAGCAAGATGAAGGCTGATAAAGGGAAAGAGACGCGTCGCGAAACGAGTCTCGAGTGGTTAGGTTTCGTTTCTGTAGTATTTCTATTGAGACGCCAAAAGGCGAGACTGGTAATCGAGCCCAGGTTATCTTCCTATAATCGGAGAAGTACTATCCACGGTACTATCTCACCTTACGTGTCAGAGCTCTTCTGCACTCTTTCACGCCCCCTGCTGAGACGCTCTGAGGTCCAAGCTTATTGGTAGGGATTGTACGTCTATAGAAGGATAGCTCCGAGTCGTGTTCATCGAAGCCTGTGGGCAATCGTGTAACACCGACTCTTGAGAGACAATCAGACTCTTAATCTTTAAAGATGTAAGGTCTAGCATCGTATTCGATCTGGTGAGAGAAAGAAGGACTCGTGAGACGCTAGCTTGGTGGTCAAGATGTAGACGAGAGTAAGAAAGGAGGAGAGAGAAGCGAAAAGGTTAAGGGAATATAAGGCTGTGTGCAGAGAGAGAGAGCGAGCGAGAGTAAACGAGAGAAGCGAGCTAAACAACCTAGTCTACTATAGAAAAGAAAGAAAGAGATACGCAAATCTTCACAATTTCATAAAACAACCTATGAAATTGTAGCTGGTGGCTTGACATATATGGTAGTTTGGTTACTGATCGAGCTGGTTCCAGGAAAACTTGTTAAGCAAGCCTGCGAGGGAGTCTTTGAAAGAAACGGCTGTCCGATCTTGCCCTTCACAACGTGAGAGGTCTCTTACACCCCTGGAGCTCTGGGGTAGATGATCCGGCGAATATAAACCTTTTGACCTCATCTTTTGCACGTTCTGTCTTTTCCTTCTTCTTCCGTTTTTCTCTTCCTCTCCTTTCGTCTGGATCCTTTGCTCTTCTCTCTTCTCCTCTTCCCAGTTCTTCCTCCTTAGCCAATGCTAGAAGATACTAGTCCTGCTTTCTGTATCGCAAGGAAGAGTAAATCGTCTACCTTGGCGATCAAGATGTAGACTTCGACAGAATAGAGCAGGAAAGGACTAGGGGAACGTGAAGGGCCGGCTTCATGAGGAATTGATGAGCAGGCGTCTTCAGAGATCCGAGGTGTAGGAAGTCTTTGCTGATGAACGTTGAGAATTAACAGAGATGGCCTCAAAATCCGTGAGAAGAGAAAAGAATAAGAGGAAGACACTGAGATGGGAGAGAGAGAGAGAAGAGAACGAGCCCAAATCGTACTAGGTTGGAACGAACTGAGAAGATCATCATCAAGGCGGTGGAAGGAGAGGCCAAAGAAAGGAAAGAAAGAGAAAATATACTAAATGAGATACAATGGGAGACAAGAGAAAGAGAAAGGAACGAGGAGACGCGCCGCGTCGCTCTGTTCTGATGGTGAAGAGCTCAGACTTCGGAGAAGAGGAGAGCTCATCAGTATTCAAGAGAGCGTAGTCCCTATAAGAAGAGAAAAGGCTAGAGGGAAGAGAGAGCTAAAATGAAAGATCCGATCCTCCGCTCGCCGAGAAGGGGCAAAAGAGATGGATACTCATGAAAGCCTCAACCCGGGTTTGAACCGGGGATCTCATCATTACGAGTGACGCGCTCTACCACTGAGCCATTGAGGCATATACACAAGTTCTTTGACTTTGATGTTTTCGATTTCCCCCCTTCTCGCTAGGTTCCCTCACTGAGAACCTTCATCCCTCCCCTTGCCTTTCCAACTTGCGCGTTTCACTCCTGATCACCTTCTTTTCCGCAGATCCTGGCGATGCTCAGCTCAGGTTGATTTGTTAGATGTACCCGAATATCTATGTGAATGACTTGACAGGAGTTTACCACTACTGATGAGGTAGAAAGGAGAGAGAGAGAGAGACGGAGATGGGTTCGGTGTTCAGATGCGTCGCGCTTTGTTTTCGTTTTCCATCTTGTCTTTGTTCGCTGTTCCTGTACTCCTTCCGATAAAAGGAGACCGAGAAGATCTGTTGGACCTGATTTCGGCCTGATCCCGCGATCTTCGACCGGGAAGAAGTTGAATGAGCTCGGTCTTTCACTTTCTTCCTCCCCCACCACTCTGCCACTCTATGTAGCTCTTCCCTCCCCTTTCCCGATATCAAGGACGTCTTCTTCAAGCTTCCTTACGTTCACCTCGGCGCTTACCATCATCGTCGAATCTCAACCTGCTCTCTTGTGGTCGTTCCTCTAGACAGCGGAGGTGAGCTCGCCTTCCTCCTCCCATCTGCTCTGCTCTTCCTCCCTTCCATCGTCCCGTCTCATCAGCTGATCGGAACCTCAACCACCTTTCTCACTGAATCACAGTTCATTTCATGACTGATCCGTCTTCCATCCGACCTTCTGAGCTCAACTCGGTCAAGGAGAACTGCTGAAATCCGCCGCTGCAGTGGATTTTCCGAGCTCGAAC
Source organism: Mrakia blollopis (assembly GCA_000950635.1). Lineage (NCBI taxonomy): Eukaryota > Fungi > Basidiomycota > Tremellomycetes > Cystofilobasidiales > Mrakiaceae > Mrakia > Mrakia blollopis. Next base: position 207,723 of record BBPU01000118.1, on the reverse strand, counting down.
GTCGAGAAGTCATCCTGACCTGCCCTCGAGGTCCAGCTCGGGAAACCGCAGCAGCAGAGAAGAATCCGTACCTATTCTTGGATGCTCCGATATTCACTGGTGAGATTGGCTCGGAATGTTGCGCTTTGTTTTCGTTTTCCTCTTTGTCTTTGTTTCTCTGCTGCTTTCTCCTCCGGCTTCCAGTCAGTGCGGGCCCACGAAACCCAGCGCTGATACGATCGTAACCACTCATGGAAGCTCCCTTTGACGATGGAGACGGAGGTGCAGGCCGGAAAGAGAGAGAGGGAAGAAGAGAGGAGGACGGGTCAGGTTCAAACTTCAGACGCGTCCATTTCAATCTCATCTTTGTTTCTCTCAATGCTCTCAAGTTCTCAACAGTCTCGGAAGATGAAGGTGAAGAAGAAGGAATTTGAAGAGTCAACAGGACGTGTCGAATTCATCCGACATCCCCTCGCTCCCACCTCTCCCCTGTCCTCAAACCAATGAATCCTAGCCGATCTTGCTCAGACATCGCAAGAGAAAAAGCCTAGTTGAAAAAATCTTAACCTCAAAGCCCTCGGACCGTTCCAACGGAGTAAGCAAAAACAAGAACCGCCGCGTCGCAACCGGAGCCCACCCTCTCCTCTTTCCCCTTTCCCTCCTTCTCTCCCTCCCTGGATCAGATCTAGAGCAATTTATCCTCCAAACCAGACCCCACTAAAGGAGTCACTACAGCGGGAAGTTTGAAGTGCGAAGTACGAAGGTCGAGGCTCGAACGAAGCTCGACCAAAAAGCTCGACCAAAACAAAGCTCGAGCAAAACGAACCTTGAGTGAACCCTCGATGTGTTTCATCCTCATCGTGGACCACCTCTCAACTAACAACCATCTCAAACTACGCTCTTCCATGCCTACTTCACCCTCTTGCACCATCCCTCTTCTCCCAACCGAGATCTACTTCGAAATCCTCCGCCGCTGTTCTCCCTCGACCCTCACTCGAACCGCCCGCGTCTCCCTCGCCTTCTGTCAAATCTCCTCTCATCTTCTTCGCCACAAGGATCAATTCTCAGGACTTGAAATCATGGAAAGTCTCCTCAGCGAATACCAAGTGCCGTGGGAGAGAGGAAGACAACAACATCAACAAAACTCGAGGGCCTTCGTCTTCGGCGCTGATTTGGGTACGGAGGTGATCATCAAGGTTGGATCCAGGGAGAAAGCGGAGGCTATTAAGTTCTATGTTGAGCAGAGGTGGGCAATGGTTGGGCAGCGAGGAAGTAGGGGAGAGTGGAAGAGCTGTCCCTCCTGGAGGAGTCTTTTGAGGATTGTAGTTGAGAAATCGTGAAGAGGTAGGCATATTTCCTTCCAGATCTTGGATTCGAATTAAAGAAGAATACTTTCTTACATTGCTCCTTACTTCTAGATCTCAACCAACCACCAAAACTCACTTCTGTAACTTCAGCCACCCTCCTCCTGGTTCATCTCTTCTCTCCCTCTCTTAGCACGTTCACGTAGCCTTTTTGCGAGCAGCCGGTAGTGAGTACTGAATATATAGGTCCACGTTTTTCTTTCTGCATCCTTTTCTCCCGAATCTCTCAACATGGTTTCCAATCTGTTCGCTCCTCGACGCGACGCGACTTAACTCTTCTTCCGTCTCGCAAGTAGGCTGCATAGTTATCTCATCATAATTTCCTAGCAACGGATCGAGTCTTTGCAGCGGAGATTCCCGAACGTAAGAGAGACGAGAAAATCAGCTCTTGCTTCGAAGATCGCGTCGAGAAAGCGAAGCAGATCAAAGACTTACAACACTCAAGACCTCCACCTCCAGTCTCGTCAACTCCCCCTCCAAAGCCTTCCCTCTATTCACTGCCTTCAACTCCTCTACTGAAGCCTCAAACATTTTCTTCACCTCCTCAGACCCAACTCCAATCCTGCCTCTCACCCTCTCCTTCAACGTCGCAACGAACCGCTTCACCAACCTCTGAAACGACCCGTTCGGATTCCTCGGATCTCCCTTGGGGTTCTCGATCATCGACAAGTCCATCGTGACTCTGATACCCTTCTCCTCTCGAGCCCAAGACGTAGGAATAGGCCAAAGCCGCTCTTCAGGGAAACCGCCAAAGAGGCAGACGTCCCTCGTTCGAGTCCATTGCTTCGGGAGCGGTGGGATGGCCGTCCATTGGACATGACCGAGGAGGATAGGAGTGGCGTATTCGGAGTGGAGGATGTAGATGGAGGGATTGACGAGGTTGGTGAACCCACCTCTGGGGTAGAGGTGGGAGTAGGAGTCGAGGAGGAGGGGACCGAAGGAGGGAAGGTGGTGAGTTGGCCGGTCGGTTGAAGGGTGATCGTCCTTTTTGGCGAATTCGCTGTGGAGGTGTTTAGTTTGGGAACGAGAAGTAAAATGGAGGAGATGAGGAGCTAGTGGGGGTGAGGAAGGCTGGGTGGATGCAAGAGAAGTGAGGGAGAGAGGGAAGGAGATGGTGAGCTCGACCGTTTCCCTTCTTTCCTCACTGAACGCCAACAGTTTGAGTCAGGAACCCGCGAGGACTCACTGGAGCAGAAAAGAACCTAGTCGAGGACTCAAAGTCCCTGAGAACAACGTAGGTATAGAGGAGAGGCGAAGCCATCTCGAGACAGGCGAAGGAGCATCGAGCGAAAGCAGCCAGTGAGGACGGGGAGCATCGTTTGACGATAGCGTGCAGGATTTCGAGTGGGATCCGCTCTGAAACGGAGGGAGGGGGTGAGGGTCGGTCCATGGGAGTGCAAAGAGAGAAGTTTGTTCTTCTAGGATGATGGTGGCTAGAGAAGAAGGAAGAGGAAGCAGACGAAACCAAACAACTTTCGTTGAAGCTGTGACAGGTGAGTCGTCCTTCTTCCTTCCTTCCCTCCCAACTCCTCCCATCCGCTCTAAACCAGATGGCACCCCTCCCTCGCTCCCGTATACTTATACTTATCTCTGCTATCCTCCTCCCCCAATTTGGACTCGCCTGGCTCTTTGGCATCCCCGTCAACCCACTCTCTCTCCCAGAACCTCTTCGCTCCCTCCTCCTTCTGCATCATCCTTTCCGCCTTCGTCCACTTCATCGTCAAGCCCATCGCTCTCGACTATACCATCTCCCCTGATCTCACCTCCCTCAAGCGTCATCAAGCAGCCTGGATCTCGTCCAACATCCAGCTCTTCTCATTTCTTCTTCTGTGGTTTGCGGTCAGATTGAGGAAGGAGGTCCTCCCAGACGGGTCCAAAGTCGGGATTAGCGACCCCGACGCCTACGTCGGGGGTTCGATCCCTGTCAGCCTCGGTCTCCTGATATGGTTGAACAGTAAGTGAAGTGCCGATGGAACACGAGCAAGAGCGAAAGATGCTGGATGCCAAACGAACGCGCGAGAGCTGGCATCGAATTCATCCTCCTCTTCTTTGCCCTTTTGTTTTCAGTGTACTACACTGCGACTACACCCATTCAACTAGCCAAAGAGGCAGTATCCGAGCAACTCACGCTCCTGGAGATCCAGCAGACGGGAAAGGAGGATTCGGCTGTGTGAGGAAGAGCGAACTCGGTGAGCTTTGACCTTCTTTCTCTCCTCCTCTCTTTCTCTCGCTTCCTTCTCTCTCGACTGTGCTGGTCTCTTCAGGATATGTTTCTGACCTTTTCATTCTTGGACTACGCTCTAGACTCTACAAACTGCGTTACAAGTAGACCTGAGCGGGATTTAATCGTGAGGTTGGGAAAGGTCGAGAGTTTGGATTGGATGCCGCTTTCGATCTCCACATACAGCTCCCTGGAGGAACCCTGATAGCTCGACGGTGCTGCTTCTCTTGGAAACGCTCGCTGGGAAGAGAATGGCAGTTGGGCTGATCCGGTAGAAGGAAAAGATACCGTCGGAGACGCGTCTTTCGGCTGGCTTGACCTTCCGAGATCCACACAAACCGCTGCTTCCCTTCGGACTCTAGGAGCTCAAAGTTGGCACAGCCTAGCTCAAGCCCGATGGAAGGACGTCGGAGAGAAGGAGTGAGCACGAGGGAAAGAGAGATGAGAAGGAGATGGACGCGTCTGAACCCGACCCGCGGTTCTCTTCTCTTCCTCTCTCTCTCTCTCTCCTTACACACCTCCGCCTCCATTGGAAAAAAAGAGCTTCTACAACTCGGTATGATCCGGTCAGCGCTGGGGTTTATGGGATCGCACTTGCAGCCGAAGGACTGAGTTAAACGCGTCTTGATTCAGCCTGGGAAATACTACGACTCTGCTCTCCATTTGCCTCCAAATCGTCCAATCCACCACCGAGCTACTCCTGATCTCGTGCAAGCTGGACTGCTTCGTCGCTTGTCAACAAGAGTGGATTGAAGAAAGAGTTCAATTCAAGGCGTCGCGAGTCGAGTAGTTCAGCTCGCTCGAAGAGAAAGAAAGTGTGAGAGGGAGGTTCCGCATTTCGTATCTGTACTACATTATGAAAGAGAGGGACAAGAGTGAACGACAAGGAAGAGAAAAGGATGAGGGAGAGGGCAGAAAGACAGAGCACACGCGAACACAAGTAAAAAGGGAGGGAAAGACGCGAGGGGAAGGAAGAGAACGAAGGAGCTAGTAGGAAAAGAGTTGTGCCCACTACTTTGAAGGACCGTGGTTGCTGTTGTAGCCTCCTCCGTATCCACCTCGATCTTCTCCACCATATCCACCTCGGTTCCCTCCTCCTCCTCCCCCGTTGAACCCTCCTCGGTCCCCTCCTCCGTAGCCTCCTCGACCGCTTCCTCCGTTCCCGTTCCCGTTCCCAGCCCCATTCCCGATCCCATTTCCATTCAAGTTGTTTCCACCTCCACCTCCAGCTCGAGCTCCCCATCCACCAGGACCTCCGACGTTGTAGCCTCGAGTCTCGTAGCCGGTTCCGATGTTGGCAGGAGGAAGAGGAGGAGGACCGTTGTTGTTGTTGAGGTGGTTGCCTTGGTTGAGAGGAGGGAGAGGTCCAGAGTCGTAGCGTCGAGGAGGAGAGAGAGATCGTCGTCTGGGAGGTGAAGTTGAGCAGGAGATGGAGGAAGGGAAAAGTCAGTCGAGCTTCGACGCGCAGACAGAAGAGAAATCGACTCATCGACTCACCGAACAGAGCTGTTACCACCAAGTCCACCAGGAGGAGGTCCGTAGTTGTCGTTGGCAGAAGAGTAAGGAGCACCAGCGTTGTGACCGTATCTGAGAAGGGAGGAACGAGAAGGGAAGGAGAAGAGAAGCAGGACGAAAGGTCAGGTCGAGTCGAAGAGAAACAAAGACGAAGGTCGAAGGCTGCGAGAGTGCAGAGCTGTCGTTGAGAAGGGGAGTCGAGGTAGAGAAGAGCGAGGTGCGAATGGGGAAGGAGAAGAAAGAGAAGGGAATGGTCAAAGGACTCGAACGAACCTAGCAGAGTCGAAGTCGCCTCTTCCTCGAGGAGGCGAAGGAGCCCTCCTTCCACGATCATCGTTCCACCCTCCTCCACCTCCTCCACCAAAGTTCGAAGGCGGAGGTTGATCTCGATCTCCCCCTGGAGCACCGTACCTCCCGATGGGAGGAGACATGGGTCGTCGTCCACCTCCGTTTCCGTTGTAGCGATCTGGCTCTCGACCGTAAGGAGCAGAAGGTCCACCACCGTAGCCTCCTCCGTTTCCTCCACCTCGAGGAGGTCCTCCGCCGTAGTAGTCGTCGTGTCTCGGAGGAAGAGGAGGAGCGCCGTAAGACGAAGAGCCGTAGCCACCTCCCCCGTTCAGAGGCGCAGGAGGACCACCGTAGAAGTCTCGTCTAGGAGGCTCGTCCCTGTAGCTCGGTGCACGATCTCGGTCGTCGTTGTATCGTCCCTGAGGAGGAGGGAGAGGAGCCTGAGGAGGTGCTCGGAAGTCTCTTCGATCGTCGTATCGTCCGCTGGGAGGAGGGAGAGGAGGGCCGTTGGAGTTGTTGCCGTTGTGGGAAGGGTAGTAATCTCTTGAAGGAGGAGGGGGACCAGAGTTGATGGGATGGGAAGGGTAGTAGTTGTCTCGAGGAGGAGGGAGAGGACCGTCGCGATTGAGACCTGGAGCTGGGAAGGCAGCGGAGGGAGGAGGTCGATCGTTGTAAGAGTCATAGGGAGCTCGGTTGCTGTTGAAGTCGTTGTTGTAGTTGGAGGGAGGAGGACCGTAGCCACCTCGGTTGTTGTTCGAGCGAGGAGGCGAGGGAGGAGGTCGGTAGCTGTTTCTGTAGCCTCCGTTCCCACCACCTCCTCCGCCGATGGGACCAGATCGAGGAGGAGGACCCTCTCTGAAGGGAAGAGCATCTCGAGCTACGGGAGGGAACGGAGGTTGGGCGGGAGGAGGAGCGTCTCTGAAGGTCGAAGAGGCGCGTCGTTGGGAGGGAGTGGGAGAGCGAGGAGGAACGGAACCACCTTCGACGGGAATGACGATGCTGGTGCAGTTCTTCGCCCAGTGACCAGGTTTCCCACACTTGAAGCAAGATCCAGGCTCGGCAGCGAACTTGGCAGACTTTCCTCCGCCTTTGGAGTGCTCAACTTTGATCCTGAGAGGAGGGAAACGAGGGAACAGGTCAGCGGGCGAGATTGAAAAGTGAAGCTGACGGAAGGAGCAACAGAGAGAAAAGACTGACTGAGAGCCCATGAAGAATCCGTTGTGGTAGGTCTCTACAGCGTTGTCGGCTTCGAACTTGTGCTCGAACTCCTGTAGAAGGAAGAAAGGCGAAAAAAGGGAGAGGTCAGCGGGAGGAGAGAGAGGAAAAGCGGGAAGGAAGGAGGCTCTGGGAAGCGATGGAAAAGGGAGAGGGTGTGAACGTACGACGAATCCAAAGCCATTCTTGAGCTCGATGGTGACGATCTTACCCGACTTGGAGAAGCAGGCTTCCATATCGGAGTGGAGAGTATCCTCAGGGAGACCGCCGACGTAGACTTTGGAGGTCGGGACGAGTTTTTCTCGCAAGATGGTTTCGCTTCCTTCTCGTTCTTCAACGTCGTCCGGATGCTGAGTCGTACGGACGGGGGAAGGGTTCGACTGGGAGTGGTTCGAAGGTTGGAGAGAAGGAGCTCGAGTAGAGTCCAAGATCGACGCAGGAGGAGCAGTCGAAGACGAAACCGTGGGAGGAGGAGGGCCGTATTCGTCGAGGGAGGAAGGAGGGACAACGCTGGCGGCAGGAGGAGGAAGCGAAGCGGCAGCAGCGATGGCAGAGTCGAGCTCAGAGCTGGTGGGGATCGATGGAAGAGTGGAGTCGTCGGTAGACATGGCGGGCGGAGCCAGAGAGGTGCAAAGAGTAGCGATGGATGGGAAGGAAGGGAGAGAGAAGGAGAGATGGGGTTACGCAGAATCTGGTCAGACGAATTCCGGGGTTCTCGACCTTTTTTTTTCTGGTTTAATCCGCCCCTCTCCTCAGTTTCTCGCTCACACTGGACCACAGCATCTCTATTACTAATCTAGACGGAGAAAGTGGATGAAGCACGAGAAAAACTAGCGCAAACTGTAAGAGAAAACACCCTCGACGGCATCGTCGTCCTCAACTCGACAGCCCTCCCAACCCCTTCGCCATCTCAACCTCCAAAAACCTTTCAACAGCATTCCTTCTCCTCTCCACATCCGTCCCTCCAACTCCACTCCCTCTTCGTCCAGCCCTCTTCTCCGCCCTCACCAGCTCGAGCGGATTCATCCCGTTCACCTCCGGCGCCCACATCTCCTCTCTCGACCTTCCCACCAGCGCCTGACACACCACCAGGTTATTAGATCCAGCGGCAATGTGGAGAGGTGTATGGAACGCGTGATCGGGTTGTTGAATGAGGGAGAGAGGAGCGACCGAGGCGATGTAGCGAATGAGGTCGGGATCCGGTTGATCGTGGAGGGAAGGAGAGTGCATGATTCGGTGGTGGAGAGGGAAGGCGTCTGCGAGGTTCGTGGGAGGGAGAGGTTCTCCTGGGGCGTCGTGCTCTGGAAAGAAGAAGGTGGCCACGAAGAGAGAAAGGTCAGTTTGAGGATCGAATCGCGTCGGGAAAGAAGTCGACTTCGCTTCCTGCGTCAAAAGACGAGCTATACCGCTTTCGACTTCGAAGTAGCTAAATTTTATACAGAGGCTTACCTGGGGCTAGTCGACGAGAAGCATGCTCTGTGTTCGTCACAGCGAAAGCGAAAAAGGGTGTGCGACCGACGCGTCGAAAACCGCACTGGAAAATACAAGTCCAAGCGACGAGAGGTCAGCTCCCTGCACCTCCATTTCCAATAGTCCCCTCCTAAGAAATATTCTCTCTCGAACTCACCCTCTTGAAGAACTTCACAGCCCTCTCACTCCCCACCAACCTCGCCTGCCTCACCGCACTCGATTCCTCCCCTCCCGCCGCTATCTCCCAGGGTGCTCTTCGATCCTTCACCTCCAGCAGCTCCAGTACAGCATTAGGTCTGCAGAAGACGTATTCTACTGGATCGTCTGTAAGGTCGAAGCCTGGATCGAAGTCGGGTTCGGTGAGGGAACGAATGAAAGTTGCGAGAGCGAGTCGACCGACGCCCTGGCCGCGGTGAGCTGAGGATTCGACGACGATGGAGGAGATGTCTGAGCGAAGAAGGGAGCAGCGAGCGATCAGCTTCGAAGTCTGTCAAAGACAGAGAAAGGGAAGGGAGGAAAGAAAGAGGAAAGCTCGAACTTACAGCAGAAATCACCCGAGTTCAGTTCCGATCCCCAAACGCCCGTCCCTTTTGCTCGACCGGAGGGACCTTGAAGTTCGGGTCGTAAGTGACCGTAGGAGTCGAATATGGTAGTGGCGAGTTGTTCGAGCTCCTGTGAGATCAGGCCGAAAAGGAGGAGCGTGAGCGTCTTCAAAAGAAGGGAACACGGTTCTGATGACGACGAGTTTCTCCGAGAGATCTCCTCCTTCCTTAGTTCTTTTTTTTTGGCTTCAGGGTCCCAGCTAAGAAGTGAAGATCAAAATGTACTTACCGAGCTAGCTTCGTCCATAAGTTGTTGGAATCCTGGCTCACCCAAGCGAAAAGGGACGGAGGGAGGGAGGGATGAAGTGTTGAGCTCGTCAGTTTCAAAGTCTCCTCCTCCTCGCCTGCAGCTCTCGCCCTAGGACGGAAAGAGTGCACTCACTTCCTCCGATTCCGTCTCTCCTGATGACCACAGCCTTGATGTATCCAACTCTCATCCCATCGACGTAGATCTCTCTATCGACATCGCTCTTCCAGCCTTCGTCCTCCTCTTCCAAGCCATGAGCGTCGTCGAAGTCCTCATCTTCGTCGTCCGAGTCTTGATCTCGAGACCGGAGCGAGAGAGTTTGGAGGTTGAGAAGCATGCAGTTGGGAAGAGATCTCACAAAATTGAAAAGGTCGGAGCTGGGAGTTGGAGGGATGAAAGGCAAAGAGGAAGGAAGGAGATTCTTAAGCTCGTCGGATCATCGGAGCGGGTCCGGTTGAGCTTCGCCTCTCTTCTTTATTTATTTTGCGAAAAATACTACCATGAAGCAAGATCTAGATGCACGGGCTATCAATCCGTTCGTTTGCACACCTCTCCCTCTCTATCTCTCTCTCTATATCCCTCGACACTCCAGTGGATCTCACTCTTCCGGGCCATTCTCGTCGCGTCGCGTTCGACGGCTACTATAGATCGCGCACAGCCAAAGCAGTCAAAGTCCTCTAAGATAAGTGACTCAAGAGGTCTATAACATTCTTATCTCTTCTCCTTCTTCTCATCCTTCTCATCCCCATCATCATCGTACTCGAGCGAAAAGTAGTCGGGAGGGATGTCGATGTCCGACGTCGACGACGACTTCTCGTCCTGATGTTCCTGACCAACGTGAGGATCTGCAGAGATGACGAACGGGAAGAACTTATGTTCGTCGAGATCGTTCTTGATTCCTTTGAGAGGAAGCTCAAGGCGAAATGCGTACTGAAGAAGCCGGGGGACGCAGAAAAGAAACGAAATCAGCGACGCGTCTCCAGCTCTCCGTCGCTCTGATCCTCCGGACATACGTCAACTCGCAACAACCCCCTTGTACTCTCCTCCCCAATCGTAGGCGTTGCAGCAGCTCCTCCAACCTCAAACTCCCCAACCACCACAATCTCTCCTCCCCACCTTCTCTCCCCTCCTTCCACCTCCACCCACCCATGGGGCAGATACCAAATCCTCTTCTCCGTACTCAAATCCAACATCGTCCCCGCATCTTGTTTCGTCTTCTGAGACGCCTTCTTTGCGGTCGTGGCGACGGTGCGTCGAAGGGAGAGGCGAAGATCGGATGGGGAAGGGAGGTTGAGAGGAGAGGTTTCTCCGCCTTTTCCGGAGGGTCCGAGGAGGAGGATCGAGAGGTAGTAGGGGATGGGAGTGTTTCGTGGGAAGGAGGGGAGGGAGGGGAGAGAGAACTGGGACAGAGAAAGAGGAAAGGAATGAATCGAAGAGTGGGAGGGAGACCAAAGAGTGAGCTCGATCGACGCTTCAACACGATGATATCCTGAACGAAAGCTAGGCTAGGATCCAGTGCTTCCTTGTCTATGGGTGTGGAGCAAGAGCGGCTGGATTCGAGCCTGCAAACAAAGCGAACTTGTAGCGAGAGAGTCAAAGCTCACCTTAACGACGACCTTGTTCTTCTTCCCAAAGAGTGGTTTCTCCCTGAACTCCTTCTCCGCCGTCGAAGTGATCCAGCCTTCCTGAGCCGTGGGTTGCAGAGGAGCGACAGGAGAGAGGGATTGGCGATCTCCGACGGGTCGAGGGACGAGGGAAGGAGGAATAGACGAAGCGCTGATCGATGGAAGAGGGCTGAAAGACCAGAAAGCATCCAAAAGAAGAGAAAACGAGCGTTCAGTTGAGAAGGGCTATCTTCAATCTGGAAGAGCAGAAGAAATGGAAACGAGAGTACTGTACGAACGAGTAAAAGAAAGGTAACACCGTCTTCTCGTCCTTTGCGAACCTCCCAGCCCTGTGCCCAGAGATCTTTACAGAATCTACATTCCCAACACCCAAGTAGAAACCCTACGTCAGCTCTACTTTTCTCTGCTCACGAAAGAAAAGAAAAGAAACCCCCAAAACAAGGCCTCGACAGCTGCTTCAGCGAGTCTCTCAAACTCACAAACGACTCTCGCAACCTCACTCCCCTTCGTCTTTCCCTCTCGATTCCCTCCTTCGAAACTAGTCGGTAAACCAGCCGTCCTGGGAGGAAGGGTGAACGTCCAAGGTATCTCCAAGACCTGAATCGGAGCGTTGGGCTCGGGAAGGGGTGAGGAAGAAGCTGACCAGAGGAGGAGATCTTGCGAGTGCTGCAGTGGATGCAGGATCGATCGTAGAATGAAGGAGAGTTCAGCTCATATCGAGACTAGAGGGATAGAGAGAGATAAGGGAGAAGATGCTCTTACCAGATCAGTTGTTTCCTTCCTCATATCTACAGGAAGCGAGAAAATCAGAGCCGTCGGGTCAGCCCGCTCAGCTCTGGCAAAGCTCACCTCACCTCGCCTCCTTCTCTCCCGCTGAAAAAGCTCACCATACTGTCCATCTCCAATGACCTGGAAGTAAGTAGTGACCATGGTGACTCTAAGTTTCACCAGAACCTCCTCGAGCTTGAATCTCCTCTTGTTTCCTGCGATGCCGTCTCCTTCGGTTTCGAGTTTGAGCGAGATGGATCCTTGGACGGGCGAGGAGGCGGTGAAGATGCGGGTGCGGGAGGAAGGGAAGAAGGGAGTGATGAGCTTGGGGTTGGGGTTGGAGGAGGAAGAGGAAGCAGAAGTGGAAGAAAACATGGTCTGCTAGGGAAGTGGGTGGTGGTGGGCGGGCGGGAGGGAGGGAGGGAGAAGGTCTCAGGTTGAGCTACCGAAGAAGCGATGTTTCGTTTTCGTTTCGGCACGTCTTTTTTTTTCCTGACAAGCGAGGTAGGAATAAGGATCGACGAAGCATGGCTCCTCACCTTTCTGCCTAATCTTGGACAGCTTTGCCTGGAAGTTGAAGTGGCCGGCTCCCGCCCTCAAGCTCTCCAGACTCCCTTCATCGCGTCCGTCGTATTAATCGTGAATGTTTCGTTCAGATAAGGCAAGAAGAGAGGACGAACGAGCGAGCGAGAGAGAGAGAGAGAGTACTAGTACGTAGGAACAGAGACTAGAGCTAGAGTAAAGAGAGAGAAGAAAGAAAGAAAGAAAGAAAGAAAAACGAGCACGAGGAAGGGAGGGAGAGAAACAGACCAAGAACGCGACGCGACCGAGGAGAGGAGAGGAGGGAAGAGAGGGAGGGTAGGGTAGGGTAGTAGATATAGGAGGATAGGAGAACGTGGTGTGAGTGTGAGTGTGTGAGTGTGTGTGAGAGAAAGAAACAATCTAGGTAAGGGAAGAACGGGCTCGTAAAAAAGCGAACGAAACGGAACGAGAGGGATCTATGGTAGAGCGAGCAAGAGGAGACCGAAAGCAACACAGCTATACGTAGCTCTCCTCCTCCTGCTCCTACTCACTGAGCAGCCAAAGCCGCCGCCGCCACTCCCTCAAACTCCTTCACCTGCCTCTTCGCGTCCACTCCAACCAACCACTTATCCTTCAAACACTCCTCGATCCCCCATCTCGTCTTCGGATCAGGATCCAGCATGTGCTTGATCAACGCTCGACCTTCCCTCGCGAGATTGCTGAGCGGAGCGGGGATGGCGTGAACGTGTTCTGAGTGGTAGGCTCCGACGTAGGTGGTGAAGGATCGATCCGTTTTGCGAGCGACGCCCCAGGGGAGTTCTTGGAGCTGCATGCAGTAGAAGACGACTCCGCAGGCCCAGACGTCGACGAGGCGAGCGTCGTACTCTGTAGAGGAGGGAAGAGAAGAAAAAGAGAGGGAAGAGAAGAAAAAGAAGAAGAGTCAGCGAGAGGTTTGACGACGAAGAGAACGAAAGAAAAGAGGAGACGCGAAGAACTCACCCTTCTGCTCGAACTGCTCCGGAGCGATGTACGGCTCACTCCCACACAACCCCTTCGACAGATGCGTCTTCTTCTCCCAACACATCCTAAACACATCCGACACTCCAAAGTCCGTAATCTTGACTCTCCCTCGTCCATCGAGAAGGAGGTTCTCGGGCTTGATGTCTCGATGAGCGACTCCGGTCGAGTGAAGGTAGGCGACTCCATCGAGGATCTGTTTGAAGTAACACTCGATTTCCTCGGACGACATGGTTCCCTTCTTGATAGCCGCGTAGAGATCTCCTCCTGGACAGTACTCCATGACCTCGCACCAGTGCTGAGCTTCGTCCTGGACGAGATCGACGGTTTCGACGATGTTGGGATGATGGAGGGTAGAGGAGATGCAGAATTCCGAAGTGAGCTTCTTGACGTAGTCCTTTTCGGTTTCGTTCTTTCTTCGTTTTCGGAACTCCTGAAAAAAAAAAAAAAAAAAAAAAAAAGAGCGAGAAGGAAAGAGAGGTTGGTTGGTTGGTTAGCTTTCGACTTTCGCGACTCCTCAAACTTCCAAAGCTCGAGCCGAAAGAAAAGAACGTACCTTGACAGCGTAAAGTTTCTCCTCCCTCCTATCCCACTTATGCGCCAACCTCACCACCGCCGTCGCTCCCTTCCCAATCGCAGCCTTCTCACACACACCATACTTTGCCAACAAACTCGCCGTACTCCCTCCATCTCCATGCCCACCCTTCTCCGACCCGTTGTTCGACTTTCCCTTCTCCGACTTGGACGCCGCCGATCCAGCCGAAGCTTTCCTAGCGAGCTTGGGACCCGAGTTGAGGAGATCCTTGAGGTTGAACTTGTGCTCGTTTCCGGAGGAGGCGGTGACCGTTGGAGAGACGAGAGGTCCTCCTCCTCCTCCTCCGTTCGCGGGATGGCCGTTGGGAACGACGGTGGAGATGGAAGTGGAGGAGAGTTTTTCGGCGAGAGCAGAGGCGGGGATGGTGTTGGCGTCGGAAGGATGAAGAGAAGGGGACTTGACATCTCGTTTGACGCTGGTGGCTCGACTGGGTGCTCGACTGGCGTTGGCAGAGGCTGCTGATTCGGATCCTCCGTAGGTGGAGAGAGCTGGCGATCCGGGAGTGACGGGAGGAGAATCGGTATCCTTGGACATGGGACCGAAGCCGTTGCTTCCTCCTGGAGATGGAGTGGACGAGTTGTTGAGCGAGGGAGACGGTTGACGAGGCATGTCGATGTTGAGTCCTCGACCGTTCACGTCTCGAGGTCCTACGCGTCCTGCTCCCGACGAAGGTGATCTCGATGGCTTTTCGCTGCCGCTAGCGCTGTTGGGAGACTTCTCGTCCTTGTGGAACATCCGTTGAAGGAAGCTCGAACTCTTCTGCACCGACGCCTGACCAAGCATCAACGGTTTCGACCCGTTCGCTGGATCGACCTTGCTCGACGACGAACTCCTTCCTCGTTTCGACTGAGCCTCGGCCATCGAAGGAGCGCTCGAGCTCGGTCGTCGACTTGGGGGAGCACTGACGGGAGGAAGGTGAGGAGCGACGGCGGTGGCGGGAAGAGGAGGGATCTTCATCTCGCTCGAGTCGGAGATGGTGGAGTACTCGAGCGGCGCATGCTGGAGTTCCTCTGGAGTTGATTCTCCAATGGCGGTGAGAGCTTGGTATTGCGGGAAGGGGAAAGCTGGGTTGGGTTGGGAGGTGGTGGAGCAGGAAGCGTCGGAGGGAGGGTGGTTGGTGACGGTGGAGGAAGGAGGAGAGACCTTTGCTGCTGCTGCTGGGAGGATGACGGTGGCGGAGGAGAGGTTGGAAGGGACGTGGGTGGTGGTGTTGGTGGTGGTAGTGGTGGGAGTTCTGACCGAGGAGGCGAGAGTGGAAGGACTGGGTTGAGGAGGGAAGGCAGAGGTGATCTCCGACGAAGGCGTGGGAGGCGTGACGGGCGTTTCGAGTGGACGAGGGGGGTTCTGCATGTACGACAGATCGGCTACCATGACGAGCTGCTCTTTTGGCTGAGATCCGGGAGGCTGCGGGCGAGGAAGAGTATATATACGAGTCAGTCGAGTGCGAAGAAGAAGAAGAGAGAGAGAGAGAGAGAGAGAGAGAGAGAGAAGAAGAGAGCGCCGCGAGGGCGGGAAGGAGGGAAGGAGCTGAGTCTTTTTACTGACCTCCTTGGGGCCTTCCTCTGGCTGCTGGTCTCCGTTCTCGACGGCAGACGGTCCTCCTGCTGCTCCCGTGGATACGGAGGAAGAGTGACCGTTGGGAAGGTTGGGATTAGGAGACGAGTTCATGGCTGATACTAGAGGGGGAGGTGGAGGAGGTGAGGAGGAGGAGGAGGAGGTTGGGAGAGGGAGTCGAGGGAGTCGTTGGTCGTTGTCGGAGAAGAGGTCGTCGTCGTCTTTGTCGTGGGTTCTAGAGGTCCATAAGAGCGAAGGAGGGAGGAGAGGATGGGATGGGGGTTGGAGACGAGAAGAGAAGATTTTGTTGCCTTTGAAAGAGAGCGTCAAGAGACGAGAACAGGAAACGTGGTCAGCATTCAACTCAAAGGGATTACCAGCGTCTCTAAAGCTTCTTCCTTCCCTTCCTTGTATATATAAACAGGGTACTGATAGAAAGAGAAGAAGCGAAACTCACCTGTCGAAGGGAACGAAGCAGAAGAAAAGGTTCACTCTGTGGGAGGAGGAGAGACCGAAAGCGAGAGGAAGTCGAGGAGAGGGAGTTGAGGGTGCTGGGAGAGAGGCTTCTTGAAGGTGTTTCTTCTTCTTCTTCTGTATATACGCGCGCGGGGGACCCTAGGGTCGAGTGGGGGTGGGAGGTGGAAGACTGCCAGTAAAGGGGAAAGATGAGAGGATGGAGGAGAGAAGCGAACAGGCAGACCGCGACCCCTTCAATCGACTCTGTCAGCTTTCGCTCAACCGGCGTCATTTTGACCCCGAGCTCTGCCTTTTCTATTTTTCCTTCGCGAAAATTCCCGAAACGCGTCTCAGAGAGAGGTAGGATACGTGCATAAAAAAGAGAGAGAGAGAGAGAAAGAGAGAAAGAAACAACCGAGAGATCCAAAGAAGGGAAGGGAGGGAATGGGAACGCAGAGGAGGGAGGGAGAGAGAGTGGTGAGGAGAGAAGAGAAGAGAAGAGAAGAGCGAAGACACACAGCCGACGCCCGACCGAAACAAAAACCTTGTCTATAGAGAACCAAACGAAATAAAACGAATACGAACTCTAGAGAGAGAAAAGATAAAGAAGGCTCTACTACTCATCCTTGGCCTGAGGGTAGAACTCGGCGACAGGCTCCTCGATGTCGACTCCAGAATCCGAGACGACCTCCTTCTGGAAGACAGGGTACGTCTTTCCAACTCCAGACTTGTTCTTGTAGAATCGGGTGTGGCCAATGTCCTCGACGAACTAGTAGGAACACCAGAGAAGGGGAAGGAGAAACGCGTCAGTTTCTTTCTTCTGAGGTCGACCTCTCTTTCCTCTTCCTCTCCCTCCTCTCTCCAGTACTCACCTGGCACTCGGCGAAGTTCTTCCAGAGAGAGTAGTAGCAGTTCTCGTTCGACCAGACGTAGTGCTCGCCAAGGAAGATCTTGAGGTGCTCGGTAGCCTCCCAGGCGTTGTCTGAAAAAGAAATAGAAAAGAGGAGGAGGAGAGAAAAGAGCGAATGAGATCAGCGACATTCGGCGTCGTCTCGTTCTCGACGCGTCCGAAGGGAAAGGAGGTCGCTTCAACTCACAGTGAGGAATCTTGGAAGAGATGTGGTGAGCGACGTGGGTCTCGGAGATACCGTGCCTGAGGAAAAGGAGAGGAAAGAGTAGGAGAGGGAGAGGAGGAAGAGGTCAGCTCGTGAAAATGAGAAGTGGTAGAAGCGGGAGGAAGGAAGAGCGAAACGCACATGAGCCAAGGCTGGGAGGTTAGAAAGAGAGGAGGAAAGAGTCAGATTGAAGGTGATCTCGACACTTAGTGGCAGAGAAGAGAAGAGAAGAGAAGATCTACTCACGCCGACAAACGAGAGGATGTTTCGGTCGATGGTGGTGAGCGCTCCTCGGGAGAAAGTCCAGCTCTCAGCCGACTAGGAGGGAACATGAACGAGCAAGTACGGTCAGTTGGATTGCTTGATAAGGTCGGAGAGAAGGAAAGGGCGTCGACACTCACGTAGTGGGCTGAAACGGTGACGCGGAAGGGAAAGGGAGGGAATCAGCGACCGCTACTCTTTTTCTTCGGCCAACTCAGGTCAGAAAAGGAGGATTGATGTCTATACTCACGAACGATAGGGTCGGTGTGCTGGAGGAAGGTGATGAGGACGAGCCAGCTAGAGGGGAAAAGAGGAGAGGAGGAGAAACAGTCAGCGAGGTCATTCGATGGCTTCGCTTTTTCGTCTTCGAGCGAGCGAGCTTGACTCACGCGTTGACGTGCATGTAAGGAATCATCCACTGCAGAGCGAGAGAAGGAAGACGAACGTCAGCATGCACTCGAGGGAAGAAGGAAGAAGAAGAAGAAAGAGCGAGACCTCACCATGGAGACCATCTCTTGCCAGCTTCGGACGTTCGCCCAGTAGATCATGGTTCCGATGACGGAAGCGATTCCGATATCAGACCAGATGATGTCGTAGAAGTCTCGAGACTTGAAGATGGCGGAGCTGGGTCGGTAGTGGTCGACGTGCTTGGCGTAGTGCTTCTGTCCGGACGCGTTGAGGATCAAGTAGAGGGGAAGACCGAAGACCTGGATCGAGTAAACGAAGAGAAGGCTTCATCAGCAGATTTCTAGATCGGGAGTGTAGTAGTCGTGGGAAAGACGTACCTGGTGAGCGACCAATCGGACGAGCACAACGATGGGCATATCTCCAACAGCCTCGGAAATCGCAGAGTGCATCTCCTTCTGCCTCTCCTCGGTGACCCTGTAGAAACGAGAAAGATAGAGAGTTAGCTCGTTCATCTCACCCACGAGGCCGCAAAAGAAGACGGACGTACTCGAGTCCAAGGAGATCCTCCTTCGAAGGATCGAACTTGGGGTACTTGAGCTCGTTCCTAGTTCGTGCGACGAAGACCTCATCTCGAGAAGCGTGTCCACAAGCAGCGTGATGCCTTCCGTGCGAGATCCTCCACGAGTGGTAAGGAACCATCCAGATCGAGTGAAGAACCCATCCGATGAAGTCGTTGTATCGCTGATGAAGGAAGAAGGAAGAGAGGAAAAGGAAAAGAGGTGAGGCCGTGTTGGACGGAAGGGTTCCTCCCTCTCGCTCGAAGAAAAGTAGACTCACCTTGTTCTCAGAGAAAGCTCCGTGACCACATTCGTGAGCAAGAACCCAAAGACCCATTCCGACGCAACCAGCAGAGAACCAGTAGATGTTCCAGAGCGTAGCCTTGAGGAGGAAGTTGGGCCAGTAAGGAAGATCGCTATTTTGGAAGCGCCAGGGTAGGAAAGTGTTAGCGGAAAGTGACCAGGCTCTCGAAGAGGGTACTACCGAGAGGTCTAGCAGCAGGAAAGAGGTGAAGGAGCCTCGGACGAACAGGTAGGTGAGGAGATCGGGGATATGCCAGGCGAGCTTGGCCATCGCTCCAAAGATCAAGAGGTCCTGGACGACGTATCGAGTAGACTTGATAGCGGATCGCTTGAAGCAGTGGGCACTGTAGAAGAGGATCGAGAGGTGAGATGCTCAGCGAAAGGAAAGCCAGAGGAAAAGAGAGGAAGAAGAAGCCAATCGAGACTCACGGAATCGCATCGAGCAATCTGTTGGGGAGAAAGGTGAAGGAGAGCGAGAGAGGATGAAGATCAGCTTCGATTCGTTGTGGCCAAACGAGGTTATATGCAAGAGAGCCTAGTGATGAGGTCCATCTGTATACCGACGAGCCGATCTTGAGGAGAGAAGGACGATGTCGACCTTTTTTTCCTGCCAGCTCGCCGTCCCCTCCCGCGTCTTCTGGTTCGAGTTTTGCGACCAAACACTCCTTCCTCGGTCTCTACTCTCCGAATCCCCTCTCATGCTGAAATTTCTGCTCGAGACCATACCCATGCCTGCCCACCTCCTAAGCCTGAAAGAGAGAGAGAGCTAAATCGAAGGACTGACTGCTTGACGGTGAACTGAGGGACGTTGAAGGGCTGCCCAGGGACGTGAGCTTCGACCTTGTTTCCAGTCGCAGAGCCGTGGCCGGAGTACCGAACGTCAGACTTCTCGGAGACCTGGGGAGTAGAGACAGCCATAGCGGGAGAGTTCCAACCGGGGAACGGAAGAGAGAGAGAGAGAGAGGGAGGGAGGGAGGGAGAAGAGGGAGGGGGGAGGGGAGGGCAGGAAGCGGTTGAGAGGGAGAGAGAGTCAGGTCTTTGCTTTTCTCCTCCTCCCTCTTTCCCCAGGGTCTCTCTCTCCGCTGCGGCCAAGGCCAGAGGTCCGCGAGATAGAGCGAGAGAGGAAGGACCATGGTCTTCTGAGGGTTCTTGTTGAGCTCCTCTTCCTCCTTGAAAGTTTCCATTCGAGAAAATAAGGCAGAAAAAGGAGAGGAAAGAAGAGCGTGAAAGCAGAGAGGACGGAGTTTGAAGGGGACGGCCCTCTTCGGAGACCGTAAGGAAAAAATGATACAAAATTGCTGTTGTTGAAGGTACCGATCTTGTGAATTTCTGAAGTGAAGGTTTCGTTCTTCTTTGCTATCTTGGTGTAAGAGAAGACGGAGGAGAAAAGCGAAGAGAGAAAAGCACGAGCCTGGATTCGCTGGCTCCCTCCTCCGTCGCGTCTTTCTCCTGATCCTCTCATCTCTTCTGAGCGACGGGTATCAGAGCCCTGCAGAGTTCCGACACCAGATCAATCTCCAGTATGGTCGAAGAAAATGGAGAGGAAAGCGAACGACCCATCAACCAGCTGTTCGCGTCGCGTCCTCGAGTCCGGTCTCTTTTCCTTCTCCAAATCTCTTCTTGCTCGGTGCTTTCCCTCCTTTCGCTTGAGATGCAACCCACTTTCTTATCTCCCCAGTCCAAGTTAAGACGTCATGCGTTTGCGAAAGAAAGGGAACGTCCGCTTCTGAATCTTCTTTGACCTTCCCTCAAACCATCACCATCTCTACCCACTCTCACACACAACATGTCTTCATCCAAGCTTACCGACAGCCACCCTTCCATCTCTCACTTCCAGGACAGCGCCGAGTTCCATCGAGTGGGAGCCCAAATCAAGGAACTTTGCTCGGTACGTTTCTGAAGATTTTCCATTTTCCCATCTTCCGCATCCTGTTAACCTCTTCCTCGTTTCCCTTTTTCTTTTTTGCACTTAGAGCATCCATGATCTCGGAGAGGTCGTTCGAAAGGAGATTCTCGCGTTCGTTGACGAGGCAGGAGAAGCTTGGTGAGCTCGTTCTTCCAGTACATGCATGCAGAGGCAGCGTCGAGCACGAACAGGATCTGAGCCTCGCTTCTTCTTCTATATCGACTACAGGATGGCAAAACATCATCCCCACGCCCCTGCCGCCTCTCCGGCCACTGGAAACTCGAGCGCTAGTACTGCTCAGGAGGGAAACCCCATCGGCGAGGAGGGAAAGCAGGGAGTTGGAAAGTAAGGTTGAAGGCACGAATCTCCTTATGCACGACTGTTCACGATCTGGAGGGGAAAGAAAAGAAAGAGAACGCTTGAAAAGTATAGGTTCGGGAAGATGCCAAGAGATCAGAGAACCCAGGAAGCAAGGGCCTACGAGTTCGACGCGTCGCGACCATCTGAACTCCGACGCGTCTCTCCCTCTCTCTCACCCCAACGGGAGCCCGCTCTTCGTCCTCCCTCTCACCGGCTTTGGATGATGGAGTTACCCACAGTCTTGGCTGATGATACGTCAGTCTCCGCAATGCCGAAAGAAAGGTTCGGCGAGCTCAGACTGCATTCCTCGGTCTTCCTCAACCACCATCATCTGTCTCTCTCTCTTTCTCACAGCCCTCTCCTTCCTCAAGACCAACACCTCCTTTACACAATCCACATGCCCCATACAAAGCACGAGTTCGATCCTGCTCATCCTGTGGAGCCTCACAAGCAGGGATACTACGTCGGGAACGAGGTGCACAGGGTGAGTCGTCTTGTCGAGTCGTCGCCCGTCGTTCCTTTCCTTGGTTTTGTCGTTCATCCTCCGTTCCCGTACGAGCTATATCTTTCACTGTCCCACGACTCGTGCTAATCACTCCCTGCCTCGTTCTTCCTTTCCTTCAGGACATCCACTCGTTGACAAGCGGAGTATCGCACGAGTTACATCACCTTGTAGATTTGTGAGCTTTTCGATTCCTCCCGTCCCTGTCTTTCGAGGACCTTGAGCTGAGATCTTTCGTCTTTACGGGTTTCTCCTCTCCAGGACGACAAAGCACTCTCATCATAGCAGCGGAGACTACTCGAAACACCATCACGATCACCATCACGATCATCATTCACCCTCAAAGTCGGAGAAGAAGAGCAGCAGCGAAGAGCAGCGCCCTGACGTTGAGGGATCATCAGCGAAGGTAGCTGGAGAACCGGAGCCTGTGGAGAAGAAGGAGACGAAGGTGGTCTAGAAAGGCGCTGCAGTCGATGAAGATAAATGAATCGCTGCATGTATAGAGCAGCGAACGCGTGGACGCGTGAGTAGGAGAGAGTGAGGGGAGGGACGAAGAAGCTGAACACCGACGTTCCGAGATCTTGAAGCCTGTCCTGATGCGGATGAAATCGAGCCCGCTCCATCTCTCTTGCTCCAGAGAGGCTAGCAAGCATCGAAAGAATGGGAAAGGAAGGGGAAGGAGTAGTCGACCACGTTTAGAAGGGAAGACAAGGAGGAGGGGATGGCCGTCGAAAGTCAAAAGAGGCATGAGCTCGACCTTCTTCTGCTTCTCCTTAAACGCTCAGCATCGATTTCGATCACTTTATCCACTCGACTCTCACAGCTCTGCCCCTCCACTCTCTCGAACTCGTATTTATGCCTCCAAGGACTCGGAGATTCGCTGCTCGGCAGCCGCAGGAACAGGAAGAGGAGGAGGAGGAGGAGGAGGAAGCCTCATCGACAAAGATGAGCTCGACCTCCCCGCCTCCTTCCTCCTTTCTCTCCCTTACCCAGTGCTCTAGGATCGCGATGAGCTGAAGGAAGGAATTTTTCGAAAAAGCTCACGGGGAGGGAGAGGACGCGTCGAGACGAGACGAAAAGAACGTCGAGCGAGAGCGAGTCGAACATCGAGACGGCCAGATTTTCCGCGAGGGAGCAAAGCAAGATTTTTTCCAGAGGTAATCGTCTACCTCCCAATCCCAGCAGCTCATACATTAGCTCAGCAGCGAAACTCTGACGAGATGGTGACTTCTCTGGACTCTGCCCTCCTTTTTTTTTCGCACGCGATTCGAAAGTGGGAGGAGCAGAGGGAGGAGAGAGACCTTTCTTCCCTCAAACCGCCTTCATCTCGCAGACGTACTTTTCTTCACTTTCAACGCATTCGCCCAAGCGCTCAGGTGAGTCCTCTTCTTACTCTTACAGATTTGGGGTCTGAATGCCGAGGGATCGTGGAGGGAGAAGGGGAGAGAAGGAGGAAGGAGAGGAACCGAACGAAGCTCGACGTCGCCTCACCTTCCCTTCGCTCGTGCCTCTTTCAAGAGCTCGTCCAGCGCGAAGTCGGAAGATTTTCGCAGTCTGGGAGAGAGACGAGGCCTTCCTGAGCTCCCAGGACCCCCCCTTTGAGCTTCCGAGGACTGCTGAGGACGACGGGGGATGGTCGAACGAGCTCTCTCTAGTCTTTTTCCTTCCCTTCCCTTCCCTCCCTTGCGATCCAGCAGACCTTCGTCCGAGTGAGCATCCTACTGCTACAGAGCTGACCTGTTCTTCTATTACTATCTAAATATCCAGATCTTCACTCACCTCTCTCGCCCTCTCTCCTCAATGGCTTCCTCTACTGAAATGCAATTTGGACCTTCCTGGCTCAAACCCACGACTCGAACAAAGTCGTCAAAGACCTCGACTCCCATCGAGGATCACACCAACAACCACGCCGTCGCTCCCCCTACGGCCATCTCGTACTCGGCCATCACTCGAGATCACCCTACGACTCCTCTCTCCCCCGGAGGACACGGCCACGACGGAGGAGCCAACGGAGAAGGATACGGAGGAGGAGGTCCTGCTCTCGACCACATCGTCGACCCCTCCAAGCCCTTCAGGTACACCAAGGAGTACATGCTGGGTCTCTACGACGAGGAGAAACAGAAGGGGAGAGAGCTTCCTTTCGAGTTTGAGAGATGGGGAGTCGTCTTCAGGGAGGAAGGAGGGAACCCTGTCTCGCTCGCTCCTTTGACCGACATGGAGAAGAAGGTCAGTTTAAAACCCTCTCTCTTTCTCGGTTCCTGTCGGTGTATATACATTCAACCTTCGAGCTAACGTCGCCATCTCTCTCTTCCTCTTTTGCTCCCCGCCAGCTCTTCACCCTCCCTTACAACCCCGACCGACGAGCTCCCAACTCGTCCGATCCTCTTCACCCATCCGCTTCTCGAAACAACTCGTCCAGCGACCTTCACTCCCGAAGGAACCGAACCCTCGCCGGCCAAGCTGGAACCCTCAACCTCGAGCGAGGATCCGGAGGAGATCGAGCCATCGGAGAACGAGGCGAACGAGGAGGAAGCGCTCTCAACTCTCCCGCTCGAGAGAGGTTCGGTGGGATCCAGGGCGGTGTGCTGGGAGGTCTCGCTGGAGCTGGTGGCATCGGAGAGGGCAGATTGGGTGGCTTGAGCAGAGAGAGATCCGATAGGAGGACTTCTGGACGAGGTGGACCCAAGGAAGGCGATGTCGGTGAGTTTCGCTTTTCCTCCACGTCGTTCTCGCGACCTCTCCCTTCCTTCGTTCTTCTTCCCTTCTCTCGGCAGCTGATCGATCCACTTCTTCTCTCTACTTTCACACTCCTTCTTCCTCTCCCTACTCTTCCAGACCTCGCTTCCATCGCTCCCCTTCCTCCCTCTTCTACCCACTCCTGGAGACCAACTCGAACCCTCTCCTCCAACAATCCTCCTCCCGCTACTCCTCCTCTCGACTCTCCCTCCATCGAGGAGTCTCGACCTCGATGGAGGGACGCTCCTGCTCCTGCCGCCTCGCGAGAGATTGCCTCCAGGGACAGGGATGCTCGGGACGAGCTCGATGCTGGAGGAGGGTTCGGAGGAGCTGGTGGACAGCGAGCTGGAGGTTGGAGGGAGAGAGAGAGGGTTAGGACTGCCGAGAGGGATCTGGGAGCTGCTGCTGGCTGGGAGAACGTCGGTGCTGCTGGAACTACCAAGGTGAGCTTCCGTTCCATGACCTCCGTCTTCGTTTCAAGTCAGGAGAGGAGGTAGAGCCGAGGAGGTGCTTCGTGAAGAGTCAGACGCGACTTGATCAGACGAGCTTGAGAGCTGATCCTTTGATCTCTTCACTTCTTCTCCTTTCTCAGAAACCCGCCGCCGCTTCCCGAGCCGACGGTACTGCTTCCAACGGTCGACAGGACTACGGAAACTCCTTCGCTGCTCTCGAGCAAGAGGAGGACTCCTTCGAACCTGAGGCTCCCTCCGCTCCTGCTGCTGCTCAGGTCTCGACTCACGCTCTCGCTCAGGCAGCCGCTGAAGCTCAGAGGGAGGAGTTGAAGCAGGTCAAGTGGATGTACAAGGATCCTTCCGGAGCGATTCAAGGTGAGCTCGAGCTTCTCTCTTTTCCTCATCTTCGACGTGATTTCAAGAACCGAACTTTCGAACTGACTTGATCTCTTCCCCTTCATTCCATCCTACTTCCTCAGGTCCCTTCCCCGCTTCGAGCATGCAGGACTGGCACGGAGAAGGCTACTTCAACGCCTCTCTCCTCGTCAAGCGAGAGACCGACCTCGCGTTCGAGACCGTCGCGACCCTCACTCAACTCGCTCCTTCGACGAACGTCATCTTCTTCCTTCCCGCTCCCGTTCGACCTCCTCCTCCTCCCGGAATGATCTCTCGAGGATCCACTCCCGGCTACGCTAGTCCCATCGCGTCCTACTCCACCTCGGCCGCCTACGCGTCTTCTCCCATCCAGCAGCACCAGGACGGAAGCATGACTCCCTCGAGACTCGCTGGAGCGGATCCTCTCGATCGATTTCTTCGACAGCAGGGAGAGAAGCCTAACGAGGAGGAGGCCAACGGAGCTCGATGGAACGACCAGCAGCAGCAGCAGTCACCCCTCGTTCAGCAGTCCTACCCTCAGCAACAGCAGCAGCTCTACGCTCAACAGCCTATCGGAGGAGCCTACGAGCCTACTCCTCTCGGATACGGAACCAACTCCCAAGCTCCTCGACACCTCGCCTACAACGCTCTCGGTCGACAAGCTCCCCTTCAGGCTGGCGTCTTCGCTCAATCCCAATCCCCCTACTCCTCTCCCGTCGTTCAGCACTCCGCTCCCTCTCCTTGGGCTCAGCAGCAGCAACCTCAACAGCAACAGACTCCCGTGAGGAACTACTACGGTCTCGCCGAAGGTCAACAGCAACTTGGGTCTCCCTCCCCTTCCGCTCGAATCCCCTACCAGTACTCTCCCGTCCAGAACCTCGCTCCCGGAGCCGGATGGGGAGCCAACGATTGGAGGAACGCTCCTTCTCCCGTCCAGATGCCTCTTCAACCTGGACAAATTCCTCAGCAGCAGCAGCAGTCGTACCTCAACCAACTCATCCCCGGATCGGTTCAGCAGCATCAGCAACTCGCTCCCGTCGCTCCTTGGGCTTCGTCCCCCTCCGTCGAGGTCGCTCAGCCTATCCAGCAGCAGCAGGTCGAGCAGCCAGCTCAGGTCGAGGAACAGCAACAGCAGCAGGCTCCCGCTTCGCGATGGGCTCAACCTCTCTCTCACGCGTCGGTTCCTTCGACTCCCGCTCAGACCTCCCCCGTCGAAGCCTCGTTCGAGTCTCTCGCCATCCAGGAGGAGCCCATTCAGGTTGAAGCCGTCGCTTCCGTCGTTCTCGAGCAGCCCGTCCCGTCGGCTCCCTCTCCTCCCTTGACCAAGCCCGTCCAACCCGTCTCGGCTCCCCTCCCTACCAAGCCCACTCCCACCCAAAAGGCCACTCCCACCGCTCCCATCGTATCTCCTACCGTCGTCGAGGAACCTCGAGCTACCACTCCCTCCGTCGCTGCTAAGGTCGCTCCCTGGGCCAACGAGGAGAAGAAGGCTCCCACTGGTCCTTCTCTTCGAGAGATCCAAGACGCCGAGGCTCGAAAGGTCGCCGCTGCCAAAGCTGCTCGACCTCCCGCTCCCGTTAAGGAAGTCTCGACCGAACCTCCCACCTCTACCAGCTGGGGACTCATGGGTTCAAGCTCCAACACCGCTCCGGTCAAGGAAAAGTCGTCGACTCCCTCCGGACCCGCCGTCGCTGCTCCTCCCGTCTGGCAGATCGGAGGTGCTGCTCCTTCGAGGACTTTGAAGCAGATCCAGGAGGAGGAGACCAAGCAGAAGGCTCGAGCCGCTCAGGCTAAGGCTGCCCAGATCGCCGCGATGGGTGGAAACGTCGCTCCCAAGGGAGCGTACTCGGGTGCTGCTTCGTCGGCTCCTTCCGCTGTGAGTACTCCTTTTCCCCCACTCATTTGTTGCTTCTTCCCTCTCTCTCTCTTTCTCAACCTCCTTGCTAACTTTTCTTCATCGTTTCTTCACCAGAACCCCAACGCTGGAGGAGCCTGGGCTGTCGTCGGAGCCGGAGGAAAGTCGTCTTCGACCACTCCTTCCAAGCCTACCGGTCTCCCTTCTTCCATCCCCGCTCGACCTCTCTCCCAAGCTACCGTCAAGCCTACCATCCCCGCCGTCTCCGCCATCCAGTCCTCCTCGACCTTCGCCGGAAAGCTCTCCAGGTCTGGAAGCTCTGCTTCCCTCGACGACATCTCTCCCAGTTCCGACTTCCTTCTCTGGGCCAAGTCGAGCTTGAAGAGCGTTACTGGTGTGAACAGTGAGTTTCAAATCATTTCCTTCCTTCCCTCGTCCGGGGTCCTTTTCGAAGGAGAAGCTGGAAACTAACGCGTCTCGTTCCTTCCTTTCCTCGTTCCTCTTTCGTTCCCTCTCCTCAGTCGACGAGTTCCTCCAAATGCTCCTCTCCTTCCCCCTCAACCCCGACCCCGCCGTGATGGAAATCATCTCCGACTCCATCTACGCCAACTCGGCTACCCTCGACGGACGACGATTCGCTCAGGAGTTCTGCACCAAGAGGAAGGCCGACGCGAAGGGTCAAAAGGCTGGAACGATCCCCAGTGGTAGCAACAACTCGAGCATTCTTGGAAGGGGAAGCTCGTTGGCTGATAGTGAGTTAGATTTCTCCCGTTTGATCGTACGCCGAGATGGTGAACGAGGAAGAGGTCGGAGGGAGGGTGGAAGGAAGGAAGGAAGGCGCGTTCTCTTCTCGCTTTGAAACGTTCGACTGACCCTTCTCTTTCGTTTTGTGCTCGTCTTCGCTTTCGCAGTCGTCAAGGCTCAACCCAAGCCTGCTGCCGACGCTGGGTTCGGAGGCTTCAAGGTTGTCAAGAAGAAGGGAAAGAAGTAGTCTGCTTTAGCAGTTCGTTTCGTTTAGGATCAGGAGGATTTGGTTTGTTGAAGACGTTGAAGAAATCAAATGAGATGAGTTCTTGAAATTCCTTGCAGATAAGCTTCTTGGCCACCGAAGAAGCGCCTCCACCGCGAGACATGGCAGAGAGACGAAGTGTCGCGTTCAAGTCGCGTCGCTGGAGTTTTCCGGAGAGATCAAGGGAAAGAAGACTCAGCGACCAGATCTCACGTCGGATGAGAAGGTATAATTTAGTAGATCCTCTCCGTTGAACCTGAGGGTTTGAAGGGAAAGGACTCAAAAAGAAAACAAACTCATGATCTTCTTCCCTCCGTTCTTCCTTTTTTGCCAGGCCCGCGGAAGGGAAGAATTACTCGTGACGCGCTCTACCACTGAGCCATTGAGGCATATACACAAGTTCTTTGACTTTGATGTTTTCGATTTCCCCCCTTCTCGCTAGGTTCCCTCACTGAGAACCTTCATCCCTCCCCTTGCCTTTCCAACTTGCGCGTTTCACTCCTGATCACCTTCTTTTCCGCAGATCCTGGCGATGCTCAGCTCAGGTTGATTTGTTAGATGTACCCGAATATCTATGTGAATGACTTGACAGGAGTTTACCACTACTGATGAGGTAGAAAGGAGAGAGAGAGAGAGAGAGAGAGAGAGAGAGAGAGAGAGAGAGAGACGGAGATGGGTTCGGTGTTCAGATGCGTCGCGCTTTGTTTTCGTTTTCCATCTTGTCTTTGTTCGCTGTTCCTGTACTCCTTCCGATAAAAGGAGACCGAGAAGATCTGTTGGACCTGATTTCGGCCTGATCCCGCGATCTTCGACCGGGAAGAAGTTGAATGAGCTCGGTCTTTCACTTTCTTCCTCCCCCACCACTCTGCCACTCTATGTAGCTCTTCCCTCCCCTTTCCCGATATCAAGGACGTCTTCTTCAAGCTTCCTTACGTTCACCTCGGCGCTTACCATCATCGTCGAATCTCAACCTGCTCTCTTGTGGTCGTTCCTCTAGACAGCGGAGGTGAGCTCGCCTTCCTCCTCCCATCTGCTCTGCTCTTCCTCCCTTCCATCGTCCCGTCTCATCAGCTGATCGGAACCTCAACCACCTTTCTCACTGAATCACAGTTCATTTCATGACTGATCCGTCTTCCATCCGACCTTCTGAGCTCAACTCGGTCAAGGAGAACTGCTGAAATCCGCCGCTGCAGTGGATTTTCCGAGCTCGAACGTCGAGAAGTCATCCTGACCTGCCCTCGAGGTCCAGCTCAGGAAACCGCAGCAGCAGAGAAGAATCCGTACCTATTCTTGGATGCTCCGATATTCACTGGTGAGTCCAGCTCTTTCTGGATCGGGAGCCTTGACTTCAAGGAGAGGAGGCCAGGAGGAGGGAAGGAAGCTCGAGCTGATCGAGCACCTTCTCCTCCTTCTGCCTCTTTGCAGAGTTCCGCTTTCTCTCTCCCTTCGCCTCGCAACTCGCCACTGGGCATTGGCAGTGGAATCTTCGAGTGGGCTCAGCTACGAGCCATCTCGTTGGAGCTTCGTCCCCTAAACCTTGGGCGTGCTCGATTCAGCCTCGACGAAGGTGTTCGTGAGCCCCCCTTCATCACTCCCCATACAGTGTCGTTTCTCGCTGGGTGATCCGAGTTTACGAGAGGCTGATCAGATTCCCGTCCTACCTTTCTCCAGCTAAAGAACGCAGATCTGCCTTGCCCGAGAGGAGGAGGTCAGCGGCGACGCGTCTCAGCCGCTTCTCCTTCCCTCCATCCGCTCAGAACCTTTGCCGCCCCGCCGGAACACAGCATTTTCGCGTACGCTGACAGCCAAGCAGCTTCCGTGACCCCGAACCTTCTGTTCCACCTCGGTGGGCGAGGAGAGGAGACGACGAGGAGGGTGCTCTCAAATCAAGGTTCGGAGAGCGTCGTCCGTTGCTCTCGAGTGATCATCAGCTTGATCTTCGTCGGATTTACAGTTCTGCTGATCTCCCACTTGTGAGTTCCAGTGCACTTGCTATCGCTTTGTGGATCCTTCGAGATCGAAGAAGGGGAAGAGCTTCTGCTCGACCGCACGTCGTCCTCGGCTGATACTCACAGGACCTCCTCAAGCGTTGGTCGTTTGACTCGTTCAGGCGAACCTTCGGGATTCGGCAACCGAGCAATATCCGTTCGCAGCTTCTCGTGCCAGTTTCAGGGAGGTTCCAGTGAGTTGGAAGAGAAAAGATGACGGAGGTGGGGAAGACCCCCTCGCCCTCTCTCTTCTTTTGTTTCCTCTTTCCAACTCTTTCCTGTGTTTTGGGGTTTCTTTCACTTCTTACCAACCCTCAGACCTCCGTCCACACTCCATCCCATTCCATGCGACCTCCTCTCGAGTAAAGGCTTACAATCTACAGAAGGTGAGGTCGGACTCTCTTTCGGACTTGTACGTGGGCTGAATCAAGCTGACCTTTCTTTCCTTCAGCCCCCCTCCCTGCTCAGCTTCTCGACCGAATCCTTCCCTCCTCATCTCAGCACTCTTATCCTCCTACCCATGTCGGTTCCCCGAAAACCTCCTCCTCCCCGCCGGAAGTCTACCACTCGAGGCTCAACTTCAGCAAGATCTCCCTCCCTCAACGAGCTCGACGTCACGGAATCTCAAAGCACCGAACCCAACTTCATTCGCTTCTCTCCCTCTGGTCTCCTCAGCTCTCTCCGAGGCACCACTCCCCAGGACGAATCTCTTCCTAGCTCTCGTCCTTCAAAACCTCAGAATCGCCGCCAACCTAGTCGAGTTTCAAGTCGAGCGTCCAGGGGAAGTCGGAGGAGGGAGGAAACTTCAAGCTCGAGCTCGTCTTCGATTTCAGACGACGACGAGGAATCAGGAGGACTCGGAAACCTCATTCGCTCTCTCCACGAATCCAGCGAGACTCAGTCCATTCGAGAGCGTCGCAAGAAACAAGCCAACGCGGACGGGTCGGACAGCGTTTACTCACGACGCTCTGGATCAGGCTCGAGTCGAGGCTCGAAGAGGAACAACAGTCACAGTGGGAGTGTGAGGTCTGGAGCTGGAAGTCGACTCGGGAGGGCTACGTCGGCAGGCTCAGGAAGGAGTAGGTCGGGACCGAGGGGAGAGAGGGAAGACTCAGGAGGAGGAGGTCTCCCGACGGTGGAGGAAAGGTCGGCTTCTCTCAACTCCACAACTCGACCTCCTCCGGCAGCTCCCTCCCAATCGTTCAACCAGAAGGCCATGCGACCGAGTCCTCAGCAATTCCATCAGAACTCCTTCCAGAAGTGGTGGTCTCCCGACGCAAAGAGGTATCCTCCTTTCACCACTGCCCAAAACCCTCTCCCCGGACAAACTCCCGCCATCTCCCCCTCTCGACCTTCAAGACCATCTACACCTCCTCCTCCACCATCATCTGCTTCTCCTCCAGTAGATTCATCCCCGAACCAGCCCACCTCCTCCGTCCCACCTCTCATCGTCTCTCGCCCATCCTCCTCCTCTACCCTCGATCCTCGTCACGTTCACGCCGCTCACCACCAGAACCTCAACGAACCCTTCATCCCCCTCGTTCCTCACCACGCCAAGAGCGTTCCCAAGAAGATCGGTGGTCGAATCTCCAACTACCTTTCGGCTCTCGATCCAGGAGGAAGGGCGACGATGTCCAACGACGAGAACGCTGGAACTGCTCCTCTCCACACTTTGGCTGCTCTCATCGCGACGACGTGAGTTCTCTCTTCTAGTCCTCTATCTTCATAACACACGGTCCAATACATCGCTGACTGGGTTCCCGTTCTCCTTTTTCGACGCGTTTAGAGGTGAGTTCGAGTCTCCAAACTTCCTTCTCTCCTCGAAAACTCGAAGCTGACCTCATTTGCTCTTTCTTGATCCATAGGAAACCTTTCCGGTATTGTCAGTCCAGCCTGCGCTACCATCGCTCCCGTTTGGTCGTACGAGGATCGAGGAGACGTGAGCGGAGGGAGTGGGGGTCGTCGTCTTTCGCGTTACACTCGACAGTGAGTTCTCTCCCTTCTCTCCTTCTCAGTTCTTCCTCTCGACTTTTCTGACCTCCTTTCTCATTTTTCATCTTTAGGGAAGCCGTCGCCGATCCCGAAATGGTTCAAGAGGTCGACCGAAGAGCTCGAGAGGATCTCAAACATCGTCGTCGAGTCGAACGGCGGAGACGCGTTCGCTCTGAACGCGAGGAAGCCACTCGAGCCCCACCTCAGTCGTCGGAATCGGAGCCCGATCAGAGCGAGGTCGAGGAAGTTCAGATCAACTACAACGAGCAGTCCATCGAGGACGAGCATCTGGACGTTATCGCCGAGGAGGGAACGAATGAGCTTTTGAGAACGGAGGGAGCTGCTGTGCCAGCCTTCCAAGCTGAGTACGCGGAAGGAGAGCGACATAACAGCATACCCTCTCCCAAAGGATCGAAAGCCTCTACGCTTCAGGAATCGCCGGAGGAGCTCGAGGAGGACGAGGAGGGCTTCCCTTTCGAGGAGGATGGAGGAACGGAGATCGATGTGGAGTACGAGGGCGAGAAGAGGAGAAGGAAGAAGAATGCCAACTATGCTGGGTGGGTGGGGAGTAAACGAGGGGAGAGGATACAGAGGGAGATCTACATGTGAGTCGTTCAGCGTGTGTCGCGATGTTGAACGTTCGCTGACGGCGATTCTTTCTTGCTTCCCTTCCATCACAGCAAGTCGAATCGAGGAACCCAGACCCAAGTTCGAGACTTCATCGTACGACTTGCGAACGCCCACATGGTCTTCGGAAGTCCTACTCATCGGCTCGAGTCCCAGCTTGAATCCACGGCGAGAGTTCTCGAAGTGAGTTTATTCTGCCCTCTCCCTTCTACCTCGAAACGCTCGCTGACCTGCAGTCTTTGTTTCTCCTATCCAGCTTGACGCTCACTTCTTCTAGTGAGCCATCTCAGCATCAGCTCCCTCTCGCTCGAGTTCTAGAGGCTGATCCGTTCGACCCTCTTGCTTTTTTCCTCTTCTTTCGTCGCAGCCTCCCTTCCCATCTCATCCTCTGCTTCAACAACCCTCGAAAACAAACCTCGGAAACCGCTTTCCTGCGTGCCGTCGGAAGTCTAGATTCCGCTAAGCTAGCTCAAGTTCACGCTGTCGTGAGTGAACCGAGTCTTTCCCTGATCCTTCTTTCGCTCGCCCGAGTCTTCGCTGACCTCACCGCTTCTTTTACAGAATCGAGATGTACTCCACGATATTATTTCCGCCTCCGAAGGCTCAAAGCTCCTCAAGGAGATCACTATGGCTCCTCCTCTCCATAATCTCCCGACTCGCATCGCCATCATCGGAGTGAGTCTTCTTTCTCGTCGTTTTCTCGACTTCCTCTCACCAGCCGACTCACGAACTCTCTCTTTTATCCTTCCAGATGTGCTCTTTCTTCGCTGCAGCTGTCGCTTTCGACGGGTCCTTCGTTTGTTCTACTTTTTAATCGAATCGTCGCGTCCTCTCAAAGCTTACCTCTTCTTCCTTTTCGCCAGATCGACATGTTCGCTTCTCTGATCCTCGGAAGTCTGATGGGCCTTTGTCAGTTGACTCTCGCCGCCACCAACCCGTTGTTCCTTAACTGCTTCGAGGTGAGTTTATTCCTCTCGCATTCGTCGAAAAGAGTTCGCCGAACCTGACGTCCTCCTTCTCTTCTTCGTTTCAGATCGCAATGGCCATTCTCGTTTCGTTCATTGCCAAGGGACTCTCCGCCACTGGATACTTCTGCTACCAAGCCACTGCTTCGGCCGGTA
Source organism: Mrakia blollopis (assembly GCA_000950635.1). Classification (NCBI taxonomy): domain Eukaryota; kingdom Fungi; phylum Basidiomycota; class Tremellomycetes; order Cystofilobasidiales; family Mrakiaceae; genus Mrakia; species Mrakia blollopis. Next base: position 174,718 of record BBPU01000118.1, on the reverse strand, counting down.
TCGTGATGGTAGGTTCCAAATAATCTCCTCTCGCTCTTTTCTTCCTCGCTGACAATCTCTGCCTTTTTGTTCTCGTAGATCTTACCGGGATACATCGTAAGCTTTGTCTCCTTTCTTCCGTCGAACGACAACTCTCGCTCTCGCACAACTTGACCCATTCTTCTCCTCACAGATTTTGAACGGAGCATTAGAATTAGCTGTGAGTTCGACTTCCACTCCGACGCCCTTCTCCTTTGTTCGCCCACTCACTTTCTTACCCTCCTCATCTAGTCTCGAAGCGTCGTCGCTGGAAGCATTCGAACCGTCTACGGTTGTGTTCTGTCCCTTTTCCTCGGAGTTGGTGTCTCTATCGGCTCGGAGATCTTCGTCGCGATGTACCCAGCAGCAAAAGGGAGCGTCGCAACGATGTCCCTGACCGGAACCTTCAACTCGTCCGATCCTTCCATCGCCAACCCCATTTCGAACGGAACTTTCACCTTCATCGACTCCACGGAAACCACTGTTACTGGAACGGTTACGTGCATGAGAGGAGAAGGCCTTCCGTGAGTTCTTTTCGATTCCTTCGGCTCTCTTGCTGCCGGAGCTTACTCTTCTCTCTCCTTCCCTCTTCGATACGTCTCCCACAGATGGTACATGTCCTCAATTTCTGCATGGTATCTCTTCATTATCGTTCCAGGTTTCGCTATGGCCCTGGCGATGTGGACGAAGGAGATCGTTAGATCGAAACAGGTTCGTCTTCGTCTTGGGCGCGTCTCGAGCTCTCGTCGCTGAGCTTTTCTTCCTTCCTACTTTCCTGTCCCCGTCCTTTCCCGCGCTTCTAGTTTTGCGCCTCCATGTTCATCGCAACAGCAGCCTATGTTGTTCTCTACTTCGCGAAGCAGGCTGTCCCAGATCAAGCCGAGATCTCGTACGTCTCCCTCCCTTCTTTTCCTCCTCTACTGTATCCGCGTGTCGCTCATCCCTGTTGATCTTTCGTCCCAGATCTGCCATTGCGGCCTTCACTATTGGTATTCTTGGAACTCTCTGGTCCCGTCTCGCACGAGGAACTGCCTTCACAACGTGAGTGATAGAAGGAGGGAAGAGGAGAGACGCGACGCACACTAGGCTGACCTTCCTTCTCGTTCCTCTCTCGTAGACAATCTACGGCCGTCCTTCTACTGGTTCCCAACGGTTCGTCGCATACGAGGTTATTTCCCTCGCGCTTTGGAAGGCCTCACTGATTTATTTCCTTCGGCTGCTAGGTCTTGCTGCTGCTGGCGGTCTTGCAATGTCAGAGAGTGAGGGAACGAGCTCCTTTGAGCTTGGTACTCGCATTGCTCTTCGCCAGATACAGATCGCTATTGGTGTTACGATGGGTTCGTCCGCAGAACCTCACATCGATCCAGGAGAGGGCCAAGAGGTAGGCAACGTCGAAGCTGATCTTACCTCCCTCTTTCTTTCCTCCCACAGGCTTGTTCGCCGCTTCTCTGGTCACCTACTCCTTCAGTCGACGTAAGAGGAGTGCTTACTTCTCCTACTAGACTTCCTGCATCAGCATCTTCTCCTCTGTATTCGCATTTCACGACTTGACGACGGGATCCCAAACACGACGCGATCCGTTTCTTTTCTCTGCTTCCCTCACTCCACATTTTTCTATACACGCTGCATGGATTCACTCATCTAAATTATTCGCATGATATATACGTTTGCTTCTCTCCAACCTGTTCCCCATATTTTATCCTCGCAAAATCAACACGATCGAAAGTTCGAAAGGTCGCGCTCGTCCTTTCGAACCTCTCACGGCCACCTTCTACGTTCCCTCCTTCCTTCCCCCTCCTGGCCTGCTACCAAAACGAGCCCCTACGCTTCATCACCTCGCCTTCGGGTCTCTTCTTCGCCTGCTCCCTCGCCTTCCACGGATTACTTCCCTTCGCCTATCCAAGCTCCTTCTTCGACGCCAGGTCCTCGTTCGCTTCTCTCGCTCTTGTTCGCCAGGATGCCTCCCTCCTCGTCCAAATCCAAATCCACGCTCAACCCCAACTGGCCGCAGTACGCGTGTGTGGCTACGATATGCGTTGCCTTCTTGGCTGCTATGATGAGGTACTTTGTGATCGGTGAGTCCGTCGAGAGCAGGAGGGACGTGGGAGACGGTAAGTGAGCTCGCGAGCTGACCTCCTTCCTCCTTCCTTGGACTCTTTCTTCCTGCCAGACTTTGGAGATCGATACCACTGCAAAGCCCTCTTGACGACGGGTCAATGGATGGATCCTCAGTTCAAGCAGTGGCAACCTGATGGTGAATTCAGCTCTCTTTCACTCTGAGACTCTCCTTCTCTCCTTCCCCTTTTCATCTCCTTCCTTTCTCTCCCACCTTCCTCCCACTTTCCTTCACGACCACCAACACAAACCTCCACCTCTCCTTAACGACCGCATCTACCTAATTCTCGAAAATCTTCTTTCTTTCTTCCCTCACTCTCAGGCTGCATGACAAACAACTACAGCCCGGCTCAGATCCAAACATGCCTCCCTTCTCGTCGACTCGTCTTCATCGGAGATTCCATCACTCGCCAACTCTTCTACTCCATGGCGAAGCTTTCGGATCCTACAGCACCCGATGGTCCACCGGAGGGAGGAGAGAAGCACAAGAACGCCCTGTGGAAGAGCGCTAAAGGTCCGTCGAGATTCAAGGTTTGGGGTTCCTCTCAAAAGGAGATGGACTCCGAAAGCTGACCTTTTGGATCGCGTCTTCTTCATCGTATGTAGGAGGACTCGAGTTCCAGTTCTTTTGGGATCCGTGAGTAGACGGTTCAGCTCCATTTTTTCGCTCTCTGCTTTAGATCTCAGCCAAAGCGTCTGAGCTCACCTCCCTCTCCTCTCTCCACCCTCCTCCCGTCCCTTCCTTCTTTCGCTTCCTCCTCCCAGCTTCCTCAACACATCCCACACTCAAACCTTCCTTTCCAACCCGCACATCCCCGTCCCAACCTACACTCCAGCCCACCCTCCTCAACCAGCTCTCCTCATCCTCGGCTCAGGACTCTGGTACCTTCGTCACCCGTCCTCGGGAGGTCTAGCAACGTGGGAATCTCGAATCGACGCGACCTTCGCTCTCATCGGACAGTCCTCCTCTACCAAGGGACAGCTCGGAGGAGGACTCCTAGCCGACGAGATCATCTTCCTCCCCATCCTTGAACCCGTCCAGGAGCTTCTCAGTCCAGAGAGGAAGGGAACCCTCAACCACGCCGACATCGACGCGATGAACTCGGATCTGGCAGCTCGACTCTCCCCGGACCCTTCCTTCCTCTACTCCTCCACCTCCTCCATCAAATCTTCCTCCTCCTCAGCACGAGCAGCTCCTCCTCCCATCTCCCTCCCCGTCGCGTTCAACGCTCTCCTCGATCCTTCTCAAACGACGGACGGTCTGCACTTCTCGACCAAGATTCTCAACACTCAGGCTCAGATCCTCTACAATCTTCGGTGTAACGACGTGCTTCCAAAGAAGTTCCCGATGGACAAGACCTGCTGTAAGAAGTATCCCGTCGTCAATTGGCTTCAGGCTACGGTGCTGTTGGTCGTGCTCGCGTGGGTTCCGACTGGAAGACTGCTGCAGTCGAAGCTGGGTGAGTCGGCTCTCTCTCTCTCTCGATCACTCCTCTATACATCAGCTCCATCCACGTACCATCTGCCCCTCCCTTCCTCAAGCTGGAATTTCCCTCGTTTCTTCCGTACTTACCTTCCTGCCTTCCTCCTTCCCTCCTCCAACCACCAGCTCCCCATCCCCGCCTCGCCTCTCTCTTCCCAACGGACGACAACCTCGTTCTCACCCTCACCATCTTTGGTCTCTGCACCGGTCTGACCTTCTTCGCCGATCGAACGGGTCTCTGGGCCAAGGAAAACAAGGTCTACGACGCGTGGACGTTTGGGTTCGCTTTGTTGGGAGCTTTGGCGGTTGGGTTGGGGACGTGTAAGAGGAGCGAGGGAGGGAAGGACTTGGGGTTCTTGAATAGGGAGCAGACAGATGAGTGGAAAGGGTGGATGCAGAGTAAGTTCGAGAAGTCGTTTCTCTTTTTGGGGTGAAGGGCGTTGAGCGGCTGGAAAAGAGCCGAGCGAGAGGAGGAAGGATACTTGAGCTCGTCCTTATTTTTCCTGCTTGCGTTGGACTGAGGTGGCTAGGCTAGGGGAGGTTGGCTCGATGAGGAGCGTTCGCGAACGGTTGGGTCGGAAGGGAGCACCGGCAGGCGAGAAGAGGACGAAATGAGAGCGAATAATCTACCTCGACGCGAAGCTCAACAAAGCTGACTCGTGCTCCCTTCTTCTTCGTTTCCAGTCATCATCCTCGTCTACCACTACCAAGGAGCCTCCAAGATCTCCGGTATCTACAACCCTGTTCGAGTCCTCGTCGCCGCTTACCTGTTTATGACTGGATGTGAGTCTCTCGATCTCTCCTCTTCGTCGCGTCTCCTTCGATCTTCTTCGACTCGACGAGCTGACTCGGCATTCTTGGCTTAACTTCATCTTTGACCGACTCTTAGATGGCCACTTCACCTTCTACCTCAAGAAGGCCGACTTCGGAATGGCTCGAATCGCGATGGTCATGGTTCGACTCAACCTCCTCCCCATCATTCTCGCCTACACCATGGACACCGATTACATCTCCTACTACTTCTCGGTGAGCATACTCATCCTTTCTGACTTCTTAAGATCTCTCTCCAGCCGAAGAACGACGGGACGAAGACAATTCCCTTCCAATCCCACGACCCGTCTCGCTGACCTCTCCTCCTTCCTCGCCTTGATTCCAGCCCCTCGTCTCCTTCTGGTACCTCATCATCTACTTCACCATGCTCATCGGCTCCAAATACAACGAGAATCCCATCTTCCTCATACCCAAACTCGTCGTCTCCCTCCTCCTCGTCACCTGGTTCATGAAGACGCCCTGGATCCTCCAATCGATCTTCAACTTCCTCGGAGCCGTCGCCAACATCCAGTGGTCAGCAAGGGAATGGTCCTTCCGAGTCACCCTCGATCTCTTCGTCGTCTACCTCGGAATGTTCACCGCCTACGCCTACATCAAGCTCAAGGAACTCGGAATCCCCAACCTCCCTTGGTTCCCGACCGCCGTCAAGGGAAGCGTCGGAGCGAGCGTAGGAGCAATGGCGTGGTTCTTCTGGTTCGAGCTCAGCAGGAAGGACAAGTTCGTCTACAACGTCTACCATCCCATCGTCGCCTTCATCCCCATCCTCGCCTTCGTCGTCCTCCGAAACGCGACTCCCTTCCTCCGATCGGTCAACTCCAGGCTTTTCTGCTTCATCGGCCAAATCTCCCTCGAAACCTTCATCCTCCAGTTCCACATCTGGCTCGCCGCCGACACCAAGGGGATCCTCATCGTCGTTCCAGGGACGAGGTGGAGATACGTTAACATCGTCGTTTCGACCGTCATCTTCATCTACGTCAGTCAGAAGATGTCCCAGGCGACGGGGCAGTTGACAGAGTTCTTGGTGGGGAAGTCGAAGAAGCCCAGAGGGTTGCCAGTCGTCGCTCCTGCTCCTCCCCAACCCTCGGCGGAGGATCCAGCGAGGGAAGGAGAAGAAGGAATCCCTCTCCTCGAAACCAACCTCTCCAACTCCAACTCCAACTCCAACAATCCCTCCTCTTCCTCCAACTCCCAACCCGAAAACTCGTGGATGAACCGACTCCCTCCCTCCGTCTCGTCCACGGCCAAGGGAGGTCTCGCCGGGTTGAAGGAGAGTCCTGGGTTGAAGTTGCTGGCGATGGTCATCTTCTGCTGGGGGTTGAACCTGTTGAGTCCGAGACCGTAAATGGCAGGATAGCAGGGATTAGGGTTGGGTTGAGCTGGGAGAAGGGAAGATGGACGGGAGGTGTCGGTTTTCTTTGAACGACGGATTCATCTGCTCGTTCCTTTTCGTAGAGTAGACTATTGTACTCTACCAGGTTCCTTTCTTTCGTCCTTCTTTCCTTTTCTTTGGGTTTAAATTTCACTTCTCTAGAGCAGCTTTGGGTTCGAGGCAGAACGAAGGTGGAAAGCACGACGCGTCGCTAATCTTCACCTAGGGAGGAAGATGGATTCGAGACTGCACCCAACTGATCGTACCTCACAAAAGAACCTGCTAATATAGGCTCGCTGAGATAGGGCAGCTATACTTGGTCTTCGGGAGAAGAAGGAAAGAATTCGTTCATGTATGCGTCGGATCAGAAAAGGGAAGGTGTCGAGACGAGATGCCGCACTGAATTGAAAGACATCCACGATTATCTCCACTCTTCTGTGCTTTCCTATGATCTAGAAGATGTCGAAGCTGCCTGAAAATGGGGTCCTGTACCGAAGTTCCAAGTCGTGACTTGGTAAGTTGGTCGTCTCGAAATTGCGTTTTCATCTTCTCCTTGATCCTGTTCTGAGGCCACAAGGATACACATATGCTCTCAATTCTATGCTACTTTCATGGTAGCTTGAGACGATCTCACCTGTGCTCCAGGGATGAGGAGCGATCAGTTTCCCCTCGGGAGCAGAGACGCGTCGTCCTTTTTTGTCTCCGGAGAAGTTTGAGAAGTTCTCAAGCCTTCGCTGCTTCTGACAATTGTTCCTATCCTCCTGCCTCCCTTCTTATCTCTTCTAGCGCATGAGTTGACGTCCTTCTTTCTTTCTTCTCCTACCCTCTACCGGCGGGACTCTAGCTGGGAAGAAGAACGCGAACCAAACAACTTCTCTCTCCTCTCTCCTCTCCCTCTTAATCCAGAAAAGTCTCCTTGGAAGATGGATTCCTCGAGATGTTGACAAAAGATGGGAAACTGTTCTGTTAATTTTTCCAGAGGGAAGAGGCGATCAGGCGATTAGATATCGCGAGGGGGCGAAATTGAGGAAAAGTTGTTTGGTTTTCGTTGGTTCTTCTGGAACTTCGCCGAGCTTCCTCTACCAAAAGCCTCTTTCGGTGATCTGAAGATCGGATCGACCCCGTTCTGTTTTCGTTGCTTGAAAGTCGATACCCGGCGTCTTCTACCAGCCAACCACCACAAGCATTCAAGCATTCCCTTTTCCTCTTCTCTCCATCGCCTCTCGCTCTCTCCTTCCGTCGCACCCTCCCCATCATCTGTCTAGGATCCTCCAAAGTTCGAAAGAAGAACCCCCTTCACCCTCTATCCAAGCAAACGAGCTCGAACGATGCCTTTCCTCTTCTCACGACCCTCTCTCTTCAGGAACGACAACTCGTCTTCCTCTTCCTCGTCCACCGCCTCCTCCTCCGCTCTCACCATCTCTTCCTCTCTGTCGGAATCTTCACCAACAATATACGCCCCTCCTCTCAGCAAATCGATCTCGATCCTCCACGATCCTTCAAGATCCCCCACGTTTGAGGAGGACTCGGCGGCCATCGGGACCCAGGGAATCGGGTCCAGCTTCTTCGACGTTCCAGAGAGCCGGCGCGGCCAGGCCTCTGAAATGATTGGATCTCGTGAGTTCTCTCTGCTTGAGGAAGATTTCCAGATATGTTCCCCGAGAAGCTGACGTCTCCTTTTCTCTGCTCATCCAGCAGGTTCAACCCTTCCCCACTCTCCCTCGACTACTCCCATCCTCCTCTCCCCTCCCGCTCAGCACCGACCTCGTCTCAGCCACTTCTCCCTCTCCTCCCTCTCAACCTACCACTCTCGTCCAACGCGCAGATCCAGCACTCCCATCCCACCCTCCCTGATCGGCACCAACATCATCGACTCGCTCAACTCCCCTTTCCACTTTCGAGCCGTCGAAGGCAGGAAGTGGTCGGTGAAGAAGGACGGGGGAGGAGAGGCACGAGCTGGGAAGAAGCAGACTGAGAAGAGGAGTTCTTGGGCGGATGATGTGTTGGGTGTGCTGGAGACAAGAGAGGAAAGGTGAAGAGGTGGTGGGGTGCCCGAGATTACTTTACACGACGTCGCGTCCGATTTTCTTCTCAGTTTCACGATTCCTTCTCAAATCAACCCACCTTTGCTTCCACACCTGCATCGCACGCATATCTCTTCGCTCATGTTTCTTTTTTTTACTTTCCTTTACTTCCTCCCCTTGGGCCTCTGCTGCATACTCTTTCTCCTTCATCATACACGCTTTCGATCTTCCCTGTTCCCTTTACGTCCCTGATTTGCAACTTTACGATCTTTCTCCTTTCCCTTTCGTACCCTGTTATACATCTCATCGTAACGTTTGATTCAACAGAACGAAGGAACGAAAGCCCAATTGTCGACGCGGGATGAGCTTGCTTCCGGACTTCCACCTTGTCTCTTCAACCTGTCGCAGGCGAGAGATGCGGGTGATACTTCCATTGCCGATTTCAGGAAGCTTTGGAGCTGTGCGAGAGGATTGAAGTAGAACTGCTAGGAGAAAGCGAAGTCGAAAAGCCGAGGGACGGATTGATGTTTTCTCAGACGCGTCTCTAGCTCATTTTGACTGGGATGGAAGAGTTCAAACGATGAATAGGTTGGGATGGTCTAATAAGAGAAGTAGGTACTTCGCTTTCTCCGACTGAACGAGTAAGTGATCAAAGAAGGTGCGAACAAGCGTGAGAAGAAGAAAGTCAAGGGAAAGTGGTCAGCGTCTTTCTCTTCCGTCTCCAGGCCCTCTTTGCCACAACCCATAGAACCGGAACGTACCCATGGTTATCCCGACCAATTCAGATATCTGCCGGAGGGCTATGTAGGTTCCTTGCTCGAAGGAAGTTGCAGCAGAAGTCATGGCAAGACCGCCAGCAGCGGCAAGACCTATCGGGAGGGAAAGAGAGAGGAAGTCAGCTCTAGGCAACAAACCGAGCTGAAAGAAGAGAGAAGACTCGCCGTTTGGTACGAGAAGAATGACCGCTGTCGATTGGCTGCATAAAGTAGAAGGGAAAACAGAAGTTGGACGTTGAACGCGTCACCTCTCTCGTGCTGCTCGACTCACGTTGTGAAGGCTGTTCCTCGAGCGAGACGGGACCATAAGGTCCCAAGGACTCCGATGGCGAAGGCAGCGATGGCGGATCTGAGAGAGGGACAAGGAAGCAGAAGGAGACCGAGAGTTGAGAATCAGCCTCTCGAGTCCACTGGCGCGACGAGATGCGACGAAGACTCACGAAACTACAGCTTGATCCGGAACCGCCTGCTTGGCGGAGTAAAGAACAACGTATGCCGAGCATGCTACAGTCATAGAAGCGATGAACTGGAAAAGGTACAGGGGGAAGAGGGGCGTGAGTGAGAGCGGAAGTCGAAGGACCCGTCGAAAGCGACAGCTGCAGCGAAGAAAGAGCACATCTGGAAGGATAAAAGAGAGAGTTCGTGAGTCAGCTGGTGAGAGGAAGTCGAGAAAACGACGAGAAAGAAGACTCACTCCGATGATGGCGATGCGAGTCGGGAGATTATGGAGAGGAGGAGCCATAGTGATCTCCTTGAGGAGCTTTGAGCCTTCGGAGGCGGAAATAATATCGTGGAGTACATCTCGATTCTGTAAAAGAAGCGGTGAGGTCAGCGAAGACTCGGGCGAGCGAAAGAAGGATCAGGGAAAGACTCGGTTCACTCACGACAGCGTGAACTTGAGCTAGCTTAGCGGAATCTAGACTTCCGACGGCACGCAGGAAAGCGGTTTCCGAGGTTTGTTTTCGAGGGTTGTTGAAGCAGAGGATGAGATGGGAAGGGAGGCTGCGACGAAAGAAGAGGAAAAAAGCAAGAGGGTCGAACGGATCAGCCTCTAGAACTCGAGCGAGAGGGAGCTGATGCTGAGATGGCTCACTAGAAGAAGTGAGCGTCAAGCTGGATAGGAGAAACAAAGACTGCAGGTCAGCGAGCGTTTCGAGGTAGAAGGGAGAGGGCAGAATAAACTCACTTCGAGAACTCTCGCCGTGGATTCAAGCTGGGACTCGAGCCGATGAGTAGGACTTCCGAAGACCATGTGGGCGTTCGCAAGTCGTACGATGAAGTCTCGAACTTGGGTCTGGGTTCCTCGATTCGACTTGCTGTGATGGAAGGGAAGCAAGAAAGAATCGCCGTCAGCGAACGTTCAACATCGCGACACACGCTGAACGACTCACATGTAGATCTCCCTCTGTATCCTCTCCCCTCGTTTACTCCCCACCCACCCAGCATAGTTGGCATTCTTCTTCCTTCTCCTCTTCTCGCCCTCGTACTCCACATCGATCTCCGTTCCTCCATCCTCCTCGAAAGGGAAGCCCTCCTCGTCCTCCTCGAGCTCCTCCGGCGATTCCTGAAGCGTAGAGGCTTTCGATCCTTTGGGAGAGGGTATGCTGTTATGTCGCTCTCCTTCCGCGTACTCTCCTCGAACAGCCTCGACAGCTACACCCTCCGTTCGAAGCATTTCACTCGTTCCCTCCTCGGCGATAACGTCCAGGTGTTCATCCTCGGTGGAGTGTTCATTGACGTTGAATTGGGCTCCTTCCAAGTCCGTCTGGTGAAGCGAAGAAGACGACGACGAGGGTTTGCCTACAGGCTTCTGATCCCGTTGGGAGCGAGCTGGTTTCCTCCGTTCGACGAGACGTAGTTGATGCTGGGTGGCTTCTCCATTTTGCCTCTCGGCTTCTTTTCGCATGGAAGTATCCTCGACGGCTTCTCTGAAGGGTGCGAAGGAAATGGAGGTGAGTGAGCTGAGAGAGGAAAAGAAAAGAGAAAGAGGTACAGTAAAGGGACGAACTGTCGCGTGTATCTCGAGGGACGACGGCCTCCACTCCCACCGTTGAGGTTCCCTTGATCCTCGTACGACCATACAGGACCGATTGTAGCGCACTCGGGGCTCACGACTCCGGAAAGGTTGCCTGAAGATCGAAGATGGTTGAGAAGGGACAAAGTCAGCTTCGACGCTACTCTCGAGCGAGAGCTGAGGCCGGCGAACTCACCACTGTCAAGAGAGATAAAGGGAAACTAAAATCAGCTTTCCGTCAAGCTGCAGAGCGAAAGAGTCTCAGCGAAAAAGAGGAAAAGAAGACTCACGTCGTCGCAATCAAAGCACTGATTGTCGAGAGAGGAGCCGTTCCAGCGTCCAGCTCCTGCTGCATCGAAGCTCTCCCTCCGGGGTCGAGAACAGAAAAGTAGCTGGAGATGAGGCTCCCGATTCTCCGAGGGATAGACTGGACCTGGCGAGGGACCTGAGGGATGAAGGGATGGTTGAGGTCTTGGTGGTTTTGTTGGAGATGGCGTCGAGGATCGAGGGTTGACGCTGAGGAAGGGCGAGTGGTGAAACGTGGTGGGATAGAGAAGGAGTCGTTTTGGGAGTTGGATCGAGGAGGAGGGGGCGAAGAAGTGGGTTGCTGAGGAAGTCGCGTCGAAGAGGGTGAACGAGGGAAGTCGCTGGTTGTTGAATTGGGAGAGGAACTTTTGGAGATGGGAGCGACCTGAGAAGAGTGGTGAGGGTGTTGATGAGAAGGAGGCTGAAGGTTTCGATGAGTGAAGGATGCTGATGCTGATGGTGCTGGAGGAGGAGGTCGATTTGTCGAGTTGGAAGACGAGGACTTCTCCTTTACCGTTGGCATCCCTCCCTCTCTCTCACCTTCCTCCTCATCTCTACGACCCGTCCCAGTCCTTCGGGAGGATGTCGAAGGAACTCTTCCCAGCGTACTGCCAGCTGCTGATCTCAAGCTGTCGAGTCGACTCCCGTTCCTTCTCATGACCCCTCGAGTCGACCCTGTTCCGACACTCCTCGAATCATCCTGAGCTGGCGTGGGTCGTTTCCGACGGCTCTGTCGAAGAGATTGAGTCTCGTTGGACTCGTGAAGGGACCGGACGAGATCTCCAGGTCCGCCTGATTCCTCCTCCTCCTCGGACCCCGAGGACGAGCTCGAGCCTGAGCTTGACGATTCCCCAGAAGCGGCGTGTCGACTTCGGAGAGAATTTTGAGGGTTTGAAGAACGAGACTGAGGTCGAAGTTCGGAGCTAGTAGGATTGATGCCTCTTGAAGAGCTGAAAGGTCCAGAGGGAGAGAAAGGAGGGAGGGTCGAGCGGTGGCGAGGGAGAGAATCCGTAACGTCGAGCTCATCGATGGGAGAGGCTGCTGACGGAGTAGATTGAGTAGAAGAGGTCCGACGAGTAGAAGAAGGAGGAGTTGATATCATAAGCTGAGGAGGGGGGTAAGGTGGTGTCGCTGTGGCGAGATGGAGAGGGGAGAGCTGAAGAAGAAGGAAAGAGAGAAAGGTGAGCTCTTCAAAGACGTCGATCCGGTTCGAGTGCTAAAAAAGAAGGGCGAAGAAGCCCTACCTTTGAGGGAAGAAGGAAGATTTTTCTGCAAGGGTATTGAAGAAGGGGTGGCGAAGGAAGAGAGGTGGTTGGTGGTCAGACAAGAGCTGGCAGCCCAAAAATTGGGAGCAAAGAAGGAAAGAACCAAACGGATCCGCGTCGAAGAAAGAACGCGATCGGAGAGACCTGATCGACAGCCCTACAGATGCTTGGGATATAGAGGATATAGGGAGGGGAGTACGAACCTAGGAAGCGGCCGAAAAAACCTCTGAGAGTGAAAAAAAGGAGAGAGAAGAGCCTGGAGGAGAGCAAACGGCCGGGCGGATGCTGGCTCCCTCTCTCTCAAGTTCGATCTCTCTCTTGATCACACCTCCTAATCAGCGAGATAAAGTCAGGAAGAGCGGGAATGGTTTGGGAGTCGAATTCCGAGGATGTCGACGAACCTTCGGAAACTAGACTATTGGCAGAGAGCCCAAATAATCCCACGCTTCCACCCTCCCTTTCTCTGGCCCAACAGTCCCTCGGATCTGGTCGTGAAAAAAAGTCGTATATCGTCAAAGTAGACTGAAGAAAAGAAGCAGACTAAAGAAAGAAAGAACGAACTGATAGTCTACCACCGACGTGTCTGAGCATGCGAGAATGATTACTCCTCGTCCTCCTCGTCCCAATCCAACCCCTCCATGATCTCCTCCGTCTCCCGATTCAGCTTTTCCAGCCCTGTCAGCTTGGCTAGGTAACCCTCTTCGTTGAAAGCCTTGAGAAGCATGTCGAAGCCTTTCGAACGGTACTCGTCGACGACCTGTGAGCGAGAAGAAAAAATTCCGAAAACGAAAGGAAGGGAAGAACGCGTCAGTTTCGACTCGAGTCTAGCTCGGCCTTGAATGAGAAGAAAGACTGGCCTTCGATCCACAAGCGGTACACATATCGAAGGCTTCTCCAGCGAGGTTGAGCGTTGTGAACATGCTCAGTCCTCCTCGAAGCTGATGAGGGACCATTCCTAGTGGAGAGGCGTACTCCTTGTCGGGCAAAGCTTCAGGCGAAGAAGATGGCTTGGAAGGAAGATCTGCTGGCGCGGCGACGCTAGATGAGGTGAAAGAGAGACCGATTCAGTGGAGGAAGGAAAGTAGAGAAAGGGGAGGAGAGAGCCTACCCGAGAGGATGAGTTAAAAGTGAAACGAGCAGCTCCACAGCTGTTGCCGACGCAATGGCAGCTAGACCTGGTCGAGAGACGGTGCACATCTGATCGAGAGTTCGATCGTTGAGGGACTATACAGGAAAGAGGAGAGAGGTAACGGTCAGCTTCGAATGCGACGCGACGTCGAAGTAGGACGTACGTTTCCAAGAGCGTTGCTGTCCTGCAAGCCCGAGTCAAAGTTAGGAGAAAGATATCAGATCTCAAATTCCTCAGCAACCAGAAGAAGAAGGAGTAGAGAAGTACGCGCGAGCTCACCTGACAGAAGTAACAAGCCAACCTTCTCCTCTCTCCCTCTTCCTTCCCAACTCCCTCGCCGGGTCCCTCGCCATGTCTTCGAGCCAAGGGAAAGGTCAGAAAAGGAAGGGTGATCAGCTCTCGTTTGTGGACTGTGTTTCTTCTCCTTCTCCTTCTTTCCTCTCCGTTTCTCCCTCCCGTCCCTCGCTCTCCGAGCTCACCTCATCACCAGATACCCATCGAATCCCAATGCCGCGTTGATCACCACCTTCCCCTTACTCGCTCCCAGCAACGTCGGCAACCACCTACTCTCCCTCGAGTCCATGAGAAGGAAGATCACGTCGTGGTTGTCGACGAGCTGTTCGAGTTTCGAGACGGATTCCTGAGCTTGAGCGATGGCTGGGGAGGAGGAGAGGGGGTGGCCGGGCATGGGGATGGAGAGGTGGTGTCCTTGGGCATCCTGTTTGGAAAGAGCGAAATGGGTAGCGAAAGGAGAAGGAAGGGAGGGAGGGAAGTCGAAAGTCAGCCGGCGGAAAGATGCGTGGAGAGGAACGAGACGAGAAAGAGATGAGGAAGAGAGAGAGAAAGAGGGTACGAACTACTCCGGGAAAGATCCTGGTCAAAGCAGCAGCAGCACATTCTGATTTAGGTTTCCCTCCGTCGAGGGAGTCGGCGAACTCGAAGAGAGGTTGTCGAACGGGGTTGGAGAAGGAGACGGTGGAGGAGTCGACGAAAGTGATCTTACGAACTCCCCAGCCCTGCAGCACAGAGCAAAAATTAATCCAGTGCAAAACATATGGCCAGTCAGTCTCAATTTTCGTCTGCGGGAGTCGAGGTCGAGGAAGAAACAGCAAAGAAGAGGAGGAGAAGGAAGGAAAGATGCGAACGAACCATAAGGACCCTCGAAACGTAGCAACCCAACGTTCCAGCTCCGAGGAGCAGACACTTGGTCGACGAGATCTTCTCGAGATCGAGAGACGGGAGAATCCTCCAGCGCATGAGTTTGAGGTTGAGGTCGACGGCTTGGTTGGCGAGTCTGGAGAAAGAAGAAGTTCGACGCGTCGAGTTGAAGAAGGCAAAGGAGCTTGGAGTCAGCTCTTCGACCGTCTCCAGATGACCTGATGTTCTTGATCCATCCTAGAGACCACCAGACCACTTCCATCCCACACAAGTGCCTCGACACAGAGGCAATCAACAAAAAAAGGCAAGATGATCAAACTCACCTCAACGGATCCATCGTCGGTCCCAAATCCACCACCCTCGGCCCAAGCTTTCCCTTCTCGTTCTTCTCCCACCCCACACCCTTCAGCTTCCCACTCTCTCCCTCTCCCTCTCCCTGCTTCGACGGCTCCATCTTCGGAAGCACCACCACCGCCTCTCTGGAGGCGCTTTCTCCTTCTCGCAAACAGACGACTCGGATGCGTTGGACGTGATGGATGGTGGAGAGGTAGAAAAGGATGTTTCGAAGAGGCCAGCCTGGGTTGGAAGGAAGGGTGGAAGGGTCGTGGAAGATGAGGGTGGGGGGGTGGTCGTCGGTGGTGGAGGGAAGGAGGGAGCCAAAGGAGGTGAGAGGGAGGAGGGTTGGTGGTGACGAGGAGGAGGAAGGAGAGAGGAGGTAGGCTCCTGGTGTAGAGAGGGAGGGATGTTGAGCTTTGAAGGTTGGGATGAGTTGTCTGATGGTGGAGATCTACGCAGACGAACGATAAACTCGGTTAGACGCGTCGGAGGAGGAGGAGGGCGATGAACGAAACAGAACTTGAGAAGCTCACTTCTTCCGAATCAACTCTCTTCCAACCACCCTCGAACTCTTCTCCTTCGACCTCCCAAGCTGGTTTCTGTACGAGACCGGGGAACGCGAACCAGTAGTAGAACTTGAACTTCTTGAGGTCGGCGAAGGTGAGGAGGAGGAAGGGCGAGAGAGATGGAGAGCCTGTGGAGAGGGAGGTAAGGATCTGGAAGAAGGACGAGGGTGAGCTTTGATACCTATATACATATCTATATGTGTGTGAGATGTTGCGTCGTAGAAAGGACGAAGGTGGGAGAAAACGAGCGGTATTGTTGACTGAAAGGAAGGAAAGCAACGCACCGAATCCACGACGGACTGGAACAGAGCGGGTTTGTCTGCTTCTCTGAACTCTTCTATCGTGTTGAAGTTCTTGAGCAGACCGGGTATGGAAGTAGAGTTGGGAGCAGCTGAGGACGAGGAAGACCTGTGGAAGGGAAGGAAGGAAGGAAGGAGCTCTCGGTCAGCTCGGGCCTTCCTTCTTTTCTTCAGCTGTCTCTCCATCCTGAGAAGGGAGTCAAACTTTCACACTGTGTACTTACGTAGAAGCATCCCCTTCGACCTGAAAGCTGTTCAATCCCAACTCTACTCCTCCCGAGATTCCTACTTCATCTCCCTTCCCTCCCTCTCGATCGACGACGATCTTGCCCTCCGAGTAGTCTCCCTGGATGGACACGAGAGAATCATCCAGACGAGCGACGTCGAGTTTATGCTTGGTTAGGGCGTGGAAGAAAGAAGGAGAAGGAGCGGATGGGAGAGGGGAGAATTGGAGGAGGACCATGGTCGTTGGGAGGGAAAGGAAGGAAACGGGCGAACGTCGGTCTTTCAACGATGGTTAAATTCCTTCTTCACAGAGGTCGTACGAGATTTACTAGCAAGTCCTTCTCTGAAGAAGAGAACGGAACAAAAGAACAAAGAAAAAATAGAAAGACAAGAATACTCAAAACTCTGGGATCATGACGACGGACTGGGCCGAGGAGGAGCTCACCTCCTTCTCCCCTCCCAACGCTCACCATCTCTTATCGATAATCTAATCTATCCGCGAACGCCATGACGCAAGAATCCTCCTCACATTCATCCTCCATAACTCCTAAAGCGATCCTCTACTGGTGAGCCTTTCCTTCCCACGACGGAGAGAGAGAGGAACGACTCGGAGCTCACCTCCTTCATCGCCTTCTCTTCCTAGGAATCCCACCTCCGTATGGTCCACGGTCCCAAAACTCGCCCTTTACGAGATGAATTACAGCCCGGAGGATATAGCTCTCACGACAGTAGACATCTCCAAGGGATACAACTTCTCTCCATCCTACCGCAAGATCAACCAACACGGTTCGTTCGCTCAGCCCACCCTCATTCGCTCGCTTCTGATATTTCTTCCTCCTCCTCGCAGCTACAATCCCAACGCTCGTAGTTCCCATCCTCGAATCCATCTCAGAAGATACGGAAACCCTCTATCGAAGCTTTGACGACACCATCAGCATCCTCGCCTTTCTCGACACAGCTCGATCAGCTTCCTCCTCCTTCTCCTATCGTCGACTCACTCCGGCAACAGTCCAAGGCCAGGCTCTGTCGGATTCTCTTACCCTAGCGGTACATCTATCGACAGCAGATCCGAATTTCTTACTGGTTGCGGCGAGGACGCAGGCGGAATTGGGGCAGAAGGAGGCTGGTCAGTATCCTCGAACTCAACTTGCTCGTCGTTCTTTACACGAGCTGATTCCGGCCGTCGTGCGTTTCCTTTTTCTGTCGTTCTCGCTCCTTTCGAATAGGATTCCCTGGAAGATGGATCAAGATGCGGCAGGAAGCTCTGGCGAAGTTTGTGGCTCGGGAGGTGGAGGGAAGTCCAGGGAGGATGTTTCTGGAGAACAGTGAGGGTCACATCCTCTCTTTTGCATCGTTCCTTGCCCTAACCCCCCCTCGTTTTCTCTGCCATCGATTCTTTACAGAACTGGAAGCCAACGAAATCCTCTACAACATCTACTTCTCTCCTCCGAGTCCAGAAACGAACGAGAAGCGTCGCATCTTCTTTGCCGCCAGTCTCGATGCTTGGAGTTTGGGAGTTGCAAACGTTTTGAACACGTTGGAGGAGGATATGATTGGAACCTTTGCTCTGGGGGATGAGGTGGTGAGTCCAGCTCTACTCCTTTCGTTTTGTCGTCGTTTTCTCTCTCGTTCGTCGATGCGTCCTTCATCACAACATCCCGCTGACTCTTCCCTCCTCCTTCTCGTCTGTCAACTCACAGTCCTTAGCAGACCTTCACATCATCGCCTGGCTCTCTCGCCTAGTGTCCGTTTTCATCTCCTCCCCTTCCCCCCCCTCGCCCTCCTTCCCCTCGATCTCACAGACCCGATCCTTTCCTATCCTTCCTCTCTTTCCAACCCAGCTTCCTCTCCCTCGGCGGTCCAAACCTCGAAGGCATATCCGCTCTCGAGAAACAGATCCGCTTCCAAGACTCCAACGGAACATCCTCTACGTCGGAGAACTTCAGAGTCGGATTAAAGGTGAAGTGGTTTTGGGAGGTTTGGTTGCAGAGGGTTGCGTTCAAGGAGGTGTGAGTCGTGAAAGCTCTCTCTCCTTCTCTCCTTTCTCTTTTCCGGAAGTGTTGAAGCTGACCTTTTCTCTCCTTTTTCTTTCCGGTCTTTCAGGTACGTCTTCGATCCTCGCTGAGGATAAGGAGATGGGAGAAGGGGAAGGAGGATGCGACGCGTCGAAGCGCTCGCTCGTCTCGTCTGTCTTCTATATTTAGTACTCCCAGTCGAAGATATGCCTTAACTATCGAGCAACTGTGATACTAATCACTCGCTCCTCGTAGTTGGAGCTTCTTTGTAAAGATCGACAGCCCAGCTCTGATCCCTCGAAGCATGATCGAGCGCTCTCTTTCGCGACCGTAGAGCTGCCATCCTCTCCTCTGCAGCGCCTTCTCGCTTCTCCGAAAGGACTATTCTAAAACATTTAGGGTGACGGATGAGAGAAGAAAGAAGAAACGTATCCTCGTCCGCCCTGATCTCCTCCTCCCCTCTGTTCCCGTCCTCCTCTTGCTCCTCCCTACTCTCCTCAACCCAACCAGCCTTCCTCGCTTCCTCCATCATCAACTTCCTAGCCTAAACCACTCCAGCCTTCGTACACCTCATCAAATGCCGTTCATCTTCCACCGCGTTACAACCGTGCCTACACACCCTCTCCGACCTCTCCCTCCTTGCTCGTCGTTTCGTCCGCTGTTGGTAGTAGACGGCCCTGAGATCGTGCTGGCCGGCAGAGGAAGCGGGAGATGGTGGTCTGGTGGGTGAGGTTGGTGATGTAGAAGAGGTGTTGGTAGGAGGTGTTGTGCGGGAAGTTGGCGGGGGTGAGGAGGGGAAGACGCGTCTTCGTCGTTACCGCCGTTCTGATCTGCTCCTGCTCCCACTCGTACACCTGACTCTGAGCTTCCTCCATCCATCCCTCCTTCGCCAGTCCCTTCATACTTCCTGGTAATACAATTCCCATCCTCGACGCTTCTTTCTCCACCTCTGCGAACCATCCTGAAGCGAGCTTCCTCGAGTTGCGAAGAGCTTGGTGGACGAACGTGTTGATGGGGAGGAGGCGAGATGATGTAGGTACTTGATGGAGAGTTGTAGGAATCGGGAACGGAGTGGGAGCATGTCGGTGAGGAGGTAGACGGGGGAGATGATAGAGTATTGGGAGAGGGAGAGGATTTGGCAGACGAAGTTGAGGTGGGTTCGTTTGACGATCCTGGCTTCTGGGGATCCGAACGCGACGCAGCATCCAAAAGCAATTGTAGGATCGAAGAGTCCCTTGAGGAAAGTGCGAAGCTCGGAGGCTGATAGGTTTCCGATGTGTTTCCTCTGTCCGTAGATCCCATGAGCGGCGGCGTTCCCTTGCGAGGCCAGACGAGCGAAGTGTTCGCCGAAGGTCTTTGGGATGTTACTGAAGACGACGCCGATCTATTTGTAGGAGGAGCCAAAAGGGACGCCGTCGCCGTTGAGGGTGAGGAGAGGGGAGGTGGGGACGATGCTCTTGTCCTTTCCGAAGACGACGACCTGAGACTTCGAGGGGTTCGCGATGATGGAGTGGGAGTTGGCGAAGAAGGCGAACTCATCGAGAAGTTGTTGGAGACCTTCTCGAGAGCCGGAGAGGAGGAGGACGTCGTCGGCGTGTTCAATTTTGGAGATGGGGGTGGAGTTGAGGGAAAGGTGGTGAGGGTGGTGGGAGGTTTTGAAGTGGGAGAGGAAGAGGATGAAGAGGAGGGGGGAGAGTGGGTCTCCCTGCATGACTCCGTGAGTCGCTTTAAATTCGTCCGATACTCCCCCTCCTCCCTTCACTCTGATCGACGTCGACTCGTACATCATCCTGATCGTGTCGAACAGCCTCCCTCGAAACCCAGCCTCGTGAAGCTTGACCCACACCGTCGGTCAATGAACGTAGTCGAACGCATTCGTCGCGTCCAGGAAGCCAGCCCAGACGGAGGAGGAGGAGGTAGCGTGTCGATCCAGCATGGCACGGAGGATGAACGGGGCTCCTTCTGTCCCCCTTCCTCGACGGAATCCGTTCTGTGATTCGGGGAGGATCTTCAGCTCGTTGGCGACGGAGGTGAGGCGTTCGTACAGGGCGAGGGAGAAGAGTTTGAGGACGATGGGGACGAGGGTGATAGGGCGATAGCTAGACGCAGAGTACGCGTCTTTGCTGGGCTTGAGGATGGGTTGGATGAGGTTGAGAGTGAGGGGGGAGGGGAGGGTTTGGTGGATGAGGATGTCGTCGAAGACGGCGGTGAGGGGGGAGGGTTTAATCCCTTTGAGATCGTGAAATTTGAGAACGTCGGCTCCTCCGGCAGATCTCGAGCCACCTCCCTTCCTTACTCGTTCCATGACCGCCTTGGTTTCCGCGTTGCAGAAGAGTCTCTCGAGATCGTGATCGTCGCTGATGGGATCTGTACTGGGTTGTTGGGAGTAGATGTGGCTGTAGAAGTCGCGACTTGCGCTGTGGAGGTGAGGGGGGAGGGGAGAGGGGCCTTCGACGACAGTTTTGAGGTAGGTAGCGTGGTCGTCGAGGGAGACCTTGAGATTCGGACGCGTCGATCCAAGTCCTCGTACGGCGATCCAGAGTGCTCCCGTGCTGGTGGAGTAGAGGATTCGTAGTCGGTTGCTGGCGAGCCTCCGGCGGTACTTGTTTCGGCGAAGGCGTTTGAGCTGGGTGAGGATGCGACTGTGTTGTAGGCGGAGGAGGTTGGCTTCTGGTGATTGAAGTTTGAGACGAGGGGTCGGATTCCAGAGTTCGGGCTTCCCTCTCGAGGGCCTTCTTCGTTTTGTGGCGGTAGGGGGAGGAGAGGGAGATGCAGCGGGAGGCGATGAAGGCGTGAGGATCGATGTAGGGGAGGGGAGTCGTGACTTTGAGGGGTAGGACGAGTCCTCCCTCTGTCGGTCGGACGATGGCTTTGGAGTCTGATTCCTTTGGTAATTTCCTTCCTTCCATTCCCAACCTTCCACCCTCCCCTTCTATACTCTTCTTTCCTAACTCTAACACCCCTTGAGCTTTCAGAAACACCTCCAGCTCTAACGCCCCTTGAGCTTTCAACAGCACCTCCCCCACCTTGTCCGCCCTTCCCGTCCTTCATCACCCCGAGGGCATTACACAGATCGTCCCCAGCCACCCTAAACTCCACTCTCCCCTTTCGATCCCTCAACAATCCTCTCCCTTTTCCCAGCAGGTCCACCAATCGTCTCTCCGTCGACGGCCAAGGAGCATGCTTCACTTTCGATGGCTTTGGGGGCCAGTGAGCGAAGGAGCGAGCGACGTACTCGGAGGTGTAGATGATGAGCGGGGAGGGTGAGGGGGTGAGATGGATTGCGAGCACTACGGAGATCATCCGAGGAACCGGAAGATGCCCAAGATGCCGAACGACTCTCTCTCCTCTCGATGAGCTTCCGATTCTTCCTCCTTCTTCCCACCACATCAACGACTCAAAGACATGTCTACCTCTACCTCTGCTTCCTCCTCTTCCTCTTCCTCGTCACCTCCGAAAGCAGTTCTCTACTGGTGAGCTCACTCCTTCTCACCATCGTCGGAAAGCCTCCCGACGCCACCACTGGGTCTGGGCTCAAGCTCACTGTTTCCTTCGCTTCCCTCTCTTTCTTCCCTTCCTTCTCTTGCCTGGGCTCTCTCTACTAGGAACCCCACTTCGGTATGGTCGACCGTCCCACGACTTGCACTCATCGAGATGGGCTATAGGTCGGAGGACGTCGTTCTCAAGGAGGTCAACATCGGTGAGCTATCTTCTCTCTCTTTCTCCGCCTTTCTCTTCCTTGTTTGGTCCCATCGGCTCTGCTTTCAACGTGAGCTCACTGTATACCGTCTTTCTTCTAGCCGAAGGAGCAAATTTCTCTCCTCCGTACCTACGAGTCAACCCACACGGTTCGTCCCGAACGATCTAGGACGAAAGGAAGGAACTGAAGCTCGAGCTCACTCTTTTGCCTCCTCTGACTTCTTTCTCTCTCGCAGGAACTATCCCTACCCTCGTCGTCCCCGTCCTCTCTTCCGTCCCCGGGAATGTCGAAACCCAGTTCCGAAGCTTCAAAGACACCCTCAGCATCCTCGCCTTCCTCGATTCAGCTCGCGGAACAACCACCTCCTCCTCCTCCTCCCTCTCCCAGCCATCCAAACGAACCATCCGACTCTCTCCGGCCACCGTCCAGGGAAAAAACCTCTCGGAAGCTCTCACTCTCGCCGTGCATCTCTCCACAGCCGATCCCAACTTCCTACTCGTCGCTGCTCGCACACCTCATGAACTCATGCAGAAGGAGAACGGTGAGCTCGTCGTCGACGTCGTTGCCTCTCTCGCTGCCCTTCGATTCCAAGCTGATATCTCCCTTTGCTTTTGCCTGTAGGATTCCCTGGGAGGTGGCTCAAGATGAGACAAGATGCTCTCTCAAGGTTCTCCCTCGAGCAGGAGGAGGGAAGCCCACAGAGGCGGTTCTTGACAAAAAGTTCGTCCACGCTTGACTTCTACTTTTCTTGCAGCCATAGGCTCTGACTGACGCTCTCGCTTCTTTCCTTATATCCTTTAGAGGCCGAAGCCAACCAGACTCTCTACAATGTCTACTACGCTCCGTCCGGAAAGGAAGCAGACGAACGCCGTCGGGTCTTCTTCGCCGCATCTCTCAGAGCTTGGACGGTTGGAGTTCCTGACGTGCTGAGGACGCTGGAGGAGGATATGGTGGGGTGCTACTCCCTAGGAGATGAACTCGTGAGAAGACTCTTTCTTTTGCTCTCTCCTCACGAAATACTCTCTGCCGACGCGTCGACTTTGTTTGACCTCTCTTCTCTTCTCTCCTTCCTTCCTTCGTTTTCCCACGACGAGCAGGCAGTCTCAGATCTTCACATCATAGCCTGGCTATGTCGACTTGTGTACGCTTTACCGAAAATCCTCTTCTCACCGAACTCAAGCTGACTGCAGCTTTCTCTCCTTCTCTTCCCTAGCTTCCTCTCCCAAGGCGGTCCGAACGCAGAAGGAATGGTCGCTCTCGAGAATCAGATCAACGTTCACGGCTCCGCTGGACGATACACGATCGGTCCGAAGGTCAGAATGTTCTGGGCTAGCTGGTTGAAGAGGGAAAGTTTCCAGGAGGTGTGAGTTCAGCTCTCTCTCTCTTCTTTCCCACTTCGTCCTTCCGTTGGTCGTTTTCGAGGCTATCACAGTAGACCGACGTCTTTTTCAATTGGATCGAACTCTGCATCTGAAAGGTACGTCTCGGGTCTTCATTGAGTGAGGGGCAGTGAGGAACAGAGGAGGGTGTGAGATCTCAACGTTGCTTCCCCTTTCCCCAGCGATATCTTTCTCAGGCCAGCAGTTCGCTCGCTATATTATATAGCTACTATGTTCAATTATATATCTTCTTTTCTGTTGTCGTTCGTCGCTAGAGCGACCTGAGCGAAGTTTCGACCGTCTCGCGACGCGTCTACGACTTCACAAACAGAGAAGAACAGAAGGGATTGCTTGATACGCTTCACCTTCGCACGTCTTCGGAAGACTGAGGCTGTATCTCGGCTCTTTTGAGTTTCTGGAGGTTTCTGGTAAATATTCTATCAGGGGAGCTCGGAGGTTCGAGAGCTGGAGAGGACGTGAGATCGCGAACCTTGAATCAAGGGGTTCGACAATGAAGCCTTTACATTGATTCCTTCTTCCCTGTTCGCCTGTTCTTCTTCTTCCTTCTATGCTTTCCTTTTAATTTCCTAAGAAGCCCCAGCTCGATGGTTAAAAGCTGCAGAAACGACATCCTTCTCGTGACGAGATCACTGTCGTTTCTCTTTCTCTCTCCCTTTTCTTCAAGAGCGCAGACGGCTCTTATCCTGCCTAAGAACAGCACAGTAGGAAGAAACAGATAAGGATCAGAATCTCTCCGAAGATGTAAAGGGAGAATTGACACGAGACCCAGCGGTCATTCGAGGGCCATGCAACATCCAAGACTTCAGTTTGCCTTTCCTCTGCTAACTATCATCATCTCTCAGCTCCCTTCTCCTCCTACCATTATCACCTTTATCCGACCTTCTCCCACACTATGGACACCTACTGCCACGAAGGTGAGTGCGGAGCTGCTCTTCGTTCGATCGCTCAATCTGCTGAGACGTGTCGAGCTCAACAACCCAAAAGCTAAACTCTCTTCCTCCCTACCTCTCCTCCCTCCCTTCTCGTACGTATCTCTGCTCAGATTCTCCCACCCTCCCTCGAAGAAAATCCAACAAAGCTGCAGTTCAACATCATCTTCCGTCGGTCATCGTCGTGAGTGATCGTTAGTGGACTCAATGGTCCCATCTCATCCGCAGATCTTCCCATCTCCCATCCTGACGCGCATCTGCTCTATCTATCCCAGAACGTCAAAACGCTGTCACAACTCAAGAGTCGGAAGAGATAGCGACCAACATGCTTTATGTCGAGAGGAGAAACTCAGAAGAGATGTTGACGACGCCGGCGAGGATCGTAGGTGGGGAAGAGGAGAGGGACGCGGTGGAAACGATCTACGAGAAGGTTGCGAGACTGGAAGAGGAAAACAGGCTGTTGAGATTGAAGGTGGTGGAGTTGCTGGAGATGTATGGGCGATGAGGGTGAGGTTTACTTAGCAGGAGAAGAAGAATTCATCGAGGCTTGAAAGTTGAGCTCAGCTCGACGCCGCCGGTTCCTTTTTGACACGAGCATTGTATCTTAGAACCAATGAATGCGTAGAGGATAGATCTAGACCGTTGTATGCAACTTATGTTTCTTAAGGAAAAAAATAGAGAAGAAGACTAGGCCAAACAAGCGGACCGCGTTCTCGAAGAGACTTCTTCCTTCTCTCTCCCTTCTTTTCCCTGTCGCCCTCTATTCCTCAAAACAAGATAGTCCATGGGGAATAAGTAGTACGTGGTAGCAAGCAGCACAAACGATATCTATTGAGATGACGATCTACAGGAAAGTCCAAGCGAACAAAATGCAAAACCGAGAAGCGTGTATGGAGAAAGAGCAAGCGAGGAGAAGAACAAAACAACGAGCTGAGTGAAAAGATGCTGAACAAAGGAATCTAGGATATCTATCTATAGGATCGTCTATCTAGACGAGGAAAGCTCCGATGGCTCCCGCGACGGCGAGAACTCCAGGGAGAGCGACGACGGAAAAGACCCCAGAGGCAGCTCCGGTGGCAGCAGCCTTAGAGACGGGAGCGGCGTCAGAGTTGGATCCGTTGGTGATGGTAGTGGGGGTGGTAGCGTCTGCGGAAGAGGAGGAGGAGGGGAGGAGAGGTGAGCAAGGCGGGAAAATGAAGAAGGCCAAGGACGAAAGCTGAACGATCGCGGAAACTCACTGATGAACTCAGCACCGCAGATTCCAGTGACGAACTCCGTGACGGAAGAGACGATAGAGGTGTTGGTGGCCGTCTGGAAAGTGGTGGAGTTTCCGAGAGCGATGAGTTGGGTGTAGAGACCTGAGAGAGGGAAGAAGCAAAGTCAGCACGACGCGTCTCAGCCAGCGAAAGAGCACGGTCTTTCGAAAGAAAGCAGGACTCACCCTTGGTGCAATCAGTGCAGAGCAGGGAAGTAGAGTTCTGGAGAGCGGTGGTGTTGATGAACGAGGAGAGAGTGGTGTCACCGCTCATGATGGACTGCGAGAAAAAAAGTGAAGAAGAAGCAGACGTCGTCAAGAAGAGTCAGCTCGGGTTTCTTTGCACGGATCTTTTTGAGTAGATGGAAGACTCACCGAGATGACAGACCAGGTCAAGTTCTGCCCTGAGATCCTCTCGAGGGTAGCGAGAGTGGAGGAGAAGCAGTAGGCCGACGAGTTGGACGAGGAGGAGGAGTTGGAAGTAAGGTTGGTCGAAGTGGTGGGGGCTGAGAAATTTCCGCTTCCACCAGTCCACGTGTAGTTGTAGGCCTCGGTGACGTTGCTAGTCTGAACACAGGCGACAGTTTTGATCTGAGGGAGGAAGGGGATCCAAGCGTTGATCTGTGGGAAGGAGAGAAAAGGTCAAAACAAAGGGTGGGCTCGTTCGTCACTTCGCTCGATTCGGACCGAGACGTTGAAAGAGAGAATTTACGACTCACGCTCTCGTTCTTGATACCAGCCGAGGAGATAACGTCTCCACATCCACCCTCCAAAGCAGTCGCGGTAGCCTGGACGGTCTCGTTCGAACAGATGGGTGCAGGGCAGACGGCGGTGAGATATGCGTCGACGGTGGAGACGACGGAGACGTTGGGAGTGTTGAGCGCGAGAGGGAGGAAGTTCATAAGAGCTTTAGTGGCGAAGCATTCAGAGGCAGGGGAGGCAGCGAGGGTGGTGGTGAGGGTTCCGATGCAGGAAGCTGAAAGGGACTGCGAGAAAAGGGAGAGAGAGCGGTAGAGGGAAAGGGAGGAGGGTCAGCTTCGACGAAGGATGAGCTCGAAGAGGATGGAAGTTGGCGAGAAAGACGTACGAGAGCTGAGGCCGAAGCAGATGCAAGGGAGAGAACGGCGAGGGAAGAGAAGATAGACATGTTTGGAAGAAAAAGGAGGAAGGAGGAGAGGAGGAAGGGAGTGAGTGGGTGATGGGTGAAAGTCGGAGGGATGGCTGAAAAAAAGGGCTCTCGGAAAACTGGAAACCAAACATCATGACGATTAGAAGGAATGACCTCGGTTTCTTTACTTTCCTCATTATTGGGCGCATCGTATCGAACTCGTTCCCTAAAAAGAAGAAACTCGAATGAAACGAAGGTTGGAGCAAAGACTACTACGAAACCTCAGCCAGCATCCACTTCTTCCTCGACCTCTTCTACTCCCCTCTCCATCCCCTTCCAGTAGTCCTTCGAACGTCCCTCGTCGACCCTTCGAATCATCCTTCCCGCCTTCGCCATCTCCTCCTCGTCGACCTCCTCCAGATCGGGCTTTCCAACCTCCCTCCACCTCCTTCTCCTGACTAGTCTCC
Organism: Mrakia blollopis; assembly: GCA_000950635.1. Lineage (NCBI taxonomy): Eukaryota > Fungi > Basidiomycota > Tremellomycetes > Cystofilobasidiales > Mrakiaceae > Mrakia > Mrakia blollopis. The sequence goes on along the minus strand of BBPU01000118.1, from coordinate 147,930 downwards.
AGACGGCGGTGAGGAACGCGGCTTGATGGAGCGCGATCCGATAGTTTGGGAGTGGCGATGGGCAGACGAAGCTGAGGATGGAGGAAGGGTGAGGGAGGAAAGGGTGGAGGGGATTTCGAGCCCAGATCGCGTGAGAGATCCGACAGTGCAGGAGGAGGTGGTCAAAATCTTCGAGGGAGGTAGGAAGGAGACATAGGGAGCAGACGGAGGTGTGGTTGTTGGGGGATTTGGGGTTGTGGTAGTTTCTCGACGTGTGTTTTCCTGGATGAAGAACGTAAAGCGATACACCGTGAGAGGACTCCACCTCCTCCGGAGCCTGACGTCGAATCCTCCTCATTAGATCCCACCACTTCCCCCACCTCTCCTCAACCAACTCGGGATGATTTTTTACCCAGCCTTCGGGTCGAAGAACGACGTGACGCTCCTCGAGCATCGCCGCCGAGTCCTTTCCGAGGTCGACGCTCTCGTTCTCCAGGGAGTCTCCGTGAAGGTTGAGGAATGGCGCAAGGTTGATTTCGGAGGTGGAGGAGCTGTAGTACGGGTGGAGGAAGGTTGTTGTCCAAGTTGAGTGAGCTGAGTCGGAGAGTTTGACGAGTTGATCTCATGCCGTCGCGTACTCTCGCCAGCGAGGAGGGAGGGCTCCTTCTCCTCTCTCCTTCTTCTTCTATAAATTCTTCTTCTATAAATAAAGGAGCAGGTAGAGATCCAAAAGACGTGGTGAGATTTCGAACGAGAGCGAAGGAACGAAAAACAAAATCGTTCCTCTCCGATCGTCCTCGCGTCGACCATCGATTCGAGGTTCAAACTACTGCTCGAGAAGACGAGAGAGAGAGCAGATTTTCGAGCAATATAAGTATCATCGGACATACATATATAGATGGCTAGAAGCCGAGCCTACTGGGACGAATGCAGGCTAAACAACGAACACTCGCGAGGAGAAGCTACCGAAGGATCGCGGCGTGCTACGGGCTCGAAGGGTCGATCTCGCTGAAAAAGTCGTATGAAGGTAGAAGACAAAGATTAAAAAAAGAAAAAAAGAAAATGAGATCTATAGGAGGAAAGGAAAGTGAAGGAATCATCTCCTCGTCCGCCCACTCGCCTCCCTCTCCCTCTCCCTCGCCGACCTCTTCAAGAACCTTCCCCCAACGATAGCTTCCCTAAGGACCCGAAAAGCAAGTGGTCAGCAATGGCTCCGCTCTTTCTACCTTGCTCCTCTCGCCGAAGATGCGAGCGAAATGCGAAACTCACCTCTCCCTCGAAGCTTTCTCAAACTCCTCTCGTGTCTTCCTCATCAACTCCCCGGCCATCTCCTTCCCCTCAGCAAGCAGTCGAAGAGCGCCCGAGGTGTACTGATCCTCTTGGATCTTGAGGGCGGCTGAGGGAGGAAGCGGAAGGAGGAAGAAAGTCAGCCTCAGAAGGAAAGGAGGGACGCGTCGAGAAGAAGAGAGGAAAGGACGGACCGATGAGATTCGAATGATCTTCGATGAGAGGTCTAGAAGCTAGGAGGTGATTCGACAGATTGCTGAGCCGAGTTCGCTCGTTGATGTGGGAAGAGAGAGTTGAGTGCAGACCGTTGAAGGTCTGTGCGAACAACACACGAAAGGAGATATTCAGTTTCGGTTCGGAGAGAAGAACGAAAACAAGAATGGACACGCCACTCACCATTCCCACTCTATCTCCCAGTCCCAACAACTTCCCGACTGCCTCTCTTTCCTTCCCCTCTTCGCTACTCAGCGTCTTCCCGACCTTCTCTCCCCAGCTTTCATCCTTCACGACGCGCAGCTCGCGCTCGAGCGTTCCTTCCAGTTTGGTGAGGGAGGCCTGAAGGTTTTGGAGGGAGGTAGTGAGAGACTCGGATGCTAGGGTGTGAGCCTGTGGACGGAAAGCGAGTAACGAAGATAGAGGTCAGGTTCGAGAAAGGAGATGAAGAATGGAACGATGAGACAAACCTCGCCGGCGAGAGAAGTGGAAGACGCGACGAGCGAGTCATAGGCGGCTTGCAGGGAGCAGATCTCAGTGGAGAGGGATATCTGATGGAGCAAGGGGAGACCGAAGGTCAGTCGGGAGAGAGATGAGCGAGGAGAAAGGCAAATCTTCACTCACCCGTTCCTCCTCCGCTTCAGCCAACTTCTCCTTCGTCTCAACTCTTCCAGCGAGGAGGTCCTGTCCGTAGGGAGAGAGCTTGCCGACAAGGTTGGGTTTGGTTCGACGAGCTACTCGGTTGTCGATCTGGACGAGAATTTCGGTTCTACAAGGGACGAGAAAGAAGAGGAAGGTCAGTGGAAGAGCGGAGGAGGAGAGAGAGATTGACATGAGAATCACCTCCGCGACTCCCTCCCAGCTTTGTCCGATCCAAACTGCTTCCGAAGCTTCTCGTCCAGCCTGTTCTCTAGTTCCGCTCGTTTAGAAGGTCGAGGAGGACGGACCGGTTGGCGGTCGTCGAGGAAGGAGAGATGAAGGACGTGGAGTTCCTGTTCGAAACGAGACGACGCGTCAGTTCGAAGAACCTTGGAGCGGGACGAGAAGAAAACTCACCATTAGAGCGTCTCGGGCGTGTTGAAGATCAGATACTTCAAACATGGCCGCCTGGACACTGCGAATGTGAGGTCAGAGGGAAGGACGGGTCAGCGCGTCAGAGTTCAAATGAAGGAGAGAGAGAACAGAACAGACCTCAGCAACTCCAGCGAGCGCTCCAGCTCAACGCAAAGACTGTCCAGAAGAACTACCGGTGAAATATGAAACATCGCAGATCCCAGGTCGGTCGGCTCAGTGTACTTGGATGGGAAGTCGATGTAGCTCGAGACGGATTGGAGGAGAGTCGAGAGTTGGGTCTGCAGAGAAAGTCCTACGTCAGCGAGAGACGGGCGGGCGAGATAAAAATTCAAATGACTGACCTTCTGTTCCTCTTCCGAGAGAGTGGACCTGCAGATGAAGCCCAGATCAGCTCGAGCAACGAAGAGAGATGGTCTCAGCGACGCAGACTCACCTGGCCTCCTCCCCTCCCTCCTTCTCAATCATCTCCCCAAGCTGTTCAATCGCACCCAGCCCCTCTCTCCACCTCTCTCCCATCTTTAGAAGCACATCCCTCTTCATCTTCAACGCGATCGCCTCCTCGTCCGTCCGTTCGTCCGAGCTGGTTTCGCGCAACAACGCGTCGAGGTTCAGTTGAAGACTCGCGAGACGGGCATCGAGTTTAGAGAGGTTGGAAAGAGAGATGAGGTGTGTTTGGTGGGAGGAAGTGGTGGGTGGGAAGAGGGTTTGGAGGGTCGGACGGGAGAGGTGTGAGTTGGAGAGGGGACTTTGGAGTCTGATGGAGAGGAAGGGGTGAGGCCAGGGTGACTCAGCTCGACGAGAAGGAAGGAGAAAGCAGAAGCAGAAGAGGAAGGACGAACCTGTAAATCTCTGATCTGATATGCGAGGCTTTGGATCTCCCTATCAGATGCAGCGAGAGGTGATGCAAAAGGATGTGAATCGAACCTCGGCAGAATCTGAGCAAGAGGAGGAAGGGGAGGAAGGAGAGAAAGGTCAACATCGACACGAGCTTTGTCCTTCTTATCTCGTCGGACGAGTTTTAAAGAAAATCTTCGCGACAGCTGACCTGTTCACATCCGTAAGCTTGAGCTCCTTGTTCTCCCTCGCTTTCCCCCATGGATCCAAGGCTGTCGGATGGGAGGAGGTGGAAGAAGAGGAAGGAGGGAGATAGCGAAGATCGTCGACCAGCCACGAGAGAAGCTCGGGAGGAGTAGAGAGAGCCAGTCGGGTAGATACAGCGGGGCGAGCGGCAGGCTCGGGCTTGGGGTGGGATCTGCTGGGTATACGAGACATCGTCTGCTGAGAAAGAGGAGGGATTGATGTGGAAGGGAGCGAGCGAGTTCACAAAGATCGAAAGCTCAACCTTCCTTCTTCTCCTCTTCCTCCTCACGACTGTCACTCCGCCTATAAGAAGATTTTCGCCATGCTCTCCTCCTCTTCCTCTCCCATCAGGACCCTCCCCTCTCTTCCTACCGAGCTCAAAAAAGAGATCCCCCGCCTGTGCGACTGTTCAACGCTGGCTCGGACCTCGCGAGTTTCGCTTGCTTTCCTCCAACTCTCCGCCCCTCTTCTCTACAGCCACGTCGATCTCCAAGGAGCTGAGCAGTTTCAGAGGATGCTTGTTGAGAGGGTGAGAGATATCTTCGCTCCGTATATATCATCTGAACCACGAGAACGGCAGCTGATGCGGTTCGACTTCCTTTCCTCCAGGACTCAACCTCCCAACCTCATCTCTCCTCCCTCCTCTCCCTCGACCAGATCAAGTCCCTCACCTTCACCGACCCAAAATCTATCATCCCTTCCCCAACCTTCCCTCTTCATCTCGACCCAAAGTGAGCATCACTCCATCCCTTCCCCTCCTCCGGCTCAGCTCCCCAGGATCTCCAAAGCTCAGCAAGATCAAGACCCGGCGACTCGTTCTCGATTTCCGTTCTGCTGACGCACCTTTCGATTCGATTGCTTTTTTCTCCAGTTAGAAAAGCTTCCAGAAGACCATTTCTTACCAGGCCGAGCCCGACAGGCCGTACCGGTATGCCTGGAAGATTGGTGAGTCCCCGGGGCGTTGATAAGTTATAAATCGTCACCGGAAACGAGATGGGCTGAAAAAGAGTCGAGCTCACCTCCGTTCCCTTCTTCCCTTCAACAACCATCATCGCCAGCTCCCGCTCACTTCACTCCTCCTTCAACTCAGTCAACCAACCTCCACAATCAAGCATGTCTAACGTCGTCTACCTCGTTACCGTTCGTCTTCCTTCCTTCATCGATTCTCCAATCCGATTGAGGTTCGGAGGGACGACGTCGCTAACTTTCCTTCGATTTCGCTTCTCCTCCCTCCGTCTTCCTTCTTTCCTATCCCTACTCAACAGGGAGCCAACCGACCTGATGGAATCGGATACTTTGCCCTTCAAAACCTCCTCTCCCAGAACCCAAACGCTCAGATCATCGCTGCCGCTCGAGATCCCTCCTCAGCCACCGATCTCCAGGCTCTCGTCAAGAGCAGCGGAGGAAGGGTTACCGTCGTGAAGATGGATGTTGGAGACTTGGAGAGTGTTAAGGTGAGCTCTGGTCTTCTTCCTTTCTGATGAGAGAAAGAAAAAAAAGGAGAAGGAGGAGATGGAGAGCTCACTTCGTTCCTCCTCGTTTGGGTTTCTTTCGAATCGAAGGCCTCTTTCAACGAGATCGCGGGACTTTCCTTCGTCAAAGATCACGGAATCGACGTCCTCTTCGCCAACGCTGGTGTCTTCGCTGGTGGTTACGTCCCCTCTTCGCTCATGTGAGTTCTCTTTCGACAAATTGGCCGTCCTCTCTGGCTCTTCGACTCGTTCTGACTTTCGCGTCCGTTTTTCTTTTCGTTTCGTTCGCCTTGCGCTTCCAAAAGGACCTTCGAGGAAGGTGTTAAATCCTTCGAGGTCAACACCTGGGGAGCTATCTTCGTTGCTCAGGTCTTCCTTCCTCTTCTGAGATTGGGAGAGCAGAAGAAGATCGTTTACACTAGTTCGGCTCTTGGATCGACTGGTCTTGCTCTGTGAGTCCTTCGTCTCTCCTTTTTTCCATGTCAATTTCTCTACATACGTCTGACATACGCTCCTTCGTTTCTATCTCTCAGCGCCCCGACTCTCTACTCTTCCTGTGAGTCTTTCGCATCGAGCGCGTCGAGTTTGGAGCTCGAGCTCTCATCGACCGCTGACTTACGTTCTCCATTTTCTTGTTCCTCTCTTCTTCTCTCCTCAGATGGCATGGCCAAAGCTGCTACCAACCATTTTTTCAAGCGACTCTCTGGAGAGTTGGAGCCCGAACACTTTACCGTCGTCTGCTACCATCCCGTCCGTCCCACTTCTCTTCCTCCTTCCCTCCCCTCCCGCCATACCTGACCCAGTCACGTCCTGCCATCCCCTCCGTATCCAGGGAGTCGTTGCTACCAGTCTCTCGGGCGTCAGCGTTGGAGATGAACTCGGTGGAGTTGTCGCTATCTCTGCGCAGAACGGAGGAAAGCTCGCGTGAGTTCGACTTCGTCTTCTTCCTCCGCTGGATAATCAAGCTGACATCTCTTCCCTCCTTTCACTTTTTTACGCAGCGCGACCCACATCAACTCCTGGTCTTCTAAGGACAACGGAAAGTTCTTCGGAGAGACGGGAAGCGAGATCCCTTGGTAGATTCGTCCGGATCCGTTCGAGCTCGCTCTGAAGCAGAATAGTATATATCTGCAATGTGCGGATGATCTGCGTCGTATGGCCCTCTCGAGCAGTGCGAGGTGAGCTGGTTGAGAGAGGAGGGAGGCAGCAGAGAGTCCAGAGACGCGACGCGTCCGTCTCTTTGCTTTCCTTCTTCAAGCGAGTAGACTCCTTCTCCTTCAACCCAGAAGGGTCCTGCTGCTGCTCGAGATCTACTGAACGGAGCTCTGGTGCTCCAAACGGCGAGAAATCTGAGAGCTTGATTAAAAACCGACGCGTCGGCGGAGAGAAGGTTGCGGGGGATCACTGAGAAGGACTACGTGGGTTAGATTCATTGAGATTTTTTTGATGGAGATGAAACAGCTTCGCTCTCCCAGGTTGAGAGGGTGAGAAAAATCAAGGAAACTAGATTCCCAGCCGCACGGAATTCTTCATCCGGGAGGCTGGGCGATTGCCTGGATCGTGACCAACCTCCGGCCCTGCCTCCTCCCTCCAACCACTTCCTTCCTTCCTCCTTCCCCTCCCCTCTCCCTCCTCTTTCCGATCTCTCGTTTGCGATGAAGTTCCTCGCATCTGCTCTCCTCTTCTCTGCTGCTGCCGTGTCTGCTCTGCCCGCCATCACTCGGCAAGGAAAGTGAGTGATTCACCGAAGGAGGACGTTGGTCTTGAGCTCCTTCCTTTCCTTCTCCCAAGCTCACCTCTTCCTCTTCCTCCTCCTCTGCTCCTCGTCTCTCTACAGATTCCTATACGACGAGAGTGGGACTCGATTCCTGCTCAAGGGTATCGCCTACCAAGAGGCTGGAACGCTTGCTGCCGATAGTGCAGCGAATGCAGCAAACGTGAGCTCAATCCACTCCACCTTTCTCTCCACCTTCCTTCCTTCACTCCTCTCCTTCCTTCGCTTCACATTGCTTCTCGCTCTTCTTTTCCCGACTCGATCTGACTATGACTCTGCCTTTCTACAGGGAGGTTACCCCGAGCCCAACTCGTACGTGGATCCTCTCGCAGAGGGGGCGGCTTGCGCTCGAGATCTGCCTCATCTCCAGGCCTTGGGAGTCAACGTCGTTCGAATCTACTCAGTCAACTCTTCGCTCAACCACGACGCTTGCATGACTGCTTTCGAGGGAGCTGGAATCTACACCATGTACGTGAGGGAGAGGGATGCAAGTCGGAAGAGAAAAGCTCCGCCCCTTTCGTTTGAGCTTCGTGTTGTTGACCTTCGATGATCCTTCCTTCTCCCTGCATAGCATCGACCTCGCTCTTCCTCTCAACGGATCCATCAATCGAGCCGATCCAGCTTGGACTACGGATCTCCTTGGTCTCTGTACGTATCAAAATTTCCTTCCCTCCTTCCTTTCCTTCCTCGAAACCTCCCTTTCTCCGGCTAAGACCTCCTCTCTTCAACCCCTGCTTCGCTTCCGATTCTCCTCAGACACCACGACCATCACCGCCTTCTCCAAGTACAACAACGTCCTCGCTTTCAACGTCGGTAACGAGGTCATCAATCTTGCTACCAACACTCAGGTCGCGCGTACGTCTCCTTGCCTCCTGACTCTTCGCCGAGGGCGAAGAAGGGAAGAAGACCCTCAGCTCACCTTCTCTTTCCATCTCCGTTTTCGCCCGTGCTTGTTTTTCTGCTGTATCAGCTTTCGTGAAAGCTGCTGCTCGAGATACCAAGGCCTTCCTCAAGTCTATCAACTCCAAGGCTCTCGTTTCATACACTTCGGGAGACGGACCTGTCGCTTGGAGGAGTGAGTGTTTCGTTTCGTCTGCGTCGCCCGGTCGTCCTTTCTCGCTGATATCTTCTCCCCTTCTTCCAAACCATAGACGCTCTTGCTACCTACCTCTCATGTGACTCGGATGATACTTCGATCGATATCTACGGACTCAACGTGAGTGGCGACCTTCACGTTTCGCGCGCCTTCCTTCGAACGAAAACTGATCTCGACTCCTGCCTTTTATCTTTTTGACCAGAACTACGAGCTGTGATCCCCGATCTTCAGACTTTCTCATTTTGTTCTCCCGCTAAATTTGCCTTCTTCTTGTTCCAAACAGGTGCGGAGACGTCGGCCTGACTGGGTGGCAGGGAACGCTGAACGACTTCGCCGACCTCACGATCCCTATGTATCTGTCCGAATACGGGTGAGTCAAATCTACCCTTCTCTAGTACATAATAATCCCGTGGAGGTTGAGAAGAAGCCATTGGGATATCGAGTCTTGAAGGACGAAGGACGTCGACGCGAAGGACTGACTCTCCCTCCTTTCCCCTCTTTCAGATGCAACACCGCTGGAACCAGGACTTGGAGCGAGGTCCCCATCCTCTACTCTGCTCCCGTCTCTAACGAATGGTCCGGAGGAATCGCTTGTGAGCCGACTTCCTCTTCCATCTCCTTCGTGAAGCAGATGGGACGCGCCGAGCTCGAAGCTGACCTCCTCCTTCCCTCCAGTCTCTTACTTCCCCACCAGCGACAACTTTGGAATGGTCACACTCTCCTCCGACAACACCACCGTCACTGTCTCTACCGAGTTCGGTAACCTCGTCTCCCAGCTCTCCAACGTTACCCTCCCTACCACTCCCGCTAAATCCTCCGTCTCGAACGCCGCCGCTCCTTCGTGCCCTGCCCAAAGCGCCGACTTCAACGCCAGCACCAAGCTTCCTCCTACTCCCGACGCTAGCGTCTGCCAGTGCCTCGAGGATTCCGCTTTCAGCTGTGTCAGACGAGCCGTTACTGCCGCTCAACCTGTTATAGTAGGAGAGCAATTGAACGTGAGTCCTTCGAAGTTGGAAGCTCAGTCGAGCCGTCCACTCACCTTTGCTTTCCTCTTCTCACTCGCAGTACGGATGCTCCCTGCTCGGATCTGATGGATCAAACGCTACCTGCACTACCATTGCCGCTGATGGAGCTACTGGAACTTACGGAACCCTCTCGTTCTGCTCAGCCGACATCAAGCTCAGCTGTGAGTTTTTCTATATCTTCTCCTTCAGGGAGGAGTCCCAACTGACGATATTCTCTTTCTTCCGCTCTCTAGACGTCTACTCCGCTCACTACATCTTCACCAATTACAACGCTCAGGCTTGCGAGTGAGTTTTCCCTCCTTCGTCGCGGCGCGTCGTCTCTTTCCTTCCTCCAATTCTCCCTCTGACATATCTGGCTTCCATTTCTTCTTCTTCCCTCAGCTTCGCCGGAAATGCAACCATCAACCCCGACGCTCCCAGATCCGCCTCGGAAGCCTCCACCGTCGCATCTGCCTGTCTCGCCAAGATCCCTGTCGGAGGAGTCTTTACTCCCTCTGCTGTCCCCAGTGCCACTGCTGGATCGTCAAAAACCACTACTGGATCATCTCCTTCCTCGACCGCTGGATCTGGAAACACCGGAGGAGCTAGCAGTCGAATCGGAGGAGGAGGAATCGTATCGCTGGTCGCCGTCGTTGTTGGACTCGTCGCGTTCGCCTAAGCCTCCCTCCTCCCCTCCGGGAGCTTTCACCCTTTCGATCTTTCTTGGGACTTTCTTTCTCAGTTCTAGCTTATAACCCCTTATGTATCCCTACTCTCTTCAGCCTTTCATGTTCGTCGCCGCTCTCGCTTTCGTCGTCCCTCCCTCCCTTGACAAACCAAATCTCGTTAGCCATTCGAGCTCTCTCCCTCTCTTCTCTCCTTCTTCCTCTTTTCTCCTGGACTTCCGTTTTTTCTTTTACTCGTTTCTCCTTTCGTTTCCCTACTGCTTTTTTCGAACTTCTCTCTTTTCATCTCCCCACTCGCATTCCCATAAGTAAGCTCTCTCTTTCAGACACTTGAATAGCCGTTTTAGTCTTCCTAATCTCTCCTTGGGCTCGATCTACATACCTGGTTGCTTGTTTGGAGAGCTATGATGCAAAGGAAAGGATTACGGGAAGGAGGGAGAGAGATGTCGATGGAGAAGAAGGAGGAAATCACTGAAGCTCATGGAAACAGGAAGGCGAAGAGAGCCGTCCTACCCTCATCAGTAACCTCCCTCTCTTCACGCCTTCTGCTAGGCTCTCCTCTTCTGGACTTTCTAGTCCTCCTCCCTTGTTGATCTTTCATTTGCTCTCCTGCTTTTCTGTTTCTCGACGCGTCTAAATTGTTCGAGCGACGGAGGTGTTCTTCCTCTCTCTTTCCCACGCAGCCCTCCGAAACTCAGTTCACCCGACTTCACGTCCCGATCCAAGCACCGACTCTATCGTGAAACTCAAGGAAGCAGAAGAGAAGGAAGATGCAAAGACGTGCACTGACAGACGCGTCGGATTAATGACGACTCAAACGCGCCTTTGGACTTGTCTCTCGTTCTTCAGCTCTGGATTTCATGCTCAAGCTCTTCTATACTACTAAGGATCAAGCCCTCAAGATTCAAGGAAAAAGGAAGGTCCATGCTTTGGATCCGGCTTCAATGAAAAATCGAGAACTTCGTCGCGATCTCTCAACCAAGCAACTTCGACCCTAACCCTAACGCCTCCGAATTTCGCTCGTAAAATCCCTCTTCGCTTCCTGTCGAATCATTCAACTATTTTCCAACCACAACGAGTCCCCCACCTCCTTTCTCTCTCTTCTTCCACTCCCTCCAAATGCTCTCTCTCTTCACTCCACTTTTCCTCCTCCTCGCTGTTCCCGCCCTCACCAAGGCCGCGATCTTACTTTCGATTCCAACCACATCAGTCTGGAATATGTACGGGGGGATCCGTCTGTAAGTTCAGAGGGAAATAGCAACGTCGAAACGCTCCAGGACCGCATCGGCCTGGCGAATGCTCGAATGACAAGTACAGCTCGACCGGACGGACGAGGCCCGACTGTTGAGATTCGAGATGGGACTTGGTGCTACAAGCTCAGAGGCGGAACGACTCGAGGTGAAAGTGATTGTTATAAGAGAACTCCTACCTAGCTGCCTAGCTTATATACTGTAAGGAATTCAGAGAATGTTCTAGAAACAGGGCTAAACTATGACGTTACTAACGCAACGCGCCTGACTAAGCAAGCTATGGAAACCTAGAGAAAACACTAGAAAGATCTACGAAGCCTCGACAATGATTCACCGATACTGTTTTCAACACCGACTGCTTACCTTTATTCGATGCAGCAGACCCTCTGCATAACCTACACGGAGCAGGTATTCCTTTTCCCCAATCTACAAAGAACTCTGCCCTAGAACTCACCCGCGTCCTTCAGTTTCCCCTTCAATCAGCTATCCAACCCTCTGCTCTGGATACCAGTCTTACGGAACAGAATGGGTTGCAGGAACAGAGGACCGATGTTCTTCCAAGCCCGGATACGTGATGGCCGGGGACAGCTCCTGTGTCAGTATTCCTCTACTTATCCTCACTCTTCAGCGGCGTGGACCGATCCTTCCGATTCTCTACACTCTGAGCCGCCGCACGCGAACTCCTTTAACTTACTCTTCTTCTCTTCGGTCTTCCCCCTTTCCCAGATCTACACTGGAGGTGAGGTGCCCCTCTCACGGATGCTGTGTACGACAAAGCTTGTTCTTTTCCTTACGCACCCCCTGCTGCCGTCTCCCCGGCCTACAAGAGAAAGCGGAGCGGCGTCGAGTCTTCTCCTTTCGTGGGAGGAAAGGTTTGGCCCATCGGCGAGCAGGCTTGCCCTATCTCTAGCAGCAACGCCTTCGAATTCATCAACGTCAAAGTCAACCTCGCGTGAGTTTCACAGACAGAAAAACATGAGTGTCGAGCAGGAAAGCTGACTTTGTCGCGTCTTCCTTTCGTTCGTTCTTCCTCTTGTCGGTCTTTCTTTCTCCAGCTCCTGTGGAAGATGTCTCGTCGGAAAGGGTGTAGATTGCTCAGATCTACCTGGAACGAACGAGGTCTCTTGCCGAAGTGGGAAGTGCGTCGTTGGTGAGCTCTATCTCCTTTCCCCCCCACGTGTTGATTTTCCATCGTCGTCGTCCTCCCTCTTCTTTTCTCCTCCTCCTCAAAGATCTGATCTCCCTTATCACTCTCTCTCTCTCTCCTTAGACTCCTGCTTCCCTGGGTGGACTCTCTCTACCGACGGAACCTGCGTCGAAGCCTGATCAAAACGACAAGTCACTCCAAGAAAGACGCGTCACCTTTCTCCCTCCTCCCCTTTCGTTTCCTCCTCGTCTTTTGGGCTCCTGGGTTAGAGTTATCTCTACATTTCCTCTCTCTTAGATTTCAACAATCCTCTCGGTATATAATTCTCTTCTCCGTTGACTGCCGAACGAAGGAAAGGAAAAGCACGGAAAGAAAAGTCGACGCGACGGCCGATCCGAGTCACTTCGCCCCGATGAGACGCGGTCGTGCCTCGTTGGAAGTAGATAGAGGTTTAAGGGGATTCTCTGACGAGGTGTATGTCTCCTTTTTCGTTTCTTGCGGGTTTATGCTGTTTTGCTGTCGGCTCACGATCAACGGGAGAGAGGCGGGAGGAAAGAAGAGGGAACGAGGTCGAAGCTCAACTTTCTTTTACCTTCGACGCGTCGGTGATTCAGTCTTCTTCCTGCTTTCTCTCCCTGAGGATCCTCTTCAGCTTACAATCTCCAGCGGAGGCACCTCTCTACCTTCGTTTTAATGATCCGTATATAATTTTTAAACGCTCTAACTCGATCGCACAATCAGGAGGGGATCGCTCACCTCGCCCTCCTCTTCCTCCTCTTTTTCCCCTCTCTTCCTCGAACCCAAAGGAGGATGACGGAGGCCGTTTCTCCTCCATAGGACCCACGTTCGACTCCCTTCCTCCAAACCACCACAAGCAACGATCTTTCAACGAAAACGAACCGAAACGAACCCACCGAGCTCTCCCCTCCCTTTCATGATCCCTCAGCTTCAGCCCTCTGCTCCTCCTCCTCCCCCCTCCTCCTCCTCTCACCTCCCAGGCTCCTACCCCACCTTCTCCAAAGAAGACTTCGTCGATTCAGAATCCTGCGACGACGTTCTCCTCCACCTGCGGATCACTTCGGAACTCAACAGGGAACGCTCAGCAAAACCTCGGAAGCGACTTCGACAACGAAGAGTGCTGGCCGGTTGTTTGAGCTTGGTCGTGCTGATTTGGAGTGCTTTCCTTGCTGGGAGATATTTCGTAGGGTTCTTTCGTGAGTTAAACGTTCTTCGTCCCACTCTCTCTTCCTTACAGGGAGAAATTATGTCCTGACAAACTTTTCCCTTCTGTTTGGGTGACGACGTCGTCGCGAAATCAGAGGATCCCTCCCCTCTCTCTTTCAGCTCCTCTCCCCCGTCGACCAAAGTACTCGCTTTCATAGATTCCTCTCTTTCAACCTTGGTTACTATCACGACTTTCCTCTTCATACTTCTTCTTCGCTATGTGAGTCGCAGGCTCTCTTCCCTCTCTCCATCTCTTTTCTTGACCTCTCCTCTCGCCGACCTCTCCTTTCCCTCTTCTCTCTCTCAAAAACAGATACACCGCCCTCCCAACTCCATACCTCATCCCAGATTCATCATCGCTCTACTGAGAACGATCCTCCTCCTCTCAAACCTTCTCGGTCTCCTCTTTCCAGCGATCCTCAACCTCGTCCTCGTTCTTCTTTGGAGGCGCCGTCTCCCGTCGTGCTCCCCGTCCCGCTCAGCGGCATCGGTCGGGATCGACGCTCTTTGGATTGACGGGCTTGGTGTAGAAGGAGAACGGAGGTGCCTAGACCCGAGCTGGCCGTGGATCGTTGCTTCTGCGGGTCGGTTGCTCGCGACGCTGATTCTCGCTGTGAGTTTTGTTTCGTTTTCGTCCGCTTCTACAATCTGAAAGCATCGTTGAGTATGTAGCTCATTTTTCGTTCTTTTCTTCTCCATTTTGACCTCCTTTAGGCCGCCCAAACTACCCTCCTCTACCTCCTCTTTCCTCACCTTCTCCTCCCGCCATCAGCAACTCTCCTCCCCCAACACACGCCCGTCGAGTACGAGGAGATGTCAAGAGAGCAGCTGATGGGTCTCAGTTTACCTCAGCACGATCATCACTCTCACCCGGCGACGCATCAGGAGGGAGGTTGGTGGTGGGGTGATCGAGGAGGAGAGCGCGTCGAGTACTTGGAAGCGGAGGGAGACGAGGCGTTGGTTCACCGCAGGGAAGAAGGTCAAGTAGGAGATCTCGGAGAGATCTACGGGATGAATCCGGAGGGAAGGGGAGAAAGAGGCGAGAACTCTCTTACAGAACGAAGATCGCGTCGAATCAGCGCGGATTCAATCTCGTCGGACGTCCCACTCCTCTCCTCCTCCTCCTCCCCCTCCTCAACCGCTTCAACTCCTACCTTCTTGCCACCAAATCGGACATCTACTCCCTCGCACGTATGGAACGGTCGTCGTCGCGGTAGAGCTCACCTTCGTCAAGGTGGACGAAGGGAACTTTCAAATGTAGTTTCGGTGGGATCTGAGGGAGAGGAGGAGGTTTGGGAGGATACTAGGGAGGGGAGGGATAGTTGGAGTGGGGAGAGGGATTGGAGGGGTAAGGTGGAGGTTGGGATGGGGAGGTAGGAATTGCTGAGGTTTGTGAAACGAGGACGAAACAAAACCAAACGAGACGAAACGAACGAAGAACAACGAACTCTTGCTTGCTATCTTTTTACCTGCTACTTATTTTCTCATCTTCAGAGTCCTGCTATATATATCTCCAGCTCGGACTATCCCAAAAGAAAGGACAGGAAAAGCAGTCGATCTCGAACAGGACGCGTCGCGTTTGAGTCATCCAGAAGCTCCTCTTGGTCGCCCTTCCCGGAGCTCTTCTTCATTTTCCTCCCATCTTCACTGATACTCTTTTGTCTACCGATCATCTTACTAGAGCTCCTTCTACGACGCTGAGGAAAACCTTCTGTCGACGACCCCCTTCTTTCTTTCTAGAGACCCTCAGCCGGATCTTAGCTGTCCCTTTCGTGCCTTTGGCAGGGTTCTTCTCCAACTCTCACTCGCACTTATAAAGTCTCGCTTCTCTTCCGACTTCTATAGAAGCAGGCTGGTCCTTCTCTTCCGACTATCCACGTCCCCTCTCTGCTACCAGCTCTCTCTCTCTCTCAAAGAAAAAGAGTCGCTCCTTTCCTCTTTCGCTCAGGAATCAAAGGGGTGTTTCCTCTCGAGTGCCTTCAAGCTTTCCCTTCTTTCGCTCAACCATCACCCTCTCCCCTTCTCGGTCAAGCAGGTTTTCGAACGAGGCATCATAGGCGCTCTCAGGTACGTTTCCTTCTCGCCTTCTGGCTCTATATAACGTACTGGAGCAGGACGAGAGCAACGGAGGGAAGGAAGGATGTCAAGCTCACACTCCCTTCGACCCCCTCTCTTTCGTCTTCCTTCCTTCAGGTCCTCGCTTCTCTACTCTTCCGTCGCTTACTCTACGCTCTTCCGACTGGTTCGAGAGAAGGAAGTTTTTCCTCGAATACCTCTACAGCTAGGTCCGTCTTCGCGGAGGGAAGCGAGCGAAGGAGGAGACGAGGCGAAGCTCGCGACCAAACCGACCTCCTCCTTCCCTCTGCAGATCCCTTCTCTCTCTTCCCTTCTCTCTCTCATGGCAGCAATCACAACTACTTTCGCACCTCCCGTTCTCAATAACTTTCACTTCTACTCGGCTTGCGGGAACTCGCTCTCGTGGAATCCTAGCTGGTATACAGAGGGTGAGTGAGTCGCGAGGGTGAGCTTGGATGTTTCAGCCTTCAGCCTTCGATGCATGCTGACCTTCTTCCCATTCGCTCTCCCGTTTCCCTCCGTACGACTTCTCAGATTGGTTCACGGCATCAAGATCCTACTACGACGCTCAAGCTTCGACGGGTCAGGTCGAACCTCCGTTAGTAGATCGACCATCTCTTCTTCAGCTCCTCTCAATCTTCTTCCCTCGCAGAAAAGCTGATATACACCCTCGCCTTGCTCAATACAGCCTGAGCGTCATCCTCACCGAACCTGTCTGCTCTCAGCTCTCTCGCTCTATCGCTTCGCAATCTCGTCTCTCCCAATCCTCAGCCTCAGCAGCTCTCCTCTCAGCTTCCTCCCTCGCCTCGGTCTCTTCCCTCTCGGTCGCAGCAACAGCAACAGGAATTTCTACTTCTACTCCTTCTCCAGCCTCTTTATCAAGTCTACCATCAGCAACCGGAACAGCAACTGGATCAGCAGCAGCAGCCCCGACTTCCTGCTCCATCCAACCCGTCCCTGGCTCGACGGGAGTCGTTTCAGGCCAGCCGACGTGCGCAGGAGACTGGGATTCTCAGGCAAAGGCAGTGGTCGCAGCGACGGTCTGGAGTACGTTGGTGGGGCTCTTGATCTGGGTGGTCTTCGCGGTAGTTCGAGGGAGGGCGGTGGTTTTGTACGAAGCGAGGAGGTGGTTCGCTCCTGCAGAGTGAGTCGACTTTTCTCTCTCAAAGTATCCGCTCCCGATCGAGGAATCGAGCTATGGAGCTAACTAACCACCGTCTTCTTCTGCAGAGACCGTCCCTATCCCGTCCACGCCTCCCTCCTCTCGTTCTTCTTCCCTCCCGTCCCTTTCCTCCCCTCCCTCAAAACTGGATCCGCTTCGGACGAGACCTTGGCGATCAGGACGCTTTTCACGGCTCTCAAGATTGCGTTTACGTGGACGGTGCTCTCGCTCGTTACAGGTGAGCTTGCTTTCTCTTCTTGTCTGCTCCGAAAGATCGAACGCGACGCGAGTCACTCACCTCCTTTTCTCCTTCACTCCGCCTCGTTCCACTTCTTCTCTCCCCTTCATCCCAGCCCTCCCTCTCTACCTCGTCAACGTCCCTTGTGGCACCGCTATCCGAAGCCGCTATGCAGGAGTTCTCGGAAGCATGAGCGATCTCTCCATTCTCCGACTCCTCGACGCGATCAGCAATCCTCTCTCCTCCACGTCCGCGTCCTCTTCCTCAACCACCAACTCCCTCCTAGATGAACTCAAATCCTTCGCCACCTCCGACCCCGTCACCAACCCTCCCAACGCTCACACCCGTCTTCTCATCCTCGCCATCCTCGTCCCTCTAATCACCACGCTCCCCGGCGTCTTCACGGTTTTGCGAGCCTTCTCCTCCCTCGTTGCCCATCGAAACAAGTTCCTTCACGTCACCTGCGCCGGGCTCGAGATCGGCTTTCTTCCTTTCAAGGAAGAAGGGCTGGGAGAGGAGCGATTCAGGGAGGTCTTGAGGGAGGGAGGCTTGATGAAGAAGCACGGGGAGCCTATCGATCCGTTGTTCGAGGGAGGAGGAGAGACGATGGAGAGATTCGAGGGAGAGAGTCGGTCGAAGAAGGAGGAGGAGCGGAAGTGGAAGGAGGAGGAGTTGAAAGTGGAGGTGGTTTCGGTCTTTGGGGTTCCTTCGACGACGAGGTTGGATCGGTTGGTGGAGGAGAGGAAGGAAGTGTTGGATCGGTTGGAGGAGAGTGAGACGAGGTACATCAGGAGTTTCGATGTGAATCCTGTGACGAGGATGGAGGAGGAGGAGAATGGAGGAGTCGGAACTACGGTGAGTGGTGGATCCAGGAATTGACGGATTGGAGGAGAAGGGAGAGAAGAAGAGAGGAGGAAACGAATCGAGACGCGACGTGACGAAACTGACCCTCTCGTGACGTCCCTCCTCTTTTCAGTCTGGACACAACCGTCGAACCTCCAACCAACTTCCACCCACATCTTTCGTCGCTCCTTCTACCTACTATCGACTCAAGCAACCTCACTTCCCCTCTACTTCGCCCTCCCCTCCTGCCTCGCCTTCTCCCACTTCCTCCCCTCCTCGACCCACTCCCCATCGACACGAATCCGGCTCTCGCTTCAGGGAAATTGACCGAGACTCGGGCTTCTTTGGAGGAAAAGCTGGAAAGCTCCAAGTCGGCAACCGTCTTCGACCAGACTCTCAAGATGCAGCTCAACTCGTTCTCGACCCTTCGCCGGAGTCGGAGGATCCTGGATATCGAACGAGTGGAGGCTTCGCCTCGGGCGGAGACTCGAACGCGACTACTCCTGGAGAGAGAGCGAGGGAGAGCAGGGAACGGGAACGATACCAGAGGGAGAGGATGTCTTCGAGAGAAGATGTGATCTCTTCGGGGGACGAACTAGGGCGAGGAGAAGCGTCGCGAGTTATGCGCCATCGAGGCGGTTCGGACCCTACACCACCGACCACAGCTCAGCTCGCTTCGTCTGCTCCAGGACCTCCTCCCCTCAAGTCGGATCTCCGCCAACGACGAGGGACGCTTTCGGAAACATCGCTCGTTCCTCTCCACGATCGGATCGATGCTGGGATGCCTACAACGGTGGTGGTTCAGGGTGTGAGACCGAGGGGAAACGTGACGAGTGGAGAGCTAAAGAGTCATTACGATGGGATCAGGGAAGGGCGAGCGGATCTCAAGAGGTTGAACGAGGAAATCGAAGAGGAACAAGGGAGGGTGTTTGATGTGAGTCCTTGTTTCTTTCCCTTTCCACGTTCTCTTCGCGTCTTCGAATTGCTGAATATTTTACCTATCTTCTCTCTTGCGTAGGAGATGGCTACTGGTCGAGGGATCCTCGGGTTCATGCTCGTTGGGAAAGGCCTTCGTTTCTTCCCTGGTGAGCTCCTCTTCTTACCCTTGCCATCTCGTCGATCTTCTTTCGAGATATGTTTACTCGTTTACTCATCAACCTCTCTGTCCATCTCTGAAGGGATCCGACTCATTGAGGGATTCACCAAGGAGGATATCGTATGGAGCGAGGTTCCGAAGGGATCGAAAACGGGGAGAGCGAGGATGGCTGGCTTTTGGGCTTTGGTCGTCCTGATTTCGGTGGCTTGTGCTGCAGCTAGTAAGCCTACCATCTATCTGTAATGGTGAAGAGGAGCGAGGCCGGTATCCGAGCTCGCCGCGTGGAAACTGACTCGACGCGTCCCTTTTTTTTTCTCGTTCGAAGTGGTCCCCTTCCTCGCTCTCACTGTTGCCAACGCTCCCGGCGTGAACAGGTACCTCGGAGTCCTTCGGAAGCTGGCTGTGAGCACCAACGTCTCTTCCGCTATCGGTGAGTTGCTCTTGTCACTTTCCTTCGATTTTTCGCCTCGAATCTGGATCGGAAACTGACTACGCCTCGTTATTTTTCTTCCATCAGTCGAGGGACTCATTCCCGCTTTCGCTATCTCCTTCCTCATGGTTCTTGCCGTCGTTCTGGTCAACCTTTCATCCCGCCTCTGTGGAGCTATCAGCTACACCCGTCGCCGTTTCGTCGCGTATCAAGCCGTCGCAATCGTCGTTTTGGTGATGGGAGCTTGGCTGGTCGCTGCTGCTGCTCTTGTGAGTCTCCCACTCGGTTTCCTTCTTCGTGCACTTCCCTATAAGTTCCGTGTTACTGAGATACCTCTCATCATCTCATCAGATCTTCGCGACTCAGGCTTTCGTCGACGGCACATCCATCTCCTCAACAGTCGCCGACGGCTCGATCTTCGCTTCGGCCTTCCTCTTCATCTTCCTCATCAACCTCGCTCTCATCGCACCTGGTCTCCAACTTCTCCAACCCGTGCGAGCTTGGAAGCAGCTTCGAGCTCTCAGGTCGGGAGCGACGCCACGACAGAAGTTCAGAGCCTCGAAGCCGCGGCTCTACAGAAGCTCTTACGGAGCTGCAGTCTGCTTACTAGCGGTCTTCTACGCGTAGGACATTTTTTCATTCGCCGTGTCGAAGCTCGAAGAGAACGGGACTGACTCTTCGATCCCTTTTCTCCAGCGCGACTTTCATCGTCCTCTTTCCCTTGATCGGGATCCCGGTAGTAATCATCCTCGTCCTCTCCCTCGTCGCTCTTCGATACACCAACTATTACGTCTACAGCAACATGCTCGGCAACTCTGGAGGCATCTACGCGCTTTGGAGCTTGCGACGCTTTGGGTGCGTCTTTCCGATACTCCGTCTCCTTGGACTCTGCTGAGCTCTCGCCCTTCCTTCGGTTCGCAGAGTCATTCTCGCCTGTCAACCTCTTCTCTTCGGCCTGATACTTGCCTCTCGAAACGAATGGAACTTCGCTATTGGTGAGCGAGATTTCTCTCTCGAGCCCATCCTTCTGCGACCCGACTAACGTCTTTTCCTTCCTTCTTCTCAGCAATGTTTGTCGTCGCTGGGATCGCTCTAGTACGTCTCACCCTGATCTCCGCTTCCTCAGAAATGAGCTCACCAAAATTTTCTTCCCGTCAGCTCATCGTTGAAATCTTCACCGCCTGGAGAGGTCATCGTCCGACCTTCCGCTCTCTTCCTGCTCCAACTCGTGACTCCCTCAAGTTTCTTCGGCCATCACTCCTCCAGGCTTCAACACCAAGGAAGGAGTCTCAGGAAACCCCAGGAGACAGCCCGACGTCGTCTACTCGAGGTCGAAGGCGAAGTCATGCGAGCATCCTGGATCTGGTGGCGAGGATTCTTCCCGGAGGAGATGAGAAGAGGAAGCTCGCCGTTCCTCTTCGAACAGAAGTTATCGATGACATGGTGTCTACGGAGGTCGCAGCTCGAACGCATCCAAATGTAAGTTTGGATGCTCGATTTTAACCTGGTCGCGTCGAGAATGAAGAGAACTGATCCTTTCGTCCTTTTCCTCTTGCAGGCACCCCCCCATCTTCCTCCCCTCGCCTTTGCAGATCCGGCTGAAGAGTTCAGAGCCTTCATCTACCCTCCTTCCCTCCTCTGTCCTCCACCTGTTCTCTGGCTACCAAATTATGAAGCAGGAGTCGGTCGGTGAGTCCATCTCCCTCTCTCCTCTTCCCTTTGTCGTCGATTTAGACTGACCAAGGTCCTTCTTCGCACCGATAGTCTGGAAGTCATCGAACTAGGTCGATACCATAACCTCGAAGGAATCGCTACTGATCTCGAAGACCCAGATCATCCTCGGACGACAACCTCGAAACCAGCTCGCCGCTGAGACGACGCGTCGTTCGGTCTTCTCTCCTGCTCTCATTCTCTTACCCCTTTTCATTCCAATCTCACACACGATATGGGTAAAATAATTTTCCTTTTGCATATCTCTACACAAGTCTCGCTGGTTCGTCCTGTTCGGTGTTCAATTCTCGTTTTGGGTTTGGTTTCGTTCTCTCCCGTCACCCTCGTTCGCTCGCTCAATCTTCCTTTCACCTGTATATCTACCCTACCCCATCTATCCCTCGCGCTCTTATAGCTTACTCTCCTCTATGCCCAACCTCTTTCGATACCATCTACCGTAGACCGGGATACACTTGAAAGAAACCGAGGGTGTTGGGGAGGAGGTTTCCCTTAGGGCTGAAGTTTAGAGGAAGGGAGCGCGGGGTGGTTCGAAGAGAAATGAAGGGAGGACAGAGTTCGAAGAGATAGGTTCAGCGAGATGGGGAAGGAGGGGCGATGACTGAATCGGCCGTCGCGTCGACTTTTCTTTCCGTTCCTTCGTTCGGCAGTCAACGGAGAACAACGGAGAAGATAATTCTATACCGAGAGGATTGTTCAAATCGAAGAGAGAGGAAATGGAGAGATAAATCTAACCCAGGAGCCCAAAAGACGAGGAGGAGAAGAAACGATAGGGGAGGTGGAAAGGCGACGCGTCTTGATGTTTTTGATTAGGCTTTGACGCAGGTTCCGTCGGTAGAGAGAGTCCACCCAGGGAAGCAGGAGTCTAAGGAGAGAGAGAGAGAGATAGGGGAGATCAGATCTTTGCGAGGTGGGGCAAAGGAAGACCTACGCTGTGAAGGTGAAGCAGCTGCCAGAGTTCAATGAGTAGAGGTATCCAATAGGGCCTCGTTGTTCTGTTCGAGCGTTCACCGTGTTGATGCAGTCCTGAAGCGAAAGGACGCTCCATGTTCCCTGGGGATT
Organism: Mrakia blollopis; assembly: GCA_000950635.1. Taxonomy (NCBI): domain Eukaryota; kingdom Fungi; phylum Basidiomycota; class Tremellomycetes; order Cystofilobasidiales; family Mrakiaceae; genus Mrakia; species Mrakia blollopis. The sequence continues at coordinate 126,009 of BBPU01000118.1, read as the reverse complement.
CGTATACGGATCCGTCTCTCCGTAGCTCACACTGATGTGGTAAGAATCGAAAGGTACAAAAGTCGCGGCGTTGGTGAGGGCGAGGAGGAGGAGAAGTGGAGTGAAGAGAGAGAGCATTTGCAAGGGAGTGGAAGAAGAGAGGGAAGGAGGTGGGGGAGGGCACATTATGGTTGCAAAAGAGTTGAATGATTCGACAGGAAGCGAAGAGGGATTTTACGAGCGAAATTCGGAGGCGTGTCGGCAGGGTCGAAGTTGCTTGGTTGAGAGATCGCGACGAAGTTCTCGATTTTTCATTGAAGCCGTCCACAAAGCCTGGACCTTTCTAGGGCTTGATCCTTAGTGTACATGGAAGGGCTGGAGCAGGAAAGCAGAGCTGAAGAATGAGAGAGAAGTCCGAAGTCGCATCCGAGTCGTCAATCCGACGCGTCGGCCGGTCGCGGGTCTTCGCATCTTCTCTTTCTCTTCTGCTTCCTTTCAGTCTCACATCTCGATCCGGTCCATATCGCGCACTGTTTGCTTCCGGATATCAGTCTTTGCGAATCCGAAGAGTCAGTGGCTTGAGATGAGATTGGCAAGAGGAAAGAAAACGTCCGTCGCTCGAACGATTCAAGACGCGTCGAGATACAGAAAAGCAGTAGGGAAATGAAAATAAAAACAAACAAAGAGGATGCGAAAGTCCAAAAGAAGAGAAGAGGAAGAAGGACAGGAGGACTCCTTCTCCTCCATCGACTCCCTTTCATCCCTTCCGTCTCCCTTCTTTCAACCCATCGGTCTACGGAAAGCTAGGATCGCAGATCCGAAGAAAAACGTCTCTTTCGACATGCTTCTGCTTTCACGAAAGCCCTTCCAAACCTTCCTACAGAAGCTCTCTCTTTCGCTGAACACCGGGAGCTTCGCTTTCGCCCTCTCTTCCGTCCTTGCTGATCTTTCATCATCTTTATCTCGCCTTCCCGGAAAAAACTGACTAAACACGAAGTAGGCGAATCCCCAAGCACCAACTGATTTCGTTCGTCCCCCAGGACTGCTCCCGCGACGAGCGAGCAAGCAACTGAAAGGAAGGGAGGAAAAGTCGCTGGGATGTCTGCTCGCTTAACCACGTAGATAGATACGATCCATGTACATACTTAGCGGAAGGGCAAGGGAAGGGTATAAAAATGGGAAGGAGCAGCAGGAACAGGCTCCAGCTTCCCTCTGGCCGAGGCCGGTCCTCCCGAGCTTTCTCCATCTCCTCCTCCTCTTCCTTCCCTCTTCTCTCCCGCCAACCGTCGACTCCATCCAACCCCGCTACCCGTCTCCTCTCCCCTCCTTCTGTATGGATTTCTCTGGCCTTATCTCCTCTCTCGGCGTCTACCTTTCTGGTCTGGAATCTTTTTTCCTCGCCCACTTTGGACCCTCCTCTCCTCCCTTCCTCACCCAACTCGAAGCCCTCCCCTCGACCCTCCTCGAATCCTTCAAAGCCCTCTTGACGGGAGATCCTACGACCTTCTTCCTCTACATCACCTTACCGATCTTGATGTTTTCTGCGTTCCGAGGCAAGGGGAAGGAGTTGGACAAGCAGGATAAAGAGAGGAAACAGAAGGTGAGCTTGACCTCGACGTGTCCACCTTTCCTTCGTCTCCTTTTCGCGTCGTTCCCCTTCGAAGAAAACCTTCAAGCTGACGATGTGATATCTACTCTGCTCCCCACGCACAGGAATCCGCCGCCCTCGCTGACGCCGAGACGCTTGCGTCCATCAAACGAGCATCGGAAGCTCAAGTCGAGGAGGATCGACCCTTCGTTTCAACCAAAGGGAAGGATGGGAAGGGAGCAGGAAGAGGGAACGCACCGGTGAAGAGGAACAGCAACAAGAAGCTTTAGTAATATACGCACAGAGTTATCTACGATCTCATCTCATATGATCCAGTTTTCTATACTTTCCAGGTCCTTGACGACGCTGCGTGGGCGGATTCGCGAGCTGGGCAGATTTCGAGGCGACGTCTCCTTCCTTTCCTTCTCCTTCTCCTTCTATCTCTCTCCCTCCCTCCTTCCTCCCTTCTTTCTCCTACCAAACGTACAACACTCAGGATGGCCCGCTTCACTTCCATCGGGATCAAGAAACGAACCTACATCCCTTCGGACGCTCCTCCGAGGTCGCCTTCGCCTCCTGCTCCTTCTTCTTCGACTCTTCAAGCTCAACACTCTGCTCCTTCTTCCTCCAACCCCGTCGCTTCGACCTCCAAGCCCACTCCCACTCCCACGACCACCGTCGTCAAGACAACCACTACCGACTCTACCACCCCCGACGCTCCCTCAGTCCCCAAATCTCGTAAACCCCGTCGAGGAACTCGAGGAAAGAAGGACAAGAGGGAGAAGCCCGTCAAACCCGTCGTAGTCGTCTCTACGTCCACCACCGTCGAAGGAGCCGAGCCCTCCTCCTCCTCCACCGCCAAGCCCAAATCTTCCGGAAAGGTCGGGAAGCAAGATGGAGAGCGAGGGGAGAACGGAAGGTTGACAATGGCTGGGTTGAAAGGTCCTAAACCTGGAGAGACCGAAAAGGAGCACAAGATCAGGATGGAGAAGAAGCAGAAGGAGCAGAAGGAAAGGAGGTTGAAAGGTGAGCAATATGTTTCTGCTATAATCTAGTTTCGTTGTATTTTTGGAGGTTGAAGAGAAGGGAAAAGGGAGAGGGAGGAGTTTGAGCTCAACTCGACTCGAGAGGCTTCCCTTCGTCTTCTTCGTTCATCAAAAGAGATCCGTCGCTGACTCTTGGGCTCCTTCTAATTATAATTTGCTTGTAGACTCCGACGCTCGAGTCGTCGCTTCGGAACAACGTCGACTTGCTCGAATGTCGGAACGAGAGCGAGAGACGACCTGCTTCGCCTGTCGACAGAAGGGTCATTCTGCTCGAGACTGTCCCAATGCGTTGGAGGGAGATCTGTTGGTAGATGGAGTGAGAACGATGACGGGGAAGGATACGGTTAACATCTGCTACAGGTGAGTCTAGTGATCCGAGCGAAGAGCGAGCTCTCCCTTCGAGCTCAACTCCTTGGAAACTGACTCTCTTCTCTCCTCTCCTCTCCTCCCCTTTCCTTTCCTTCCCCGTCACCTCATCTCCACCCCTATCCTACCTCGTTATTCGCTCAACTCAGATGCGGCTCGCCAACCCACTCCCTCACCCAATGCCGAACTCCACTCAACAAAGCCAACCCGATGCCCTTCGCCTCGTGCTTCGTCTGCCTCGGAAAAGGTCATCTCGCAGGGAAATGTCCCAAGAACGCTGCGAAAGGAGTTTATCCGGAGGGTGGAGAGTGTAAGATCTGCAGAGGGAAGGATCACTTGGCGAGGGATTGTAGTTTGAGGAGAGATGGTGAGTCTCGCTCTTTCAAACTCGACGCGTCCCGACTTTGTCTTCTTCTCCGACAGTCTCTCTCCTTCATCGTCTTCTTTCCTCAATCTGACTCTCTTTTCTTTCCCATCCGTCCGCTTTATGTCGCCTTTCTAGAACAAATCGCCACCACCCTCCTCCCTCACTCCACCACCGGAGACGACGCTGAAGAACTTGCTGGACCCATCGGAGCCGACGAGGACGACTTCCACGTTCTCAAGAGGAAGAGACACGAGGTTGAGCTGGAGGAGCAGGCTGAGGAGGAGGCGACGAAGAAGAGGAAGGCTCCCAGACCTTCGTCGGAGATCAAAAAGCCCGTGGTGGCGAAGAGGAAGGTCGTCGCGTTTTGATTGATCGAATGGTCGCTTTTTCGCTCTTCTCTTCTTCCTCTTTTTTTCTTCTTCTTCTTCTTCTTCCCGACAGGAAGCTTCAGCAAGGTGTGAAGCAAATTTTCAGTCCAAGCAAAGCTAACGGATTGTTTCGGTCTTTCCTTGGACGGAAACAGATTAGCTTTGGGAACGCTCTTCCCGTTCAGATCAAAACAAAAAAGAAACGAAACTCACTCTGGACGCGATCGGTACCTCCCTTCCCGCTTTTCTCTCTTTCACGCTCTAACCACCACCACTTCCTTTCCCTCACACTCCTTCGTTCTCCGCTTCCTTCCCTTCAAAAGCGACACTTTGCTCGCAACATCACCATGATTCCTTACCCTATCGAGCCGACGACCTGTTGGACTCGGCCTGCTCAAAAGAGGAAACAATCGTACTTCCTCCCTTCTTCGAAACGGCTGCCTCCCGCTTCTTCCCCTTCGGAGGATTTCGAGGAGTTTGTGCATGTACGTATGCTCTTCCTCTCCCTCTCCCTGCTCTGTCTTCCTTTTCTCTCGAGCTATACAGCTGACTCGATGTTCTTCCCGCGTTTCCTTTCCCTCCTTTCCTTTCGTTCGAGCTCAGGTGTCCGTTCCGTCCCCTTCCTCCGCTCTCACCACTCCAAACCATCGCGATCCCACTTCTCCTCTCAAACACCTCGCTCACAAGGCCTTCCCGTCTCTTCGACCCGTTCGGGCTCAGGACTTCGAGGAACGAGCTCTGCAGGCAAGGAAGGACGATGCGAGGAGAGGGAGAGTCCTGAGGTGTGCGGAGGAAGTGAACGAGCGGGCGGAGAGGTGGAGGAGGGAGGAGAGGGAGCTTGCTTCTGAGGCGGGAAGGAGGGGAGTAGTCGAGGAGGGCCGAGAGAGTTCTTCTGGTTCTGTGAGTGGTGGAATAAGAGCTGCAAAGAACGGGAGAGAAAGGTGGCTGGTCAGTCGTCGGGCAAAAGTCGAGCTCACTTCTTTTCTCCTTTCTTTTTTTGTAGACGCAGCAGCATCGAATGCACTGCCACGAAGCTCAAAATCCACCAACAGCCCGACGATCTCGATCCCCTCGACTTCGAATCAACTCCCCTCAGCAACACCCGGACGACTTCCTCCCTCCCTTGCCTCCTATCCGTCCCTCCATCCGACCGGTCCAACCTTCCTCTCACCCTCGACCTCGTCCTCACTCTTCCTACCACTCTCAAAACCTCGTCCTTCTCAATCAAAACCCCACCCGATTCATCTCTCCTCAGATCCCTATCTCCACCTCAAGCCACTTCCACATCGACTCCTCCAACTGCTCTCGTTCTCCCTCCGTTCACGAGTACCCGCCTCCCTTGGTCTCTCGACGCTCGTCTCACAACCATCAACCTCGACCCACTCGACATTCTGGGGATTTGCGAGATCGGGAGTATGTCAGGAAGCGGGATCTGCTGGCTCATCCTGTTATCGCGATTAGAGAGGGGAGGGTGAGGAGAGGAGGAGAGGAGGAGGTGTTCGGCTCGGATGCGGAAAGTGGGAGCTTTGTGAGGGAAGAGGAGAGGGATAGAGTGAGTTCCTTGGCTCCGTTTCTTTTTTCGTGGATGATTGATCTCAAACAGGACGGGGAGCGGGATGAGAGACAGAAGTTGACTCCCGAACAGCTGACCTCGAATCGACGCGTCTTGCTTCTGCTTTGGTTTTCCAGATCACTCCCTTCCTCTACCCTCAAGGATCTCGTCACTACGAGGAGGAGGCTGCATCCATTACTCCTGCCCTTTCGATGTCCTCGTCGAAGAGTCCATCCTTCAGTGAGCTAAGTGAGAGTTACGGAGAGTTGTTTGGGAGGTTGAGAGAGGAGAAGGTGAGTCCGTTTTTCGATTCTTCGCGAAGTGAGAGCAAGGGCTCATAGACTCTTCTCTCATACTTGATAAAGGGCGAGGGGATCGAACGAAACTGGTTCAGATTCAACAAGGATGGGCACGTGGAGGTCGACGTTCAAGTGAGCTCGACCATCTCTCGTTTGTTCTTCTCGACTTCTCGCTAATCTTCTTTGCATTCAGCCTCAGATATCGCAGCCCATCATCATCGAAAGGTCGAGAAGTACTTCCTCGCGAAGTCCTAGTAGAGAGATCGTGAGTCCTGCCGTCTTCTTCATTCGAACGAAAACACTTCGCGACGTGCTGATCGTCTTCCTTCTTCCAGATCTATCGAGAGGTTTCTCGAGCTCCTCCTCTGATCCTCCGATCCAACTCAAGCTCGCCTACTCCCCTCTACGTCGGTCGACCTTCCCTTCCTCGAAGTGCTCACAGCTTCCCCTCTCCCCCTCCGACTTGGGAGCGACAAGTGCGCTTCCCGTCTTCTCTTTCAGCTTTTCGTTCTTCAACGTCGAGACTGACTCTCCACTCCCGTCCTTCTTCCTACTAGTCCCTCAACCCTCCCGCCTCCATCGCCGACTCCCAACTCACCTACAACCACCTCGGCAAACCCATCAAGCTCACCACTCCCTCACCCCTCTCTCAAACCCTCTCTCCCTCCGTCCCTACGCTCAAAACTCCTACTTCGACGCTCGACGCCAACCTCAACCAAGCCTCTCTCCCCACCTTCGATGACTGGAAGCACATCACCTCTCCTCTCGACGAGAGGAAGACGTTCATCGGGATCGGGAAGATGGGAGTCGAAGCGGGAGAGTGGGAGAAGAGAGGGAGGTGGATAAGTTGTAGAAATAGAGGAGATTGGGTTGATTGGGCCAGCAAGAAGAAGGAGAAGAAGGAGGAGAGGAATAAGAGGTGGTCTAGGAGGTCGGATCAGTTCGTTTATGACTACTAGAAGGAGAATGGAGGGGGTTACACTTTCTCCAAAAACAAACGGTTCGCGTTCGTCGCGTGTCCAGTGATTTCTTTACTTTTTGATTCCTTTCTCTTTTCTCCTTTCCACCCCACTCCCACCGCCACTCCTTTACATCCACACCTTCTAAGTTTTCTTTGATACTGTCACTCTCTCTCGATGCTGTTTGTACGATGTTGTTGTGTGCTCTTTTGTACTTTCTGGCCACGTCGACGCCGCGGGAGAAGGAGGAGAGAGAACCTCGCTTCCACGCCTTTCAGATCTCAGAGAGGGAGAGAATGAAGATTAAAATCAAACATGCGAGTATTCTATGATGTGTGCAACAATTCGGCCGAGAGATGGAGAGCGTGAAGATGGACGTGAGTGGCAAACGAATAAAAGGAAATGGAGATGGGAAGAGAGGAGGTAAGTAGGATACGAGAGGGAAAGAGAACGAATTAAAGGATACAGAGATATGTGTGTAGTGTGGCATGGTATTGAAATGGAAAAGAATATGCGGGAGAGATCGAGGGAGAACGGTTTAAGGAAAGGAAGGGAGGAAGGAGGTATCCAACGGCAGTCGACTGCTTCCATTGGTCATTTGAGATCGGAGAGCGAATTTTCCCGTAGTTTTGAGAGCCGAGAGAGGATGTCGTTGATCTTGTAGGGCTGGGAAGTCGAGAGGAAGGAGTCAGCTCGGACGTCCACAACAAGCTTTGTTTCGATTTCGAGGAGACGGTCGAGCGCTTACGTACCTTCAAGATCACATCATCCATTCCCTTAGATACGCAAGAAAGGCGATGCGTAATCCCGAGTCAGCTGACCGTTGGCGAGAAAGGAAGAAAAAGACGACGCGACGAAGAGCTCACCGATTTAAGAGCGTGTTCGACCTGGCCAGAGCGAGCATTTCCAGTGAGAGCTATGACTATTAGAGAAATGAGAGTGGGCGATTAGAGAAAGAAGGTCTCGAAAACGAGAGGGAAGAGAGCTCACCAGTCTGTCGAACCTCGATCTCGCCCTTCGCTTCCATCTCTCGAATCTTCCTGATAGCTGTAAGCCCGTCCATGACCGGCATCTCGATGTCCATCAGAACCTGTGGAACAAGGGAGGAAATGAGTTTCAACCGCATCTCGAGTTGTTGGCGAAGGAAGGACGACGCGTCCAAAGACGAACGGAACTCACAGCAAGGAACCTCGTTCCTTTCTCTTCTGCAGCTCGGATCAGAGCGAGAGCCTCTCGTCCATCGGAAGCGACGTCGGGGATAAGACCAGCCTTCGTTAGTTGTCGTTTGAGGACTGTTCGCGAAAAGGAAAGGAGAGAAACGGTAAGCGAAGCACGAAAGGAGTCAAGGGAGAGACGTCGAAGGCTCACCCTTTTGGTTGATGAGGTTATCTGAGAAGAGATGTCGATCAGCGTCTGAGCGTGTGGGAAGTTCTGGGAACAGATTTCTCACCTTCTACGATGAGGACCTTCTTGTTCGCGTTCGGATCCGTCGACTTGTCCTCGAGGACCAGATTTTCCTGCGAAGAGTACTGTACGTTCGAAGAGAGCGAAGCTTTGATGTAGAAGCGGAAGGTACTACCCTCTTCTGTTTTCGAAACGACCTCGATCCTGCCTCCCATGAGACTCGAGATTTGGCGACAGACGAAGAGCCCTAGACCGGAGCCTCCGAAGACCTGAGAGCGAGATCGAGATGATTGGGTCAGCGAGAAGCTTCTCGATCGCTGTTACAAGGCACAAAACTCACGGTGTGAGTCGCTGAGGACGCCTGAGAGAATCTGAGAAGATGGAGGACGAGTCAGCGAAAGCTTGACCGTCGGCTTGACTCTGCGAAAAAATCTGAGCTCACTTCTTGAAGAGTTTCGAGAGCTCCTCCGGAGATAGACCAAATCCTGAATCCTGCACGGCTCCATACACATAGATGCTCTCTTCCTCTCCTAGTGGAGGCGTTGAGGTGAACGGTCGAGGGTCCAGCGGAGGAGGAAGGCAGGAGTCGTCCAAAGGACTTCTTCGACGGATCTTCGAAAGAAAAAGAGGGGAGTTCAGTATCGAGAGAGTAGAGAAAGCAAGTAACCACGATACCAACATCGATGGAAACGTTGATCTTCCGAATAGGCGCCGTCGTGGTAAACCTGGAGGCGGGAGACAGAGAAGAAAGAGTCAGCTCGCGCGTCGCTGCTTCGACGAAAGGAGAAACGGGAGAAGTGGACTCACTTGATCGCATTCGACAGAAGATTACTGTTGAGACGAAGAAATGGTTCAGCTCCAGCTCTGCGTCGTTCTGAAGAGATTGACTGTTCACTTACATCAAGATCTGTCCCAATCGAACCGCGTCGACCCTGATATGAGAGAAACCTGCTGTATGGAACTGGTGGAGAGAGGTTCCAAACTCGAGACCGAGGGAGATGTTTTTGATGCGACTGTTGTGAGAACGAGGGTGAGAAAGATGAGCTACTGTTTCTGCTCGCGAAGACGAAACCTGGAACGCACCATTCCGAAGCGAAGACGTTCAGGATCCTTTTGGCCTCGACCATGATGTTGGTCTCGACCGGGAAGATCCTGGAGACGGCAAGAGAAAGATGATCAGCCGGCCGAGAAGAGGAAGAGAGGGAGAGAGAGACGCGACTCACTCGAGAGTGTGAAGTTGAATTCGAGCTAGAGAGAGGATGTCGTTGGCGATCCGTTCTTGCGATTGACCCATCGCGATGATAGCATCCAAGGACTCCAGATCCTCGACGAGCTCGTTGATGACAGCGGGACTGGGAAAGAATCCAGTTCCCTTCTCGAACGCCGATACGAGAAGAGCGTGGAGGGTCGTGAGGTTGTCTTTGCAGAGTCCACCGTTCTGAAGGATCGCCGAGACGGGATTTCGGATCTCTGTAAAGAAGGAAAGGTTGAGAGGATCAGATTTGACTGTAAAAAACACTTCGAGAATCGAAGTACGAACCGTGCGAGGTCACATCGACGAGAAGTTCCTGTTGACGACGTTGTTCCTCGGCTTCCTTCCTCTTCTCCTCGGCTTCCTCAGCTCGCATCTGAATCTCGAAAGTTCGCCTGTGAAGAAAAATAACCAGGCATCAGCTGACAGATGCGAGGAGACGGATGACAGTTCGCTGCACGAACTCGGCGAATCTCCTCTCAAGCTCGATTCGACGTCTTCCCATCTGCATCTGGAGATGGCATCGAGCGACTGAGAAGAATGAGAAGAAACGACGAAGAGAAGATCAGTTAAACGAGCTTCAGAGTCTAGATCAACGCGACGAAGGACGAACCGAGTTCGCGAGAGGAGAACGGCTTCGAGAGGTAGTCTGAGGGGAAGAGGACGTAATCAGCGAGTGCTTTTTTTTACTGCGGGGAAGGAATACATCAAGCACCTTCAGCTCCAAGCAGTAGACCGTTGACCTGCAGAAAAAAAGAGCTCGCCAGCGATCAGCAACGTCTCGCCGCTGGAGAATTAAAACTGAGGGAACCGACCTTGTCTTCCTCTCCAGCTCTCGCGGTGATAAGGCTGTTGAAGCAAAGCAGACTTGTGAGCGAGGATGATGGAGCAAGAGGTAGTCTTCAGAGCTCACAGGAGAGGAATGAGAGCGACCTCGCCCGACGAAGCTCGAAGCGCAGAGAGAAGCCCAGCGCCGTCGAGTACTGGAAAGTAGAGAGGTCAGCCGTGAAATGTAGATGTGCACGACTACTCCTTCTTCTGCGAGCTCACCCGGCATCATCATGTCTGGAGGAGAGGGAAGGTGAGAGAAGTGAGCTTGAGCTTGAAAAGTAAAGAAGGAGCAGGGCTCACCAGACACGATCAAGTTTGGGAGGTGCTTCACGGCCATATCCAACGCGACTTGGCCATTCTCGGCCAGCAATATCGTGCAGTACGGAGAGAGAATGCTGCTAAGGAATCGTCTCATGTCTGGATGAATGAGAAAGAAGATGAAAAAGTCAGCTCGTCGAAAGGAAGCTCAGCGTTCGACATCTAGCTAACCCAGATTGTCGTCCACCACGAGGATGGTATCGTTGCGAGACCAGAAGAGAATTCCAGGAGCGATCCGAGGAGAAAGGTCCGGAGCGAAGGTGGGAGAGGACGAGGAAGGAAGTAGCTCCGAACCACCGACCCAGGTTTCCACCTCGTCGAGAATTCCTTCCGAGTACGCCCGCTCTTGAAGGGAGACCTGAGCCTCGGTAGAAGAAACTTGGATTCGATCCTTGGGGAGATGATCTGTTCCGAGAGGGATCTTGACGACGAAGGTCGATCCATGAGCTCCCGTCGGGCTCTCCTCGCTCGTTGTCGACTCGATCGAGAGAGTTCCTCCATGAAGTTTGATGAGCTCCGAGGTGAGAGAGACTGAGAAAAAGGAAGTAAGGAAGATCAGGAGATGATTGCTGCTCTAAGGGAGCGCTCGAGACTCACGTCCGATTCCCGTTCCCTCGTGAGAGCGACCGATGCTGGCGACTCGATGGAACCTCTCCACGACCCTGTGAGGAAGAAAAGTAGTAGTCAGTGTCGGAGAAAGAGGCGAGTAAGCTGGAAGGCTTACTTCGGAATATCCTCCTTGGGAATCCCGACTCCAGTCTGATGAAAAGGTGGAAGGAGATGCAGAAGATCAGCGAGCTCTTCTCGGTCCGATTGGACGCGCAAAACTCACATCTTGAACTCCAAACTCAACCTCGTCCTCTCGGTACTTCAGGAAGACTCGAATCGATCCCTTAAGACAGTACTTGAAAGCGTTGCCGATGATGTTGAAGACGATCTGAGAGCCAGGGAGGCAGGGAGGGGAAGGAAGAGAGACGGGTGAGATTGAGAGCGAGAACGAAAGAGTTGACTGCGAAAGAGGACGTACCGTTTCCCAGAGGGAGGAATCGACTAACGGGGAGTAAAACGAGAGTGATATGAGCTTCAGGTCCAAAGATGAAAAAAAAGAGAGAAAGACGAACCGTAAACCAGGCGAGGATCAGTCGCGTCGCAGTCGACTTTGAACTCGATCTTCCCCTTCTCGATAGCAGGCCTGAAGAGCGAGGCGAGGTCCGCGGTCAAGGCTCCAAGTTGATGGGGAGAAAATGAACCCTCCATCCTGCCCGCTTCCGCCCGACTCGAATCCATCAGCCGATTGACAAGGGTCCGGAGACGGTTGATGTTTCTCGAGACGAGCTGAAGCAACTCCTTCGGGCCCTCTCGAGTCTCTTCGCTGAGAAGGTCTGAAACTGGACCTTGGATGAGAGTGAGAGGAGTTCGAAGTCTATGGAGCAATAGTGAAAGAAAGGAACAAGATCAGCGAAGCTCAGGTCGAAGCAAAGGCGAAAAAGAAACGCGAGTGGTCGAGGAAACTCACTCGTGGCTGATGTTGGAGAAGAAGGCAGTCTTGGCTCGATCCAGTTTGGCGAGCTGCGGGCGAAGAATCGAAGGATGACAGGAAAAAGGTCAGCGAGGAGTTTTTTCAGCCGGAGCGGAAATAACGCTCACCTCCTCAGCTCGTTGAAGCTGAGACTCCAAGCTGATCACCGACGAAAGACCACTCGCAAGTTGAAGACGAAGAAGACGAAGCCACCTCTGTCCGAAAGGGAAAAACAAAAGCATCAGCAACAGTAACCGAGGGGAAGAGAGCTCAAAGCGCACGTACGACGTAAGTCTCGTCAAACGGTCGACGCGAGTTGAGACCGACGATGAGCAGAGCTTGCTTCCCCGAAGCCGAGTCGTCGAGACCAAAGACTGAGGTAGAAAGCGAGGAGAACAAAGATGACTGTCAGCTGGAACAGGTGGAAGAGGGGAAGCTGGATTGAAAGCTTCGAAAAGACTCACGCGGGATGACGAGAGCTGATTCCGTCTCTCCCCGGCTTCGACTCTCGAATCCAGCGGTCAGGCTTCTACAATCGGCGACGAAGACAGGTTCTCTTGTCGAGACGGCTTCCGACACCGGCCATGGGCACGAGGAAGAGAGATCTTCGGCGATTCCGGAGTTGGAGTCGACGGAGAGGACGATGGAAGCAAGAGCTGAGGGATGATTCGGAGGGACTCCCACAAGCCCAACTAGAGAGAAGCCGACGTCCGATTTCGATGAAGGCGTACTGGATAAATTATCCCGAGGACGACGAGCTGAAGAGGCGGAGGAAGACGAAAAGGTCAAAGTCAGGTCAAAGCGTGTAGGAAGGGGCTTGGAAGAGCTTCTCGAGAGAAGAGAATGGATAAATTCTCGAAAAAAAAAGAGGGAAAGTAACTACTCACTGAGAGATACTTCAGAGTTGTATAGCATGGCGAAAGGAACGTCGTGAGGGCTGTGAGAAAGGGCAGTCGTTACGGCCTGGAAGAAAGTCGGCTGAGAGGTTGCTGAGAAGCAGAACGAAGCTAACTCCCGAAGAACGTTCAACCTCCGCTCTGCGAGGACCTTGGAAGCTGAAAGTGACAGGAGATAACAGATCAGGAGAGCTCGAGAAAAGAATAACAGAAGGTGAAACTATCCAACTCACTCGTCTCGAAGCATTGGTTTAGAAGTCCAGCGTTGGATCCATCCTCGATAGGGACCGGTATCTTGGGGTTGAGAATTGAAACGGATAGTATCAGTAGTGCTGATGGTTGAGAGGTATTCGAGCATAAACGCGACTCACAAACGACCATGAAAAGTACCGCTCTTCCTCCTTCCCATCGTCCCGTTGGAGGAAGAAGAGTTGATCGTCTTTCGAGACAACTTCGCCACCGATAACTTTCCGTGCCAAAGGCTCGAGCTCTGGAGAGAAGAGGGCGGAAGGAGGGTTTCTGTAGTCAGACTCTAAAAGGGAGAAGAACAGGAGAAGACGCGACGAACCGGCCCAGACTTCGAGCCATCCAGCTTTCCCTGTTGCCCCGAAGAGTTTCGGATGTCGTCCAAAGCTCATATCGGCATACTGAAGAATAACAGAGCGTCAGAAACATTTTGTTCGTTCCATTTTGAGCAGCGAGACCCACAGCATCGTTGTCTGTTGAAAGGTGTTCATTTAAGCTCAATCTCAGCAAGATGACCGACAGGTTCGGATTGAGTTTAGCTAACTCACAGATCATCGTGAAATCTTCGCCCCACCAGAGACAGCACTGGTTGTTCGAAGCCTGATAAACGAAAAAGTCGACGCGACGAGAAAGTCAAAACGCGCGAGCTCGACGAACGAAGAAATAAGCAAACTCACCTGAACGATCGCCACAGCCGTCACCAGACTCTGAGGCCAACTCTCCTTCTGTATAATGAAGCAGAGAGATCAGAGGCGTGATCGAGATTGAAGGAAGAAGCCAACTCACAGGTCCGAGTGACGTCTTCTCGAACGCAAACGTTTTCATCAACTCCTTCGTCGAGATGAAGGTCTCGTTCTCCCTCAGCGACTCCAGGTGTTGTCGCCCGGTCGACGTGACGATGCTCCCTTGTCTGTCTGAGCTGTGTGCTGAGCTGTTTCTCCTGGACGACGTCGTCTTCGCGAACAGATCCTCGACGCTGCTGCCTTCCTCTCCGCGCTTGATCTTGGGTCGAAGCTCATCCATCAGATCGGGGAAGGCGAAACGGGAGGCTGTAGAGAGTTCGAGGTCGAAATCGGAGCTGGGCGATCCTGTCCAAGAAGGAGTTGGGTAGCCTTGGGCGTGCTCAACGCTAGGATCGCTGGAAGGGAGGACGGAGTCGGGGTAGTCGGGCGAGGGGGAGGGGGCTGCCTGGAGAGGAAAGAGCTGGAGGATGATGAGCTGGGAGGGTGGAGAAAGAGGAGAGGAGGTTGATGGTGGGTTGGAGGGAGGGAATGGAGAGTCGAGGAAGGTAAGGATGGGATGAAAGGCGGCTTGGTTGAGAGAGAAGACGATGAGCTCGACGAAGTTGTTGTTTGGCAGGTCCCTTCCTCCTCCTCCTCCTCCTCCTCCTCCTCCTATCTCCTTCCCGGCTTGTATCGACGACGACGGCTCTTGGATGCTGGTAGGCCATAGCCCAAGACCAGCCCGATTCGAGTGCTGAGCCTCCTCTAGCAGCAGTCTAGCGACCAGGCTACGAAGGAGGACGGCCGAACGCTCCTCGAGTGGGAGAGGAGGCGGTTCCGACGAGTTGGCAGCTTCGTAGGAGGAGGAGGAGGACAGGGACCGACCTGCTGAGTTGGACCATAGTGGCGGAGGTAGGGCATGGGAAGAGGAGCTGGTGGGGGTCCAGGTTAAGAAGGGAGGAAGGATGAAGGTCGGGAGCGGGCAGGCGGATAGGAAGGAGGGAAGAGAGTTGAGCTCGTGAAGGTTGAAGTCGGAGTAGGTGTCGAGAGAGGAATCGAGAGACATGGCTTGTAGATTTATAGTCCTGAGACCAAAGCTGACTGCTCTAAGGGTCCGAGGGGGAGGGAACGAGCAACCAGAAGGAGCAGTAGCGGTTGAGCTCAAAAAGGAAGGGAGAGCTTGTTTCCGCAGAGAGCCCCCGATATCGATCCCAGCCTCCCTCTCTCCTCCCCTGTGGTTTGGGATCGGAAGTTTTTTTATGGGAAAATCTTGAGTTTGAGAAATCTCAAGTAGTAGGAGGGAAACCATGGATCGAGGGAAGGAGAGGACAACGGAGAGGATGTAAGAAGCAGCCTGAATCAAAATGAGCTCGACGCGTCCATGCAGTCTGTCTTTCTCTCTCTCTCTCTCACTGTGCCTGACATAGAAAATTACATCAATCAATGTCGACAGAGTTCATACGATCAAATGAGCCCGTTGCGAATGAAAGGAAAGACAGAACCAAGAAACCCAAAAAGACCGAACGCGTCGAGCGAGATCGAGAGAAAAGAGAAAGTCCCAAAGAAGTGAACAAAGACGCGAAGGAAAGGATGTATACAACGTAGAAGTTAAAAGTACATAGAGTAGCTGTTGGAGCCTGTCAGTAGAAGCGTCGTTTCGTGGAGGAAGAAGTGAAGGAGGAAAGTCAGCGGTGGTCGAAGATCGAGTCGTGCTTCTGTCTGCCTTCGAGCTTCGAGATCGTACGTGGCACTCACCTTGGGAAACCGCTAGCACCTCCCGTGATCATCAGAGCCCTCCCTCCTCTCAAGTCTTCCTCCTCTCCAGATGGTCGTCTCCTCGACGCGTCCAGCCTCTCCCTCCGATCCCTCTGGAGGAATCCTACTTCCACTTTTCTCAGCACCCCTAACCAGGTCACCTCTCCAATCTCGCTCGGTAAAATCGGTACGTCGTTGCATGAGGAAGAGGTTGCCAATGTCTGGGAGGATGGGAGCGTCGCCAGGAGGTTCGTCGGAAATCGGAAAAGAAGAGGAGGAGAGGGTTTGAGCATCCTTCCATGGAGGACTCTTCAGGTACGGAGAAGATGGAAGAAAGATGTAGACCAGTGTCAGTGCTGCTAGAAAAGGGATAAAACGCGACTCACTCTTAACTTGACACCCAAAGATCCCAACCCAAGCACTGGAAGAGCTGCTTCTCCATAGCGTTGATAGTGCGAAGAGCAAAATGGAAGCCAAACGAAACTCGCCGGACCAAACAGATTCCTTCTCTTGGACGCAGCATCATCCTCAGCTCCTCCTTTCTATACTCATCAAATATCGACCTCTCCAGCTTGCAGCAGCTCGCGACCCACCTCTTCCCCCACGTCTTGGTCGTCCTTCTCATCGACGACATCTCCAATCCCCTACTCCTTCTTCCTACCTCCCTCGACTATCTCCCTTCCACCATCGTCGAGGATCAAGAGGAGAATACCTTCGCCTTCAAGTATCCTCCCCCGCCAACGTCCTCAGCCTGGTGGTCGTCGACAAACCCCGTGGATCCCTTCGGACTCTCCCCTCTCCTCACTTTCGGACGCGTCGAGGACGAAGGCGAATTCCAGGAGCAGGGAATGCAGCCAAGCCAGATGGATCACTCGATAGAGGAGGATCGATGTCAGTGGGAGCAGGACAAGACTCGACCCGCCGAGGAACCTCCTCGTTCTCCAACTTCGACGCGTCGACGCGTCGGTCAACCGTCTCCCCCTCTCATCATCATCTCCTCCAACCCCTCTCCCTCTCTCTCCGTCTTCGCCTCTCCCCTCACCTCCAACTAAATCAACCCTTACCAAGAACTCGCTCGTTTTCAAACTAGAAGCAAATCCCTCCCTTCGTCGACCTCCTCCTCCTCCTCCTCGGCCTCAAACTTCGTCGTTCTCAACCACGCTCCTCCACCCTTCCCTCCCGAAATCTCCACCATCAAGAAGTCCAACTCTCTCCCTCTACTCAAACCCAAACCCTATCCGTCCAGAAAACCGCCTCTGAGATCCTCCTCCGGATGGAGAACCATGCCGTTGTCATTACCTGTCGCCTCTTCGGATCCTTCAGAGGATTTCGCGACCGCGCTGGCCAGGTTGAGGAAGGAACAGGGGGATTTTAAGATTGAATTCCCTCAGCTGAGGTGGTTGAAGGAGGGAGGAGGGAGGTGAGAGGGAGGAGGGAGGAGAGGAGAGGGAGAGAAGCGTCTTTCGTTCGTTCGCGAGTTCTTTTGTGAGCTTCAGTTCGCCTTACTTTTATTTAGTACACTATTACTACTGTATCCACTAGCTCTGCTTTGAGTACTGTCCCTTCTGATCATGCCTTTGCCTTTCCTCTCCTTTCTTCTTCGCCGCGTCTCGTTCGAGTCTGCGAGTCCTTTTTTTCATCTGCGAGAAACATTCGAAATTATCAAAGAGAGGGTAAAGAGCGGAGTAACAGCATAGAACGCAGCTATCGTATCAATAGAAACACACAGAGAGAGTATAGGAGATCGTGAGAAGAACGAGAGAGGAAGGACGCGTCGAGATCGAAGAAGACGCTCAGAGGTCGAACTAGTTTTGCCCCTCCACCCATCCCTTCGTCTCGTTCCACGTCGAAGGAACAGCCTCAATTTCTAGATCCTCAAGCTCATTTCGGATCTCTTGATCGAGCTCGGCGAAGGTCATGACCTGGATCTGAGAAGAGAAAAAAGACAAAGCAGAGGTCAGCTCGGCGAGTTTCCCGCGAAGACGGAGGAGGAAAGGAGATGAACTCACTCCTTCCCAAGATTCCCCGGCATCCCTAGGATCGGGGCGGTCGTTGGTGACGAAGATGAAGCGACGGTAGTTCTGATTAATGCGAAAGGGAAAAAAGACGATCCTCAGTCGAAGCGGAAGGAATGAGAGGAACGATCCAACACCCACACCAGCTCCCGTCCTTTTCTCCTCCACCGGACTCTGGATGATCTTTTCCGACTTGACGACGACAGGCTCCGGAGAAGGTTTCCTCTTCTTCCTCCTGATGTCGAAGTCGATCCCGTCGTCCATCATCTTCATTCGAGGAGCCTTAACCGGGTTGTACTTGTGCTTCTGTGGAGGATTGGAGGTCGTTGAAGTGGATTGAGCTGCTGGATTTGATTGGACAGGAGGAGGAGGAGGAGGAGGAGCTGAATTTTATTGAGCGGTAGGAGTGTGGTTGGAGGGTGTAGGAGGAGGTTTGGTGAGAGGAGTGGGTTTGGATTTGTGGAGAGGTTGGGTCGAGGATGAGGAAGTGGTTGTAGCGGTTGTCGAAGGAGAGTTGACGGTCGGAGGGATCGGAAGAGAGGAGGATGAAGGTGGTGGATCTGAATAATGAAGCAAAAAGGAAAACTTGGAGGGTAGTCAGGAACTGAAAAAGCTCGACGAGGAAAGAAGATTCGAAGGCACGAACCCTCGACCCACACGCCCCAAAAATTCGATGCTAGACCAACGAGACCATCAGAAAGATATCAGCTGCTGAAATATCCTGAGACTAGCCTCTCAGTCCAATCATCTGCACTCACGGTCGACCGCACGCTCTCCGTCTTCCTCGTCACTCGACGGCCTCCTCCTCCTGGGCTTCTTCCTCCTCCCTTGCAGCGAACCGCTCTCCTCCGAGGTGTTTCGACGATCAAACGAGGGTCGAGGAGCATCTTCCTCATCGGCTGAGGACTCAGGAAGGGTCTCGCGTCTGCGGAAAGAGAGGAGATAGAATTGGTCAGTCGAGGTGAAGAGAAGAGAAGGAGGGAGGTGTGTGAGGTGTGAGCTCACCGACGTCGACTTTTGCTTGTGGTGCTGGCCGCTCTCGATGAGTTCATAGGCCTTGAGGAAGGTCCAGCTTCGTTAGATGGTCCAGGCGAGCGAGAGGTTGAGACGAAGCTGGAGGACTGGAGGAAAAGGAGGAAGAGAAGTCGAAGAGCTCAGCGGTCGCGTCGTTCGAAGCTCAGAGAGACTAGATCCAGCACTCACCTCCTTCCTCGGCGAAGAAGTCCCTTCTGATCTTTCTCCTCCTCCCATCACCCTCCTCTCGATCTCAGTCCTTCTCCTGAGCCACGGCCCAGCCCTTCGGATGCTTCCTCCTCGCTACTCGTTCTCGACGGTGGTCTCGAGCTTCGTTCATCAGTCGTTCTGCGAGACCGAGAAAGACCATCAGTATGAACTCTGCGTACACACGGAGAGAGAGTGCGAGAACTCACGAAGAGGTTCCTTTGCGAGGACATAAGTCGTTTGATCATTTGTTCCAGGTCGCGGAGGAGGAGGTTCGCTGTCGAGACCGAACAGAAGATCTGATGGGGTTTGGTTTGGGAGAGACCAGTGTGTTCGTCTGAGGGCTGCCAGGAGGGATTTTTGAGCTGTGAGGAATTGAAACGGGGAAAGGAGGAGGAGAATCAACGGAGAGAAAGTGAGCTTCGATTCGTTCGAACTTCAAAGGGAAGGACGGTCATAAGGAGAGTGAAGAGACCGTACTTACGCTTTTCTTGTGCCATTGTACTTCGTGCATCTGGTAGTGGGGAAGGGGTAGAGAGGTTTGGGAAAGGAGAGTGCGCTGGTGAGTGAAGGTAGAGAGGAAGGAAGGGAGGAGGGGAAGACGGTGAGCTTGAGCTCGAGCTCGGGACTGACCCATCGATAGACGACGTTCTTCCTATCGGTCGTGTAAGCTTTCTCCCATCGAGCTTGAGAGATCCAGTCTGCGAGGTGTCAGATAAGATGAGAGAGATGCGTTTCATGTGAGCTCGGAGAGAATGGAGGAGGAAAGGAAGAGCTCGGGGAAGGCGCACCGACTTCATCGTCGTCTGAGGATTTCTCGGCTGCAGAAAGCATTAGAGGAAGGCAACAGGAAAGGAAAGGATGTAAGCCGTGTACGTATAAAAACGGAAGAGGGAGAGGAAGCGGAAGGAAAGAAAGAAGGAAGGGAGAACGATGGAAGGTGAGCTCACGATTCGAGTCGTCGACTTCATCACTGCCGTCCGTCCAGTGAAGACCGTGAGGGAGGACCATGGGAGGACATCTGCGTAGAATCGTGTCGTCGCGGGGAGCTTCTTCTGCTCCAGCAGAGTCGACGAAGGAGAGGGCCGAAGAGAAGGACATCCTGGCCGTTGGGAGCGAAGGAGAGAGCAAGGGAGTCGACGAGTCGGTCTGAGAAATATTGTTTTTTCGGAAGGTATTTACTTGCACCTGTAGACCGATCCGCTACGAGAAAGAAGCGGCCGAATATCTGTGCTCAGATATATAAAAAGGTCTGGAACGAAAAACAAACGCGTTCGCTCGAGTCGAGGTCTCCCACTCTCCCAGATCCCAACTCCCACCATCGTTTCGGTTCTCTTCCCTTCAGCTTCTTTGCTCTACTTTCTCTCCCCCTCGCCCAAGACGATGACCTCGTCGATGTCTCGCTCTGCGTCTGGGTCCTCTGTCAGCAATCACTCTCGCAGTGCCAGCATGCCGTCTTCGGCTTCTCCTTCCTCCCAGTCCTCCTCGCATCCTCACCATCCTCCTCCGTCTTGGTCGACAGGGAACGACTCGTTCGACTCGGATCTGGAGAACGTCCCACCTCCACCCTTACCCACATCGGCGCCTTCCTATCAGCGACCTTACACGTCCTCGTTCAAACCTCCACCGTCTTCAGACTCGAGCTCCCCTTCTTCCTCCTCCCTCCTCTCTTCAGCTCACTCCTCCGCCTCAGCCGTCACACCTCCTTCCTCGGACTCAAATCACTACTACTCCCAACCAGCCAATATCCGCAGCAAGGAGGCATCCAACTTCTCCCTCTACCCTAAACCTCGGCAACCTCTGACGGCCACGACCTCGTTGGGCGGTCCTTCGACGGCGGAAAGGTCAACAAGTGCGAGTGAGTTGGGTTTGGGACGAAGCAGGACGTTTGGACGCGTCGTTTCAGTCCCATATGCTAGTCTAGGAGGCACAGCACTGGGTGGGGAGAGGAGAGTGGGTACAGTGGAGAATGGATCGGGTCTAGCAGGAGAAACAATGTCGACTCGACCTCAGTACGACGTGAGTTCTTTTCCTTCTTCTCCTTGCTCCTTCCCTTCCTTCCATGCTTCATCTTCGCTCTCTGCAGCTTCTACACTCCCCCGAGTACAGCATACTCATATCCATATGTATACATCTCATCCCCTTTCCGTACCAGATCTCACCCTCCAACTCTGCAACTCGAGAGACCTCTCCTTCCTCCTCCCTTCCTCGCTCCTCCTCTCGACCTCCTCTCGCTTCAACCTCCTCCTTCGGCGAACCTACTCCTTCTACTACCACCACCACCACCTCGAACTATACCTCTCGAACCGCAGCCAGCACAACTACTCCAGGACCCACCTCTCGTTTCAGGATCCCTCTTAGCGAAACGAGACCAACGAGGCAACCGCTCGGAATGCCCGTCAGGATGTCGAAGGAGAAGCAGGCAGAGATGAGGGAGCAGGCGGAGAGGGAGGACAGGGAGAGGCTGGCTAAAGAGGCGGAAGAAGCGGAACGAGGTGAGTAGGCCATCTCGCTTGACGAAGAGGAAGAGAAGGGAAGGGAAGGGAGACAGACGGGTTGAGCTGCTCTCTTTCTCTCTCTCGCGAATCGACTGACGCGCCTTCCTTCTCTGCATTCAGTCAAAGCAGCAGCTCTGGATCAACCTCGCTCATCACCCTTGCTCTCCACTTCCGTGCGAGCTCATCCACCGTCATCCTCAGAATTCAACCACGACGACTCCCTCTCTCTCACCAACCGAGCTTCCTCCGCTACTCGTTCGACATCCACCCACCTTCAACCTTCCTCTCTGGCGTCCTCTTCCTCGCATCCTCACTCCTCTTCCTCTTCCTCCTTCGCTTCCTCCCTCCGACACGCTGCTCCCAATCATCCGACCGCCATCGTCGAAGAAACGGAAACGGATTACTCCTCGTCAACACCTTCCTCGTCCTCTTCCTCCTCTTCCCCTCAGACCCAAACTCAAACCGTCGTTCCGTCTTCCTCCGCATCTCATCCACGACGGTCTCCTCCCTCTCACTCGACACTCCCTTCAGTCTCCCAACTGCAGCATCAACCATCATCCCCGTCGTCCTCTTCCTCCTCCCATCACCTTCCCTCGGAATCGTCGGATCCTCACCGTCAGAAATCGCGGCATCGCTACTCTCCTTCTACGCCAGCAGCTTCCCCACCTTCGAGCTCTCCTTACTCTCATTCGGTAGACCACCCAGAACTGGCTGGAGGGCACTCGAGGGCTCTTTCCTACAAACCTCCCACTCCGCCTCGATCGAAACCTCCATCAGTCGCCAACGACGTCCTTCCCATCGCTCCCTCCCCAGAACCCTACAGCACCTACGCCCTCCAGCACGAACCTCATCGACCTCCACCACCACCTCCTCCCTCCCAACCTCTCAACCAATCCCATCAGCAGTACCAGCCTCAACCTCTCCCTCCCGTCCCAGATCCTCGCTACGCGTCGACGAACGGATACCCTCCACAGCAGCAGCAACATCAGGAGTACCATCAGCCGATCTACCCAGGTGACCAGCAGCAACAGCAGTACCAGCAGCATCAGACGGTCCGGCCGATGCCTGGAGGAATCCAAGGAGGACATTACGAGCCGTTGACTGGATCGACGATGGGTTCTTCGATGATGCAGTACCCTCCTCAGCAACAACAGCAGCAGCAGCAGTACCTTCAGCAACAACAGCAACTTCTGCCTCCTTCGCCGACGGATAAGGATACCATCATCGTTCGTTCTCTCTTCTCTTCTCTCCTCTCGCTGGACGCGTCGTCTCCTCTCTCTTCGCGATCTGACCTCCTCCCCTTCCCCCGTTTCGGTATCCTTTATCCAGGTCAAAGGAGTCCCTTACCAAAAGCTCTGTCTCGTCGGTCGAGGAGGATCCTCTCGCGTCTTCAAAGCTATCGACAAGAACCACACCGTCGTCGCGATCAAGAAGGTTTCGCTTCACAAGCTCGACAACGAGGCGATCAAGAGCTACGAGAACGAGGTGGCTTTGCTGAGGAGTTTGAGAGGGAACGATAAGGTTATTCAGATGTACGAGGACGAGACGGTGTTGAACGAGAGGGGAAGGAAGTTGCCCAAGACGCTTTATGTGGTGATTTTTTTTTGTTCCTCCTTTCTTTCTCGCTTGACTTTTGTTCGAGCGCGACGACAGGAGAGGAGAGGTTGGTCGATGGATATACAGACAACCTGAGCTGACGGTCTTTCGCTTCAATCGCTTTTTCCCCTTCTAGGTCATGGAGTACGGAGAAGTCGATTTCTCAAGGCTCTTGGAGGAGCAGAAGGGAAAGAGGTTGAACATGAACTTCGTTGGGCTGTTCTGGCTGCAGGTGAGTCTCTTTCCGGTCATCTCTCACCTTTTGCATCGCCACTCCTTCCTCTTTATAATTGCTCGTCTGATTATTTGCTTCTCGGTTCTCGTTCACGTTTCGTTCTGGCAGATGCTCGAATGCGTCCAAGTCTGCCACGATCGAGGAATCATCCATACGGATCTCAAGCCTGCCAACTTCGTTCTCGTTCGAGGAGCTCTCAAGATTATCGACTTTGGAATATCGCATGCTATCGAAGAGCATACCGTTCATGCTAGGCGAGACGCTCAGGTACGTTGAGCTTTCGGCGATTCTTTCTCTGGGCGTCGCGACGCGTTTCTTTCCTTCGCTGACGATTCCCCTTTTCATCCTGTTTGTCACGCTGTTGCAGATCGGAACTCTCAACTACATGTCTCCCGAGAGTGTGATACGCTCGGAAGCTGGGCAGCAGATGGCTGTGAGTTTGATCTCGTCCATTCATTTCTCTCCTCTCTCTTTTCTCGTCGTCGTCGTCCTCCTCCCTCCCTCCCGCTGATCCACTCCTCTCTTATGTCGGCATGTTTTTTTACAGCTCGGTCGACCCACGGACGTCTGGGCCCTCGGATGCATCCTCTACCAAATGATCTACGGTCGTCTTCCCTTCGGCGAAATCAAAGACCATCCTTCCAAACTTCGAGCCATCACCAACCCGGACTACCAAATCAAGTACCCTACCACCTCCACCCCGACCATCGGCTACGCTCCTCCCGACGCTCCTCCTCCTCCCTTCGATCCAGAGTTGACAAGTCCCGTCGACGTGAGCGCGATCGCGGCGATGAAGAAGTGTTTCAGGTTTGGAGAGAATGAGAGACCGACGATTGCTCAGCTGTTAGAAGATCCGTTCTTGAAACCCTGGTTGAGTGAGTGTGCTCTCGGCTTTTCTCTTTTCCTTTTGTCTTCGCGGTCCTCAGTCGGAGAGAGGGACGAAAACTGACGCGTCTTTCCTCGTTCGTGGTCTTTTTTTTCGTTCGTTCGAGCAGAGAAGGAAAAGATCCCAACACCACTAGAGACGATCCCTCCTGGCTCGACTGCTATTTCACTGGAACATCTCAAGGAGCTTGTGCTTCACGCTCAGAGCAATCCGGATTCTTCAGAGGTTCGTGTCCTTCTTTCCTCCTTCTTCCTCTCTTCTCTTTTCCCTTCTTTCGCTCTTTCAACTTTCGAAACTGACAGCGTGTCTCCTTCTTCTCGCTTTCATTCGGTCCCTCGCAGGACTCCAAACTTCGCCGCCTCTTCGAATCGCTTCAACGGATCCAAGTCGACTGGGCTGAGAAGCAAAGCGCTGCCGCTTCGAGTCCAACTCCGAGGTCGTAGGCCTCCTCCTCTCTTCCACCTTTATCTACTCTATTTCTCTACCTCTTCGTACTCCGCTCGATTGCTTCCTTGCAAACTCCATGTATTCCTAGCACGAACACAACTCCACTTTCTCAGACACAGACACACCTTTCGTTTGAGCTCTGTTACTCTTATCTTTATACACTCTCTTTTTCTCTCTCTCTCTCTTCGTTCCTTTTTGGGTTCTTGTTCTTTAGCTCGACAGTCTCCCCTCTCTTTCTCTTCTACACGCCTCTTCTTCCGTTTTTTCATCCTTCGTGCACGTCGCGCTTTTCGTTCTTTCCGTTCGTTCGTTCTTTCTTCTTCCATCTCTTTTTGGCCGTTTTGTCGCTCCTCTCATCTTGATGATCTCTCTCTTTTGAAGAGTACAGTCCCTGCGCAAGGGATGGTCTCGATGCGATTCTACAAACGAAGACGACGAGGAGCTTCTCCTTCGGTCGCTCTTCTTTCCTTTGCAAGACGTATCCAGGTTCCGCTGAGGTAGAAGCACAGAGAACCATCGATCCGAAAACACCTACTACATACTAGCACGTCGTATCAAACCTCCCCATTTTCATCGTCGACAAAAACAAGCTCAACCCTCCCTCGCTCCTTTTCCGAAAGCTTCTCAATCTCCCTCTTCCATTCCTTCCATTCCTGCTCACGCTCGTCCCTCACCCTCATCGTCGTCTTCAGTCCAACCATCTCAAACATCCCCAAGGCTCTCAAATCTCCTACAACCACCCAGTCGTCCTCCCAGTACGGTTCCACTTCCACCGACAGCTCGAAGGCTCTGCCGCTCGACACGTAGGGTGAGTCTCGAAGGATGAACCTGCCCCGATCCGATTCGGAGAACGCGGCAATTCGATCTACCGTCCCTCTCAAAGCCATGGATCGAAGGCTACGGTTCCAAGCCTTGAGCGTTCGAGCCCAGTGGAGGTTGAGGAGGTCGGGACCGTTCGGCCTTGCTCCCAGGCTGACTTCCATTTTGAGCGGAGTCAGATGAGGTAGGATGAAGACGTGGAGGGTATCGAGGGCCGAGAAGGAGATCTCGTGGTTCAAAGAGGAAGGTAGAAGGGTGAGGAGGGAGAGAGGGATGGGAGAGCGAAGGCGAGGTGGGAAGGATACACTGGATTTCTCGATGAGAAAGGGGGTCATTCGTTCGGAGAAGAAGTCGAGGTGGATGGTGATAGTGCGGGCCTGAGCGAGATCGAGGTATGGGATAAGACGAGATCGAGCTTGGAGTTTGGTCTATGGAATGGAGAGAAGAGAGAGGGCAACAAGAGGTTCAGTCAGCTCCATCTGCCTCCGGTCCATGTTTTCGTCTCTGCTCGTTCCCTCCAGATATATCAGGAAATACTCACTCCACAAAAGAAACTGATCATTCCTTCAACCGACTTGACCACCGCGTCTCTATAGAGCTCCTTAGCGTCCTCTTGTAAGCAGCCAAACGAGACGAGGCACAAGGACGCGAGGGAGGGAAGGTCGAGCTCTTTGAGGATGAGGTTGACGATCTCGAGAGGGAAGAAGGAGCGAAGGGAGGTATTCTAGGACAAGAAAGAGGATGAGAGGGTATATATATCAGCCTCTCGGAAGTAGGAGACACGGACGAAGCAAAGGAAGGAAGGAAGGAAAGGAAAGGAACAGCGGATCTCGAGCTCACCATCGATCGAGCTTCGCCCTCCTCGTTCTCCTCTGCTGGCTGTTGAGCGAGGGTTCTTCGAGTCCTGGGAGGCATGTATATGTATGAGGTCGGGCGAGGATGTTTTGTCTTGTAGAGGAGATAAAGAGAGGTCGTCAAGGTCGGAGGCGAACTCGTGTTTAGTTTCACGTTCCCGCGTTTCGTTTGAGATCTCAACTCTCACTCCCTCCCTCCCTCCTCCTTCCTTCTATATCCCTTTCGTTCGTTTCTTCTTCTCGGGATGGACAAACTCGCGGCTCTCGGGGAGCAACTCTCCCAGGTGACGGTTTACGACTTGAAGACGTACTACAACCAGGCAAAGAACATCGTCTTGCAGGTCTCGGAGATGGAAGCGAAGGTGCTCGAGGCTACAAACGAGGACGCTTGGTGAGTCACACGAACTTTTATCTCGCTCAGGGATGAGTGAGAGAGAGAGCTGGCTATATGTGCTTTGGGAGAGGATGGATGTCTTCGGGGAGGGAGGAGAGAAGAGGAAGGGAGGAGGAGGAGGGAGGTGAGCTGGCGATGCGGCAGCGAGAGGGAGGAAGCAGCTCTTCCTGCTCTCTGTAGGATGATAAAGCCACAGCCATCCTAAAAGAGAGGAAGAGAGTATCATGTATACATCCTACGACCTCTATTCAATCGACACATTCATTTCCTCGCTCGTTGACTAGGCCCTCCGTGTCTCCCTTCCCTTCCCTTCCCGTGCCTCATCGCTCTTTCTGTCGCTGACTCCTCGTTATATTCTTGCTTGCCAGGGGTGCTTCTTCGTCTCTCATGCAAGAAATTGCTCAAGGGTTGGTACAGTTCATTCGTCTCTTATCTCGACTCAGAGAGAGCCCGTTCGCTGACTCCTCCTTCCGCTCGCGACCTCGGACCTCCTCCTTCTCCTCCTTTCACAGAACCTTCAACTTGTGAGCTTTCGCTCTTGCTCTCCGTCGTCTTCTGCTCGGACCAGAGAGCTCACTCTCGTCCTCCTCTCCGCACGTCCACCCACAGCCAAGAGTTCAACCAGATCATGCCCACCATCTACAAGCGGTTCATGGAGAAGGAGGCTCGCGAGTGGAGACAGATCTACAAGGTTAGCTTTCAGCCACGCTGTCGTCATCCTCGCGCGTTCTCGCTGCTTTCTATACTACTCGAGTGTATCTAGTGGATCGAGCTAACTGGTCTTCTCCTCTTACTTTGCTTCCCAGGCCCTCATGCTCCTCGAATACCTCATCAAACACGGCTCGGAACGCGTCGTCGACGATGCTCGCTCTCACGTCTCCACCATCAAGATGCTCAGGAACTTCCACTACATCGACGAGAAGGGCAAGGATGAGGGTATTAATGGTCAGTCCACCTCTTCTTCGATCTCTGGCGGCGTAAAACCTTGAGGTCGAAGCTCACCTCCTTCTCTCCTTCCCTTCTTTCTCCTTCCTTCAACCTCACCTTCACTCCCTATCCTCTTCTTCCTCGCCCTCTGCAGTCCGAAACCGAGCCAAAGAGATCGGAGAGCTCCTCTCGGACGTCGAGAAGATCCGTTCGGAACGTCGGAAGGCCAAAGCCAACCGATCCAAGTACATCGGCGTAGGGAATGACTCGGGATCCTTTGGTGGTGGAGGAGGAGGAGGAGCGAGTTTCGCAACTAGGAATGGAGGGCGGTTCGGTGGGTTCGGGAGTGATAGTGTTGGTGGAGGAGGAGGAGGAGGGTACGACTCTGGTGAGTTTTGAGCTCGACTCGCGTTTCGTTTTCCTATTCGAGCCCGCGTCTCGGAGCTGACACTCTCTCAACCCTTTTTTTTCCTTCCTCTCCCTCTCAGATCAGTACAACGGATCCAGCAGTCGAGACGACTACAACGGCCACTCGTCGTCCGGTCGAGGAGGAGGAGGCGGTGGAGGAGGATCGTCCTCGTTCAGGGATACTTCTGCTCGAGCTGGATTCGACGAGTACGATGCTGGAGACGACGAGGATCGAGTTTCTACTCCTCCTCCTCCACGAGCTTCGGCTTCCAGGACCAACAAGGTGACTCCTGCTCCTCCCAAGGAGACGAAGGGGAAGGAACCTGCTCCTAAGGCGGTGGATCTCTTTGACTTCACCGAGGATGATTACGCTGCTACTTCTGCTGGTGAGTCTGTCACCCTCGTCGATCAGAAGGAGCTCTCACCATTCCAGCCTCGGGTTTCAGGAGCTTAAGCTGACTCCCTACCTCTCTCGCCTCCGCCTCTGCTTTCCGTTCTCACCAGCTCCCTCCTCTTCCTTCTCCGCCGCTCCTCCAGCTGCCGACGACGACTTCGACGACTTCCAACAAGCTCCCTCCTCCACTTCCACCTCCACCGGTCCCTCCTTCGCCTCGGCTCCTCCTCCTCCAGCCAAAGCCAAAGCAGCAGACCTCTTCGACTTCTTCGCCGATCCCACTCCCGCTCCCGCTGCCACCTCTTCCTCCTCCATCCCAAGCTTCACCTCGGCTGCTCCTCCCAAACCCTCTTACACTGCCCAGCCTCCAATCTACTCTCCTCCTGCTGCTCAACAACAGCAGCAGCCCAACTTCTTCGCCGGAGCGCCGGTCGCGTCCAAGCCAAACTACTCCTCCACTCCTTCCTACTCCTCCAACACCAACGCTCCTCCTTCTGCCGCCGCCGCTTCCACTGCTGCGAAAAGTGCAGGAGGGTTTGACGACCTTTGGGCATCGTCCCTGGGATCGTTCGGATCCGCTTCGGCAGCAAAGCCCAAGCCAGCTGCGGGAGGAGGACAGAAGAAGAGCATGTTGGAGATGGAGAAGGAGAAGGCTGAGGGTGCGCTTTGGGGAGCTGCTCCGGCTTCGAAGCAGAGTGGGAATGGAGGGTTCGATGATTTGTTGCTTTGAGGAGAGGGAGGGATGCGTTGGCAGGGGTCTGGGTTTGGGAGGAGAGGAGTTGAGATGAGAGAGAGGGTTCGGTTTGTTTGTTGGGCGGTTCTGTTGAGGTTGGATTGGATGTGCGTGGTTCTTGAAGATTGCTCGGAGAGAGTTAAAGAGAGGATAGATTTCAAAGAGATAGGTTGAGCGGGATGGGAGGGAGTTGGCGAAAACGGGAAGAGTCAGCGAAAACTGAATCGGTCGCGTCGTCGTCGACTTTTCGTTCGTTCCTTTCGCGGCCTTCTGCAGTCAGCGGAGAAGGGGGTGGTACATCTAGATGTTTATATGGTGCTGCGGGTGTATAACCCAAAGAGGACAGTGAAAAAATGTAGAGATAAATCGACACGAAGAGCCCAAGAGACGAGGAGGAGAAGAAACGAAAGGGGAAGAGGAAAGTCGACGCGTCTTGAAGTTTTTGATCAGGCTTCGACGCAGGTTCCGTCGGTAGAGAGAGTCCACCCAGGTAAGCAGGAGTCTAAGGAGAGAGAGAGGGCGATAGGGCAGATTAGATCTTTGAGGAGGAGCGGTAAAGAAGAGGGAGGACCACGACGATGGAAAAGCAACGTTAGGGGGGGGGAAGAGATCAACAATGCACTGCCCACTTCGGCAAGAGACCTCGTTCGTTCCAGGTAGATCTGAACAATCGACACCCTTTCCGACGAGACATCCTCCACAGGAGCTGGAGAAGGGAAGACCGAAAAGAGGGAGAACGAAAGAGGAGAGACGCGACAAAGTCAGCTTTTTTGCTCAATGCTCATCCTCTCCTATATGTCATGAAGGGTTATTAATCTGAGACTCACGTGAGGTTGACCTTGATGTTGATGCATTCGAAGGCGTTGCTGCTAAGAGAGGGCAAGCCTGCTCGCCGATGGGGCAAACCTTTCCTCCTACGAAAGGAGAGGGCTCGACGACCTTCCTCTTTCTCTTGTAGGCGGGCGAGGCGATGGCAGCAGGAGTTCCGCCAGCACAAGCCTGAAGGTACGCAGCGTCTGTGAGAGCAGCTCCTCCGGTGTAGATCTGCCAAAGGGGGAGAGAAGAGAAAAAGAGGAGGAGGGTAAGTCAAAAGACTTTGCGCGCGTCGAGGAGCTGAAGATCGAGGACAGAGGGAGGATAGATACATAATTACACAGGAGCTGTCCCCGGCCATCACGTATCCGGGCTTGGAAGAACATCGGTCCTCTATTCCTGAAACCCAGTCAGATCCAATGGACTGGTATCCAGGGCAGAGGGTTGGATAGCTGATTGAAGGGGGAAATGAAGGACACGGGTGAGGTTCAGACTGCCAGAGCTCTTTTCAAGGTGGGGCAAAGGAAGACCTACCCTGCGTAGGTGAAGCAGGCGGTCTGCTGCATTGACCATAGATATTCCGTCGGGCCTCTTCCGACGGTTTGAGCGTTTGCGAGGTCGATGCAGGCCTGGAGCGAAGAGATGCCGCCGTATCCCTGGATATATGTACCAGGAGCCCCGTATGCATAGCTCGTGTTGATTTGGTTAGTATTGAAAGGGACGAAGGTCGCGGCGTTGGTGAGGGTAGGAAAGACAAGGAGCAGGAGAAGTGGAGTGAAGAGAGAGAGCATTTCGAGGGAGTGGAAGAAGAGAGAGAAAGGAGGTGGGGGGCTCGTTGTGGTTGGAAAAGAGTTGAATGATTCGACAGGAAGCGAAGAGGGATTTTACGAGCGAAATTCGGAGGCGTTAGGGTTAGGGTCGAAGTTGCTTGGTTGAGAGATCGCGACGAGGTTCTCGATTTTTCATTGAAGCCGGATCCAAAGCATGGACCTTCCTTTTTCCTTGAATCTTGAGGGCTTGATATTTAGTAGTATAGAAGAGCTTGAGCATGAAATCCAGAGCTGAAGAACAAGAGACAAGTCCAAAGGCGCGTTTGAGTCGTCAATCCGACGCGTCTGTCAGTCGCATCCTTCTCTTCTGCTTCCTTCAGTCTCACAATAGAATCGGTGGCTTGAGCCGGGACGGGATGTCGGGTGAACTGAGTCTCGGAGGGCTGCGTGGGAAGGAGAGAGGAAGAACACATCCGTCGCTCGAACGATCCAGACGCGTCGAGAACATACTCGCTGACTGCCTGCTCATAGGAATTTTCGACGAAATGAGCTTCAAAAAACTCTTTTGCTTTAGAACGTGAGGGAAGGACTTAAATCTCATAGCGAGTGTCTCTCAAAAGAGGAAAGGTTGAAGGGAGGCAGGCAGAGTCAGCGTTGACATGCTGCTTCTTTCCGGGCAACAGCTTAGCTTCTGAGACGGGATTCAAGTGGCTTAGGTAGAAATAAGCGTGTCTTTGAGCTCTCTCAGTCTGCAAGTAGATAAAACGAGACCGAAGAAGACGAGCCGTGGGTCCTCTGTCTCGACGCGTCTGATTTGACCGAAGGCACGCCAGTTCCACCGCTCGCTACTTCTTCCTTGGACAAGAGATCTCCCAAGACTCACAGACCTCATATTCTGATCTCGTCTCACATACCCCACTGATATCCTCTCGCCTCAACCTTCACAGACGAGAAAGTTGACGACGCGTCGGGATAGAGGGGAAAGAAAAAGCGAAAGGAAGAAAGGGGATCACTGCTTCACTTCATCTTACTTCCAGTCCATCTTCAAAATCCAGAAGGCCTCATACTTCCCTTCCTTGAAGAGTTTTCCCTTCAGTAGCACGAGCTCGAGGCTCCTTGATCCTCCCTCCCTCTCCTCCTCCCCCGAAAACTCTTGTTTCCTCGCTTCAATCCATGCACTCCTTTTGTTTGCTTTTTCTGGCAGTCCCAATTACTTCCGCGAACGTCGTGGTGTGTAGGAAGGGGAAATTTAGGAAGGGTCGAATTTCTCGGCCAGCGATTGCCTTCTGGCCTGCCCTTTGCTTCCTTCGGGTTGAGGTCGTGTGAGTGAGTGGCTCTTGATTTCAGGATAACCTCCAACGATCAGCCCATCCGCGTTCGCACTCGCTTCTCTCGCTTTTCGCTTCTCCGCCCCCCCCCCCCTTCCTTTCCCTCTCCTACGGCCTATATACTTGGACTAGGAAGACCGAGATCTCTGGCCAACGAAAAGGAGGAGCTCGAACCATCTCTCAGCGTCCTTCCTTCCCTGTCGACTTGCCGTCTCTCCTTCGTTCCTGGTGAGCTTTCAATTTCTCTATTTTCTTCTATCAGATAAGCGCATATGCTCACTCGAAGCTCGTCTTTCTTGTCTTCCTATAGAGCGAAGCCGTTCACCATCCCTCCGTCCTCCCCTTCACTGGGTCCTCCTCTCTTCCTCTCCTCTCCTCTCCTCTCCCTCCCCCTCCTCCATCCTCTCTCCTCCTCAGCAGCATGTCCGGCAGCAGCAGCAGTGGAGGACTTCCCTCTCCCACTGGGATATCTCCTCTGACCCGTAGTCGACCCACGGGAGCTCGGAAGCCTGCAGGGAAGCTCGCTCTCCGAGTCACGAATCCGACCTCCTCCGCCGACGAGGACGACGACGAGGAAGGAGCATGCTCGTCCTTTTCTACTAGAACTTCAGCATCTCGTCAACAACCTCAACCTCAACGATCTCAGTCTTCTCCTATCAACACTCATCCGCCAGAAGGGATTTGGGCTCAAGCAGCAGCAGCAGCAGGAGCAGGAAGAGGAGGAGGAGGAAGCTCAACAGGACCCAAGCGCGGCCAGACCATGTTCGCTGGGACAGGCCAGAGCAGCAGCCAGCAACAGCCCTATCCTACTCCTACAGCAGCGTCTTACGTGGAAGGCTCGGGCTACTTTGACGGAGGATCTTCTTCGGGTCTAGGGGGAGGACTCGGACGAGGAGGAGGAGGATCACGCTCGACAAACTCCTCCTCTCCTTCGCCCTCGTCCCACGTCGGTCCATCAGGAGCTCGTCCCTCCCTCTCCCATCACCAACCACCGCCACCACTACCGCCTCCCAGCTCTTTCTACTCCCAGCAGTCCTACCGTCAACCCAGCACTCGTCCGACAGTGACGACCTCGTCCTCCTCCTCAGCTTCATCTTCCCTCTCCAACCTCCCTCTCAACTCCCCTCTCTCTCCCATCACCCACAACTACCACCCTACTCCTACTCCTACCAGCTCAGGTCTATCCTCTAAACCTCCCACTCCTCCACCTAAATCTCCTCTCCACTACCATCCTCTCCCTCCGCACCCACTTCCATCCCGCGAGCTCGGACTCGGCTTGGCGACTGGAGGGCTTCTGTCGGAGAACGAAGCCAGGAGAGCGGCTGCTTTCGCTGAGGAGCAGAGGTTGAACGGAGATCGAAAGAGTATAGATATTTCGGTGAGTCCATGTTGTTTCTTTCTTTCGGGAGGCGAGACCATCGCTCAAGCTCACGCTCCTCTCCTCCTCTCCTCGCAGTCTCCTCCCAGACGATCTCCTCTGGGTTCGGTCGTCCTCTTCGTGACGGTCGATGGATCTACCTTCCATCAAGCAGATGTATCAGGAAGCGACAGTTCAGCAGCTATCAGAGAGAAGGTCTTCACAGCAGTGAGTCTTCCACCTCTCCTTTCAACTGTGAAACGGAAACGCGAGCTCAACAAGCTGACCTCCTTCCTTCCCCTTCCAGGTCTCCATCGCCGACGACGACCACGACTCCTTCTCCCTCTTCCGTCGACGTATGGGCGTAGCAGCCACTCCCTCCGACACCTTCAACCCTCTCGACGGAGAAGCTCTCTACGACTACTGCACCGAACCAGGAGAGATCAAAGGACTTCTCGCTATCCAAACCTCGGTGGGAGGATCCGTCCCTCTCGTTCCTCCTCCTTCGTCCAACAACTCATCGCCCAGAACCAAACCTCAACGAGGATACCACCATCCAAAGTCGGAGAGTGCGAGCAGCATGTCGGATCAGGTGATGGGGACGGCAGAGTACTTTGGAGGAGGAGGGTATCAGGCCAGTGCGTCTGAGACGTCGGTTTCCGAGCTGGATGGGCCTGCTCTTTCTGGATCTGGACCGGCCAACCTGCATCGAAACCGAGCGAGGAGACAGTCTTCACATCTAGCAGGAGGAGGGATGACCAGCCCGAACTCGTCGACCTCAGCTTCGTCGACCAGGAGAGCAGCAGCCGTCGCAGCTACCAAGGTTGGAGGAGGAGATCGAAGCAGCCTTGTTCGTTCGCCAGAAGAGGTTCGAAGTCCTTCCAACTCGGTCACGTCGTCGTCCAACGGAAATCTCGCCGTTGATCCTTCTTCCTTCCCTCGTCGAGGATCCGTCACACCTACTCCCCTCCCCGTCGCTCCTCTCGTCACTCCCACTCGATCCCTAAACTCCCCTTCCGATTCTCCACGCCCTACTTCCTCCTACTTCACTCGCTACCTGACTCCTTCCTCCCGACCCACCTCAGCAGCTTCTCTCGAGGACATCCGAGAATCGACGCGTCTGTTTGGGGACTCGGAAGACTCGCAGGACGCTCAAGACGCGGAGGAGGATCTTCTAAGAGCGTTGCAGGCAGAGCAACAGTTGGAGGAACAGGAGAAGGAGAGGGAGAAGATCGAGTTGGATAGGATGGCGGCTGAGTGGGATGCAAAGGATCGAGCGGAGGAGGAGGAGAGGAGGAGGAAACAGACGGAGGCGGATCGAGACGCGGCGATGAGGGAGCAGAGGAGAGAGCAGGAGCTTTACCACGTAACTCTATGTCTCTTTCTCGTTTTCGACGCGTTTTTCGCTGCTGACGCCTCTTCTCAAACGCATTCTTTTCTCCTCGCTATAGGCCCAAGTCCAACGAGAGAGGCTCGATCGACAGGAGCGGGAGCAGCAGCGACTTTACGCCATGGAACAGGAGCAGCACCTCGTCCAACGCCAAATCTCTCGAGCTCGATCAGGTTCTAACACAGGTCCTCCTCCTCCTTCCTCTATCGATGAGTTCGGAGGTGACTGGAGACGGACTGGATCAGCTGGAGGAGGTCCCAACAGCGTTCGAACGCTTCCTCTTCGAGGCGGAGGAGCCAGAGGAGAAAACGAGTTCCGTTCGGTTTCGAGCATGGGACATCGGCAGGATACTTCTTACGACCGATCTTCCTCGGGTCCTCAACCTCCGTCAACGCTCGATCCTACGTCAAGGATGCACTTCCAACAATCGATGAACCAGCAACGAACCGCCACCTTCCCTCAAGGCAACCCTTACGCCGACACCTCGTTCCAGCTCTCGAGTCAAACGTTCAACCATCAACGAGGAGCTCAACAAGATCATCCTCGGTCCTACCAAAACTCCTCCCCTCATCATCCTCCTTCCAACCGACTCCCTCCCTCTCCCGTCCTCCCTCAAGCAACTCCGAACGCGTTCGGTCGACCTCCACAACAGCAGTCGAACCCAAACCCTGGGTGGCAGCCTCATCTCGGAACGCTCTCAATCCCTCGCACTCTCCAGCCGATGAGGAGCAACCCGAACATGGGAGACTCGCGTCAGGCGACCAACTCGAGAGGAGGAGGACCGAATCAGAGCTCGTACCGACAGCCTCAGGAGAGCAGCCTCTACTCGACTCAGGTCCAGACGGGAGTTCGAATGGGTCAGAATGCATCTCGACCTGGAGGAAACTCGTTCGGAGATCAGATGTGCTCGAACTCGGTCGGAAGGACTCAATTCACCGCGTCGTCTCCTCAACAACCTCTCCAGTTCTCTCGCCAGCAACAGCCACCGTCCTTCAACTCCACGAACTTCCCTCCTCCATCGCATCAATACAACCAATGGCCTCTCCAGAAATCCCTCGACTATCCCTCCTTCGACCCAACGATTCGAGACCCTCCTCCTCGAACCTACAACTCTCTCGGAGGACGCGACCAAAGTCCAGGCCCGTACTCGGTCGACTCTCAGCAGTTCCCTCCTCCAACTCCACGACGTCCATCTTTCGATCCTCGATATGGGGCTCCTCGACCCAGGACTCATCACGAAGAATCGGAAGCTTCGATGGGATCCCTGGCTCCTCCAAGGAGACCTTCGAGCACGCACGACTCACCTTCGTCGTCTCCGGATCCTTCCCCTCACGCTTTCGGACAGGAATGGGACCCGATGGATGGGAGAGGGTATTACGAGCAACAGCAGCAGCACCAGCAGCAACAAGGACCGTACCCGACGATGCCGAGGAATGGAAGGAGAGCTTCGCTCGAAGGAGGAGACTCGAATCCTCAGACCGGTCATGGCCGATATCGAACGGAAGGAGCGAGTCCAACAGATCTTCGACGAAGTGCGACGGAGGCTGCCCCTCCTCCGCCACCACCTCCTCTTCCCCATACCTTTTCGGCTCCCTCTTCGACAGAACCCTTGTACGACGATGGGACGCTTTATGGAGGAACGAACGCGTTCTCCGTCAGTCGAAACTCCTCGGTCGGGAACTCAACCGCTGCCTACCAACAAGCGACTCGACCTGCTCCTCCTCCACCACCCCCACCTCCACCTCCTCCCGCTACTCTCGTCTCCAGAAGCTCCGACTCTCCAGTCTCGACTCACTCGTCCGTCTTCGAGGATCTCTCGAGGAACCAGCTCGCCGAAGGGGACTCGGACGAGGACGATTCAGACGACGGCGGGACCAACGTTCTTTTCCGACCAGCACCCAAGAAGAACCTCGTCGTTGTTGCACCTCCTACTCCTCGAGCTTTGACTCCTTCGAAATCGTACTCGGGAGATACGGAACGAGGACCTCCAACCCCTCGGATCTTGTACTCTTCAACAGACGAACACGATCCCGACGCGACTCTCAAGGAATCAGCTCGTCTCGCCATGCTCCTCATCTCCGGATCTCACTCCCAAAACACCTCTCCGGAGAGCACTCTCACAGCCACCTCCAAACCTCCTCGTCTCGACAATCGATCCCTCCCTCCCATCCAAACCAACACTCCGGTCACGAAACCTCGCACCTCCAACCCAGGAGAAACCTCCTCGTCCTCCGTTGGTCAATCAGGAGGCTCCTCTTGGGACGATGCTCCAGCCTCTAACGATCAAGTCGACGAGGAAGAAGCGTTCGACGAGGAAATCATGAGCGCTCGAGCGTCAGGATCATCCATCACCCCTTCGCGTCTCGTCAGGAAGAAGACCGTCTTCGCTCAGAACGCAGATCAACAGTGGGCGTTCAGACCTCCTCCGGAAATCGTCGTCAAACAACTCTCCAAGTTCTTCCCTCACGTCAACCTCGATACCGAAGTCATCAAAGCCGTCTCCACCTCCTCCTCCGACACCAACGCCACCCCAGCAGCCGTGGCTTCGACGAGTGCGGCGGCAGCGAGCACGAAACTCCGGTACCGGAGTTCGATTCGACGCGTTGCGGAGGAACGACAGAGGATCCTTGAGAAGGCGCCGAGCAGTGGTATGCTGCTTCGCAATGGATCGTTGGCGAGTGTGCCGGAGCCGGAGACGGAGATGGGAGGGAAGGTGTCGATTGTGAGGAAGAGGAGTACCAAAATGTGGGGGAGTAAGGTTGAGGAGGTGAAGCCTGGGCAGTTGAAGGCTCAGATTCCGGTCGCGGTGTTGGAGGTCGCGGAGGAGGATTCGAACTCGCAGCCTGGTGGGTTCTTTTCTTTTCTTCCCGTCTCTCTCCTCCTTCCTTCGTTTGGTCGCGAAGCTCGTTCGCTGACCTTCACGGCCCCGTTTTTATATGTGCAGCTACGTTCAAGTGGGTGAAGGGAGATCTCATCGGGAAAGGAGCTGTGCGTCTCATCCTCTTTTTACCCTCTCCCTCTCGCCTTCGACGCGTCTTCGTCGTTTTTGACGCGACGACCTCTCGCTTCTTTCTTTTTGATCCCCTCTTTCGACCAAAAACAGTATGGAAGAGTTTACCTAGGTCTCAACGCTACCACGGGAGAAATGATCGCCGTCAAGCAGGTCGAAATGCCCAAGACCCTCTCGGATCAAGCAGACGATCGTCAAGTCCACACCATCGCAGCTCTCCGGTCCGAAATCCAGCTTCTCAAGGATCTCGATCATCCCAACGTCGTTCAGTACCTTGGCTTCGAACAGTCAGACGACTTCATCTCTATCTTCCTCGAATACGTGCCCGGAGGTGAGCCTTCCTTCTCCTTCGTTCGAGCGACGCGTTCGTTCTCCTCCCTTCAGGACCGTCGCTGACTCTCCTCTTCGTCGGCGGTCCAGGCTCTCTTGGAAGCGTCTTCAGGAAGTACGGAAAACTCC
This sequence comes from Mrakia blollopis, assembly GCA_000950635.1. Lineage (NCBI taxonomy): Eukaryota > Fungi > Basidiomycota > Tremellomycetes > Cystofilobasidiales > Mrakiaceae > Mrakia > Mrakia blollopis. Next base: position 87,988 of record BBPU01000118.1, on the reverse strand, counting down.
AGGAGGGAGAGGTTCGATGGTTCTCGAAGCAGATCCTGGAAGGTCTCGCTTATCTGCACAGTTTGAACATTCTTCATCGAGTTCGTTCCTCCTTTCTCCCTCCTCTTTTCCCTTCGAGATGATCAGAGCTGATCTCTTCCTTCTTCTCTTATCGCTTCACGTTTATCAGGATCTCAAGGGAGACAACATCCTCGTCGATCCTCACAACAACGGAGTTTGCAAGATTACCGACTTCGGAATCTCAAAGCAGAGCTGTTCGTTCTTTCCTCCTCCTCGCTCTCCTCCTCGAACAAGCTTTCACTGACCTGACCTTCTTTGGAAATTGCAGCCGACGCCTACAAGAACGACGATGGTACTCTTCTTCAGGGATCGGTGTTCTGTGAGTGATCTGTTCAACGGAGAGAGGAGGAAAGAGAAAGAACGCGTAAACTGACCCAACTTCTCCCTTTCTTCCGCGTCTCGCAGGGATGGCTCCCGAAGTGGTCAACAACCAAGGTCGAGGATACTCTGCCAAAGTCGATATCTGGTCCTTCGGATGCGTTCTTCTTGAGATGTTCAGTGGTGAACGGCCGTGGCAGGGTCTCGAGATGATGGCGATCATGTTCAAGGTGAGTTTTCCTTTCCTTTCCTTTCCTTTCCTTTCCTTTCCTTTCCTTTCCTTTCCTTTCCTTTCCTTTCCTTTCCTTTCCTTTCCTTTCCTTTCCTTTCCTTTCCTTTCCTTTCCTTTCCTTTCCTTTCCTTTCCTTTCCTTTCCTTTCCTTTCCTTTCCTTTCCTTTCCTTTCCTTTCCTTTCCTTTCCTTTCCTTTCCTTTCCTTTCCTCTTCCTGACCCCCTTCAACTATTTTTCCCTCTCTCCCTTCAGCTTGGAACCGGTCACAAACCTCCCATCCCAGAAAACATCCACCTCTCCCCAGCCGCTCTCGACTTCGTCCAAAACAAGACCTTCGCCATTCTCGAAGCCGATCGACCCAGCGCAGAGGAAGCTCTTAGGCACGAGTTCTTCAAGCAGGATCCCAACTGGTCGTGGGCCAGGGACTCGGAACTGGCAAGGAAGGTGGTGTTGGGTGGGATGGCGAATAGTAGGAGGTTGAAGAGGTAGTCGAGGTCGTGGTTCGTTTTCGTTTGGCTATTTTGCTCTCTCCCTCTCATTCCCTCTCCCTCTCTCTCTTGCATCTCCCTTTCTTTGGACTTTATCTCGCGCTTTTTTTCTTCTTCTTCTTCGTCATACTTCTTCACCTGTCGCTTTCCCTCTTACGCCCTGAATGATCATGCTTTCTCTCTCTCTTCGTCGACGACTTCCTCCCGAAAGACCCACTTGTATTGGTGTTCTGCTCTCTTCTCCTTTTTCTGCTTCGTTATGTATGCTTGGGATTTATATCGATCTTAGCGCCAACTTCGCCAGGCAAGCTCGCGGTCGCGACACAACTCACTTCGTCTCAACTTTCATCTCCTCCAAAAGAAGCTATACCACGGGAGACGTTCGTTAAATCACGTACTTAGCATCAGTAAGCGAGAATTTAGACTCCGCTATCGGCGAACCCTCCTCCACCTGAAGATACGAAGGAGGCAGATCCGCTGAAGAAAAGACCGTCGACTGATCCGATTTCGACACTCCAACTCCTCCCTCTGCTCGACTCGTCCCCTCCGAAAACGTCGAGCTGATCCCCACTGGTATAAAGGGATCTACCTCCCAGTCGTTCTTCTTTCCTTTGAGCTTGAGGTTGAGACGAAGATGGTACTAAGAGAGGGCAACAGAAAGGCATCGACCGTTGAGTCTCGCCTCGACAAGAAGGAAGAAGAAAAGAGGAAGATCTTCACTCACCCCGCAGGATAACAGGCCTCTGGTAGTCTCCACTCCAAAACTAGGACCAGCGGTCTGAGTCTTCCCCCATCCTACTTCCATCTCCCCAACACAAACGATCTCGCAACCGTACCGATCCTCAAACTCTGAGCCCTTCCATTCGGGCGTTCCGTACCACACCCGAGACTCCTTCGACAGATCGGTAACGGGTCCGACGACTTGATGAAGAACTTGACTCTTTCCATGGGCTTGAGTGAAGACGTCTCGGATGAGACTGATGGTGAGGGAGTCGGGCGTTGGAGGGGAGATGGAGGGCGGTTGATCTGGCGCGGAGGGATCGATGCGGTACAGTTTGGGAGCGAGGAGAACGAGGGAAAGGTGGAAGGGGATGTTCTTGGCTCGAGGGAAGGCGGGGATGGAGGGGATAGAGAGCTGAAGAGGTGAGAGAAGGACAAGCGGGGACGGAGAGGTTTAAGACGCGTCCGACTAAATCGACGCAGCTAGAGAGAAACTCACTTTGATGATGATCTTCTTTGGTTGAGCCAACCAGCCTTCTTTGAAGTCCTTCTCCGCAGAAGCTGTGATCCATCCTTCAGCTTCGGTTGGTTGTCGAGGAGGGTTTGGAGGGAGAGGGACGGAACGAGGGATGATGGCGGGTGGGACGAAGCGAGGATCTGTAGAAGGCGGAGGCCTAGGGAAAGGAACGATCCAAGCCTTCAGCGTTTGAGGTGCATGACGGGACCAAAGTAAGGAAGAAAGAAGAGCTCACATCACTATGAATGCCACGGAGAGTCTCTCATCCTGCGAGAAAGGGGAGCTCTTCCGAGCGACGAACTTGACGACGTCTTGTTTCGACCGAACCAGGTCAGCTCGAAGCTTCTTCCCTCTTCCCTTTTGATCCAAAAGGAGGCTCTGAGGCAGAGACTCACAAGTAACCCTCGCCACTGTATGCCCCTCCATCGAGTTCCCCTTCCTCGTTCCTCCCTCGAACGACGGCGGAAGTCGTGCTGCAGCCGAAGGGAGGTGAAAGGAGAACGGAACTTTGACGAGCTCAGGTCCTTGAGTTGAGGAGGATCCGGCGTGGCTACTTGCAGTCCAGAGAGTTTTATCGGACGTGTACTATGTCCGACCGTGATGTAGAGAGTTGGGGGAACGTAAGACGAACGACGAAGGAGGAGGGAGGAGAAGGAGAGAGGAAGAAGGCGAAGCTCACCAAGCTTGTCACTTCAGAAGCATTGCCTGGAAGAACAAGCAAGGAAAAGATAGAAAAGATAGTCAGGCTCGGGAGTATACATAAACGAGAGGCTCTCGTCGACTTACTAGGTCGTGCCTTGTCCTGCGTCTGATTGTAGGTGGTGGTCATCGCGACTCGAAAGGAGGAAGTGAGCTCGCTGAGCTTGGTCTGCTTGCCTTGGTCGAGCAGAAGAGTCGCGACTCCGCTGAGACGCTCTCCTGGAGTGTAGATCTTGGTTGGTTCGTCGAGGTAGACCTAGTGGGGAAGTAGAGAGAAGAAAGGGAAGGAGAAGGAAGAGGCAGCCGGGAGACCAGATGGTGAGCTCGACCTTTCCTTCTTCTCTTCCGCCTAGCCCCGTTTGCTTCCTGTTCGAGCAGCAGGTCAGGACTTACGTTGAGGACCTTGGAAGAGGAGGAAGAACCAAAGAGAGCGTTCATCCTGGCAGAGAGAGAGAACCTTCAAAGCTCGTTGGCCTCGATGCTGGTCGTTGGAGAGGAGGAGAAATCAAGGCGATGCCGAAGAGAGACAGGGACGGCTGCCTGGTTGCATAACCACGCCGCCTCGGCCGAGACGATTCTAGCAGAAGTTGAACTTCCAGTCGCGTCGTCGAAAGATATCAGCTGTCGGCGAGGCATGAGAAAGGAGAGCTTGAAGCCATGATATAAAGCAGAGATCGGTCGTAAAAAGTCGTCCAGTTACAAGTTGAAAGAGAGGTGAGAACGAGAGAAAGGTGGAGAAGATGCTGAAAGCCCACGATGAAAGTCTAAAGAGATCTAAAGTGGAAGAGAGCCCGGAAGGGACGAGGAAAAAATGAAAAAAAGAGAGGGTCGCGCGAGGAGGGACGAGAGGAGGGAAAGGAAGAGACTGATCAAGCCTGATGGGTCGTCTTAGCGTCTCCGAGATCAGCAGCGCTGCGAGATGCCGAGTGGGTAGATCGAAGCTCGTGAGACTGAGTTGAGCGAAACAGGGGTAGGAGTTAGCTCTCGTCGGCGTACGAGAAGGAGAAGAGAGAACATGGAAACTACGTACGCTTTCTCCGTCGCCAGCGAGTCCTCTTCGCTTAGAAGCCCCAGCCAGAACACCTCCTCGTCTAGCTTTCTTGTTCCTCCAGAGCTCCATGAGCAGGAAAGCGACGGCGGCAATGACTACGAGGCGAAGGGAGGAAGAAAGCAAAGTCAGCGACGCGTTCCTTGTGATCTGAGGGGAAGGGAGGAGAGACGTCACCGAAAGCGATGATAGCTCCAATAATTCCAGCGACTAAAGGAGATGTACGCTGAGCTCCAGTGGTAGAGGTAACGGGAGCGGTTCGAGTCGACGCGTTCGCGATCTCGATCAAATCGCATCCTCTCGTGGCCGTGTTTCCGCACTTGTTGCACCAGATCTAGAGAGAAGAGGTTAAAAAGGAAGAGATTGTATCAGTGAGAGTTTTGGGATTGAGAGAAAGGAGAAAGAAAATGAGGACGAACTCCGAGGTCGGTGAGGGCGTAGGGAGAAAGCTTTGTTCGGAAGTCCTCAAGCGAAGTTTCGTCCTGCCCCCACATCTGGGTAGCGGTGAGATCGGAACCGTCGGTGGCGGTGGCTGATCCGTTTCGGCTGCGGAATAAAGTAGAGTGGGTGAGGGGAGGAGAAAGAGAGGTGTGAGCGAGCCTTCGGCGAAGATCTTTGGGAGGCTGGAAGGAAGAGAATTCACAAAGCCAACTTCAGGGTCAGATCCCCAGCAGTAGAGTTGTGAACCTCGAGAACGGCAACGGACGCGTCTGTGGAGTGCAAGAAGGCGAAATAAAGGATCAGTGGAAGAGAGGGGGAAGGAGAGACGAGGGAGGAATGGGACGAACAGTCGACGATGTTGGGATTCCCAACTTCGGTCATGTTGAACAGCGAGAGGAAAGGCTTGTAAGCGATTCCTAGATACATCATTTTGAGGCCGACCGTCGTGTTCTCGATCCGCTCGAATCCGTCAAGGATGGGTCCCAAAATCGTTTGGCCGGCAATGTTGCTGCAAAAGAAAACGAAACGAAGTCAGCTCCGTCGTCGAGTCGCGTTCTCTAACCCTTCTTCCTCTCACCCTATTCCATGGAGCTCAGGATCGGTGAATACGGCGTTCTCGTGGTAGTTCGCTAGATCTCGTGCCTGTTCCATGGTACCAGGAGAGGTGCTGTTGTAGAAGGAAGCGTCGTGGATGTCTACACCGTGAGAGGACGAGTTGAAAAGGGAAAGGTGAGTCGTCGAAGAGACGTGTCGAAGAGCAGCGAGAAGAGAAGGAAGTGAGAGCTTACATTCAACGTTCATAAAGTCGAAGATATTCCACATGTTCTCGAAGGATACGTTCCGATTGACGATGGGAGCGAGAGACTGGTGGAAGGGAAGAGCAAAGGAAAGAGAAGATCAGCTTTCACAGGAAACTCCCAACGCGACGACCATCTTGTGACAAAAGACGCACGGCAAGGAAGTCCTTAGCGATGGATCCTCGAGCCTTGAAAACGGCAGAAGCGTCTAGAGGACGAGTAGACGCGGAGAGAAAATGTAGAGCAGTCAGTCCAGTTCACGATTTGCCATCTCGTCGCGAACGCGAGATCGACCAACTCACAAACAGCCTTGGTGCGTGCAGCGAAAGCAGGACAGTCGGTGTAGCCCTCCAGAGAAATATCCTCGGCGGCTTCAATGGTCTGAGAAGGCAAGAAGGAAAAGAGAAGGTGTAAGTGAGCTCGACGCGTCCGCTCGAGGTGAACCTTTCCAGAGGTTGAGAGGTGAACGAACCTTGACAGGCACGTAAAGAAAGCCACCAAGCGGCGATGTTACTACTGTCCCATTCGCCAGAGTGTTATTCGAGTAGACGTTGGCAGGCCACATGCCTCTGGCGAGAAAAGAAGATGATGCGGCGGAGAAGGAAGGAGAAAGTGAGCAAGGATTAGACTTTTCACTCCGCTCCTGCGTCCAAAAGCAGTTATGCAAATATTAAGATATACTCACTGCATCAGAGCGGTAGCGGAGTTGACGATGACCTGTGCATGGAAGAAGGAAAGAGAAGAGAACGGGAGACGCGGCGAGGAGAAAGAGAGGTCAGTTCCGAGTTGAGAAGGTTTGCTTCGGGGAGTATTGAGATGATCGGGAGAACAATCCTACCTGTCCCTCGGAAGAGCTATAAGCGGAAGGACCATACGCGTAGAGAGGACGAGTTTAGTTTGGAAGGAGAGGGTTGGGGAGGGGGCAGAAAGTGGAGGGGAGGGGGGCGAGGAGAGGTAGAATCAGCTCCAAATCGCGAAGATCGAAGACAAGATCGCCCGAAGAGGATAAGAGCAGGCGTGTAGATGAGGTTGGGGATGGGAAAAGGACGTACTCTGCACGAACGTCCAGCTGAGCGAGCTTCGGAAGAGGCCAGCTGATGCCCTGAATGAAGGTCGAAGAGGACGAGTCGAGGTATCGCTGCTGAAGCCCTTGGCCCGACTGGTACTCCTGGACCTCTCCGAGGGGAGTGATGGCAGTCTCAGAAGCGGTGTAGGAGGTAGGGTTTTGCTAGTGAGACAGAAGAGTAGGGAAGAGAGCACGGAAGGGAGGGAGATTGTTGAGCTCTCGCTTCACTCCTTCGCCTATCTCCTTCGACGACTTGAGGAACTCACGTAGAACCCTTGACGATCCCCGTGCCGCGTTATGATGATGGCTCCTACGACTGTGGAGGGCATGCTCGATGGAGAGAGAAAGGGGAAAAGGAAAGGGAGAGCAGAGGGAGTGAGCAGATGGTCGTCGGTGGGAAAGAAGCGAGCCAGCTTACAAGAAGCTTTTGGATTTCTGGGCCGAACGCCCCCAAGGAGAGGTTCCTATCTTTCCGAAGGAAATCGGAGGCTGATCAGAAGCGACCCAGCGGATTTTGAATTTGGAGGGGCTCTGGAGTAGTGGGGAAGGAGGGAAGTCCGAAAGCTCAAAGAATCCTTCCTTCCCTCAACCTCCCACCCTCCTCTGAACGTCAAGATGGATAAATACACCTCCTGCGAGATCTCGGATGCTCTTCTCAAGCTCGGTGTCAAAAGTGGAGGCTATATCCCAGGTAAGAGAGCGGCTGGCTTCCTCCGTCCTTCCCTCCATCTCGTCCGCGAGCTCACGTCCTCCTCCTCCTCCTTCCCTTCTCTTCCATCTCCCTACCCTTCGCAGACCTCCAATGCTTCTCTACGCCTTCGACTCCACCTCTCTTCGGTCCGATCTTCCCTGTGACCATGGTCCCGTTCTCGGACTCAACCTCTCCTCGTCCTTCTCAACACTTCGTCGACGCTTCCCCGGCAGGATCCATCATCTTGATCTCAGCTCCCGTAGGAGCCAAGAACTCGTGCTGGGGCGGGTTGATGACTCTCGGGGCAAAGGGTCGAGGTGTGAAGGGTGTGGTGGTGCTCGGGAGAGTACGGGACTTGGAGGAGCATCGTAGGGAGTCGTTTCCTGTGAGTAGTTCAACGAATCATTCGCGAGCCTCCCCGTCTCCCTCGTCGTCTTTCCTTCGCTCACCCTCGGAAATCCGGGATAGAAACTGACATGACACTTTCATCTTGATGTTTAGGTCTTCGCCTACTCGCATTCAACTCTCCCTCAAGCACCCTTCACTCGACCTTCTTTCCTCAACGAACCCATCACCATCCCTCTCCCTCACCTCCCCCTCTCCTCCTCCTCCCCGTCCGAACAAGTCCCCACTCTCATCATCAATCCAGGCGACTTTCTCTTCGCTGATCTGGACGGAGTCGTCGCCGTCCCCAAGGAGCTCGTCGAGAAGGTCATCTCTGGAGCGGAGCAAAGGCGGGAAATCGACGCGCTCTGCGAAGAGGATCTCAGGAAGGGAAGAGGAGTCGCTGAAACTTTCAAGGATAGGAGGAAGTAGTTGGTCTGAGCTACGTACCACAGGGGTAGGGGGAAGAGCTGTCGTTACTTCTTGATAGTTTCGAACGACGCGTCGTCTGGTGTTCTGCTGTTTTGCGTTCGTTTCAAGACTTGATCATGGCCTTTCACGTTCTCTACACATGTATACTAACGTATTGGCTGGTCTAGAGAGAAAGGGCGGGCGTCTGATCCTCGATAAAAGAAGAGGAAACACGCCACGAGGAGTTCGACTTTGCTCTCGTCGACGCTCGTCCAGCCCACCTCTAACGGATCTTTCGTCCTGATGACCATCCCAGTCTCGACTGACTCATCTCTCGATCATCTCACCTTCCTTTTGGAACCATCCAGTCTCGCATCGCGAAGTCCGACGCCTCTCAATGAACTTGAATCATCAACAGCCACGACACGTCGCTTCCTCTCATCTCTCTCTCTCTCTCTCTCTCTCCCTTCACCCGACTCTCCAAACACGTGTGAGATTGCAACACTGCATAAATGAAAAATGGAAAACAAGCCATGATAACCATGCAAGAAGAACGAACGAGAACACACAGAACCCAACGAGACGAGCTGTCTAAAGCTCTTCCCCTTCCTCCTCTCCCCCTCCACACTCCTTCCAAAACCCAAACACCTTCCTCCTATTAGCATCCCTACTCCCTTCCTTCCCAGCCTCTTCAAACAATCCTTTCATAACCTCTCCCTTCTTACTCTTCTTTGCTCCCGCAACGTCCACCTCCGTCAAGCTCTCCCACTCGTCCGTCCTCAACAAGGGCGTGTAGAGACTGTCGAGGAGACGGGTGAGGAGGGTTGCGGTTTGGGTGTGGAGGAGGAGGGTTGTGAAGGGTGCGAGGAGGTGGGCTAGGGGGAGGGGAGCGGTTGGGGGTGGGGAAGAGGAGGAGGAGGAGGTGGTGGAGTTGAGAGTGGTCGAGGAGGGAGGGGAAACGGCGGAGGGAGAGGAAGAGGGTGGGAGGGTGGCGAGTTCAGTGAGGTAGAGGTCGGAGAGATGGTAAGGGATAGAGGTGGGGATGCGATGGTCTTGCCATCTGTGGGAGAGAGAGGAGAGAGAGAAAAGGTCAGCGAGGAGTTTTGAGGAGGAGGACGCGACGAGGAGAAGTGAGGTTGTTGTGGCTGTAGCGAAGAAGTGAGAAAGGATGATGCCGAACCAGCAAGACAAGGTTCGGTCCAGGTAGGTGGGGATGATGATTTCCGACGCGAAGCGAAGGGAGGGTTTCGAGAAGAAAAGGAGGAATGGACCGAAAGAACCGAAAAAGGAACTCACGACAAGGGGCCGCCTTCAGCTTTCGAGAGGATAGCGTTGTAGGCGTCGATGCAGACAGGATCCCAGTTGGATCGCTGGAGGAGTCGGAGAGTGGCGTTGGTGAATCTACGGACGAGCATGTAGTACTTGTCGAGTCTGCGAAGGAGAGGGGCGATGGAAGAGTGCGAAGGAGGAAGGGAAGTTAGTTCACTCGTTCGAACTAAGGAGGGGAGATCAATGGCCGTGCTCGTGAGGAGGTTCGTTAGGGATCTGGAGTTGAAGGCAGAGCTGAGAAGACAGCTCAGAGAGTCGAGGGACAAGGGAACGATAAAGACGCGACCTCGAAGGAAAATCAAAGCTGAGCACGTCCTCCTCTCCCCTCCTCGTCCCCTCTCTCCCTACAATCCTTCAACTCGATCCTCTACAAGGACTTCACGTGATTATATGCTACCTTGTCCCTTCTGCCACCTGCCGAACTCGAACCGTACAAGGAAAGAAAATGTCCCCACAAACTCACCTCAACCGATCGATCCCGCTCCACTCCCTGACCGTAGCCTCCCAAAACCCTCCGACGAACTCCAAAGCGACCAAGGTTCTCTCCCTGATGGTGTCGACTCCTTTGGGGTCTACAAGCAGGACGAGCGAGGAGAGTTCCGAAGCAAGAGCTTGTTGGACGAGAGGTTTGTCTGACATCCAGAAACCTGGGAGGCGGGAGGGAAGGGAAGGGAAAGGAAGGTATCAGATCTGAGAGCTTGGGACGAGGGTTAGGATGATCATAGACGCGAAGGGGGTGGCTTGATGGCGAGAGAATGGTGTCGAGAACGGTAGAAGAGAAGGAAGGGAAAGCTGAGCTCGAGCTTTGCCTCGTTTCCTTCTTTGAGCTCTGCTTCATCCCGATTCCCGCAACCAGGCCGTCTTCTTCTCCCGTATCCAAAGAAATATGAGACTGCGCACTTACAGTAAAACAATCCCTTCCAGAGCTTCTGCATCTCTTTAGGATCCAGTCGTCCTCCTCCCTCTCCCTCTCCATCCTCTCCTTCACTCGACCGCGAAAGGAAAGCAGCGAGCTTCTTGATGGCCTTGTCTCGAACGGATTTCTCTACACGCGTTTGAAAGGGAGAGGTGGAGAAGTTATCAGCTCGTGGGTCGGCATCTACTAACACAAAGCAACGTAGCCAGCTCAAAGACGACGGACCTGTTGAAGCGAGGAACTTTCCCAGAGGAGGAGTCGACGACGTTTCGAGAGCGACGGGAACAACAGCAGCTCGAGGTTTCTTGGAAGTTTTTCCCATGATGGTTCGTGGAGGAGTTGTAGAGAAGAGGAGTGGGTGGCGAAAGGGAGAGGTGTTGGCCGTTAGAGGGGAAGGAGAGAGGGAAGGAAGGGAGAAGGCGGTCAGCTTGAAATTCTCGACGACGACCGAGAAGGTGGCCGGAGACCTCCTTCACGACCAGAACTTTTCGGTGGCTTTTCCAGAGGCAAACGCGCAGCTTGGATGTCGAACTCAGATCTACATGAAAGCTTGAAGAAATCACCGTCCAAAAAACCGTCCAAAAAAAACGGCCGAAAGAAGCGGACGAGATCGTGAGTAGTGTTGATCTTGGCTTCCTTTCCTTTCGAGGTGACTCGACTTTTGCTCCTTCTCCCTTCACTTCCATCTACTCCTCCAACTCACTTTCGACCGACATGTCCACCGCTTCTCCCTCACGCCCTAGACTGTTCCTTCTTGACTATGGAGCAGGAGTGAGTCGCCATCGAGCAAGGAGGGAACGCAAACCAAGCTGACTCGACGCTTCCTTCCCTCTCCCTCCCTCCCTCCCTCCCTCCCTCTCTTTCCAGAACGTCCGATCGCTCGGAAACTCCATCAACAGGCTCGGATACGAGTTCGAATGGATCAAGGATGCGTCCGATTTTGACAAGGCCGATGTGAGTGTCTTCTCTACAGATGGGGAGCTCGTTGAAACGGAGGGAAGGGAGAGAGGTCCAGAGAAGGAGGAGAAAAGAGCTCGAGCTCGCCTTCAGCTCTCCCTTCCTTCCTTCTCTTTCTTTCTTCGAGGCATGCTTCCTTGTACCTTTCAACCTGACACTTGAGCGCATATACTCACTCTTCTATCCCTGCTGCCTCCCTTTCAACCTCTCAGAAACTCATCTTCCCTGGTGTCGGCTCCTTCAACCAAGCCATCGCCTCCCTCCACTCCTCCTCCCTCTTCACCCCCCTCAAAAACTACCTCCAGTCAGGTCGCCCTTACTTTGGAATCTGCATAGGAATGCAAGTCCTCTTCGCCGGATCCGACGAAGGTACCCCGATCCCAGGTTTGGGTCTCATCGACGCTCAGGTCGAGCTGTTCAAGAACGTCAAGGACGTCAAGACGGGAAGCAAGAAGGCCGTTCCTCACATGGGTTGGAACGAGGCCACTCCCTTCCCTTCCACCTCGTCAGCTCAGCAACTCGTCCACGGAGAGGGAGGAAACGAAGATGTCGAGGATCTCTACTTCGTTCACTCGTACGCCGTGCCGTACAAGCCTACGCCGACGTTCGCGAGCTGGACCAACACGACCACTCAGTACGGAGATCAGGTCTTTGTGTCTTCGATTCGACGAGGAAACGTCCTCGCCTGTCAGTTCCACCCGGAGAAGAGTGGAGGCGCTGGACTCAAGATCCTCAAGAGGTGGTTGGACGCTCCTGTCGAGGAGCTGAGTGGGTCGTGGGAGGAGGAGCTCAAGGAGGAGGTCGTCGAGATCAAGGTCAAGGAGGTTGATGGGTTCACGAAGAGGATCGTCGCTTGTTTGGATGTAAGGACGAACGACGCTGGTAAGTCTTTATGTCTTTTTCTTCCTCCTCTCGCGAGCTCCAGACTCATTCTTTGTTCGTTTTCGGCTCGTTGAACAAAAACAGGCGACCTCGTCGTGACGAAGGGAGATCAGTACGACGTTCGAGAGAAGGCTCCTCCTGCCGTCACCGACGCCTCCTCTTCCGTCACTGGAACCACCCCTGCTTCTGGAGGAGACGTTCGAAACCTCGGAAAACCTGTGGATCTCGCTAGGAGGTACTACGAGTCCGGAGCTGACGAGTGAGTCTTCTGTCCTTTTTCCTCGCGCGTTCCTTTCTTCCTCTTCTCACCTTCAATCCGTCGGTCGGTCTTTTCCGAAAAACTGACCAAAAAAAACCTTCCCGTAATCTTACCTTTCGGTAGGATCTGCTTCCTCAACATCACCTCCTTCCGATCCTCCGCTCTCCTCGACCAGCCCATGCTCGCGGTCGTTTCCGCCGCTGCCGAGACGATCTTCGTTCCTCTGACGATCGGAGGTGGAATCAAGGATACCGTGGATCCCGATGGAACGAAGAGAAGTGCGTTGGAGGTTGCTGGAGCTTACTTTAGGAGTGGAGCGGATAAGGTGCGTTTTTTTTTCCGACGCGTGAGAAGGAAAGCTCGTTGTTGCTTTTCGGAAGAAACTGTCACTGATCCTGATTTCCTACCACTCCCTCCATCTTCTCTCTTCCACTCTTCTCGTTCCCTCCCATCTCGCTTCTCACCCTACTCCTTTTTCTCTTCTCTTTCCTTCCTTCCCTCGTCGCTTCCTCTCCCTCGTCCATCGCCTCAGGTCTCCATCGGTTCCGACGCCGTCTTCGCCGTCGAAGCTCTCCTCGCTCGTCAAGCCGCCGGTACGACCCCCCTCCTCACCGGTACCACCGGAATCGAAACCATCTCCCACGCCTACGGAGCCTCAGCCGTCGTCATCTCCTTCGATCCCAAACGAGTTTACGTCCCTCTCGACATCGATCCTTCCACACTCGGTCCTCACGCCGCTTCCCTCATCCTCGGTCCTAACGCAAAGGGAAACGTCACTCCCGAGGAACGAACCAAAGCTTGGTGGTACCAGTGCACCGTCATGGGAGGTCGAGAAGTTCGAGACGTGGATGTCGTTCAGTTCGCGAAGGGAGTCGAGATGCTTGGAGCTGGGGAGATCTTGTTGAACAGTGTGGATCGGGATGGGAGTGGAAGAGGGTTCGATTTGGATTTGGTGGAATTGGTGAAGGGGAGCGTGGGGATTCCCGTCGTGGCTAGTAGTGGGGCGGGAAGGGTGGAGGATTTCGGAGAGGTATTCAGGGAGACGGAGGTTGAGGCTGCTTTGGCGGCGGGGATTTTCCACAGGAAGGAGGTACCTATACAGGTGAGTCTTATATCCTTTTCCTTCTTCGTTATTTTTTTCCCTTGGAGGTGGAGGTCGGGTGGGGAGGGAGAAAAAGAGTTCCTCCGTTTCTCGCGTCGCGACGTCGCGTTTTTGGCTGACTTTCCTTTCGCTGTTTCTCCGCTTCGACTAAAATTCAGGCTGTTAAGTCCTACCTCATCGAGCAGAAGATTCCTGCTCGACGGGCTAAGGACGTGGCTCAGTAGACTAGAACTGCTCGTTGTATGTCCACGCATAGAAATGTCTTTTGGTAGCGAGATCGACAAGCCATCGTTTTGATTCTTCTTCGCGGTCAATGTTATCTCAGCGCGTTTGACTTGTGTAGTATAGAGTCGACAATTGGGAGGGATCTTTTCGACACCGAGACCGAGCTATGTGGAAATTTTCAGCCCTCCACCTCGATTTCTCCCCTCGACGCGTCCGGTCTCGAACCTCTTCTCTTCCAGATCTCCCCCTGGATCGGCCTGTCTGCGTTCTCCCCGCAGAAGGGAGAATGGGAATAAATCTCGGTCCTCGCTTTAAGCTCTTGGCGGTCCACACTCCTTCGCAGCTCTACTTTCTTCGGGGAAGCTCGTGAGATCCCGAAATCCCCACTGTTCTTTTTCGACGTGTCGAGCTGACTTCTCGTGCTTCTTTCTCCCTCTGCGTATAGATCTTCTCCGACTTCGCCCTTTGCTATGTTCCGGATTCCAAACTGAGGTCTTTGCTCTTTTCTCCGGTTCCCCTTCAATTGACTTCCTTTTTGATGACTTCTCAGAGGGTCGAGCTCTCGAAACCAACAGTTTCTTCCTCCTCCTCCTCCTGCTGCACTTCCAGCTCCTCAAGCCCAGTACGCGTTTCCAGAACAGCCAAGATCCTACTACCCACCTCCTCCTCCTACATGACCCTTCCAGACTCAAAACTTCTACCCTGGTGAGCTTCTCTTCATCTCTCCGGATCCTCTCCTAGAAGACCGAGAAATCCAATGTAACAGGCTGATTGACGCGTTCCCCGAGTCTTCTCTTCTTCTCTCTCAGCCCCTCTTTCTCAACAGCCTCAATACCATCGACATCAAGCTCAACCCGAGTCTCCTCCCTCTCCCTTCTCCTCCTACTCCAACCTTCCTCCCTGGTCGTCCTCGCAGCAATTTGGCGGTTCTCCTCTCTCCCTTGAACCTTACCTTTCTCCCACGTCCCTCTCACCCGTCTCTCCTCAAACAAACCTTCCACCTCCCTCTCATCAATCTCGCTCGTCTAACACTTCGTCATCCTTCCAAAACTCCTCGTCTTCTTCGGATGGCAGCAACACGTTCGCTAAACTTGGAGGACCGGGAGGAGACGATGAAGTCGGGTCGGAAGTGGGTTTTGTTGATCTCCGGACGCTCGAAATCGGCGAGAAGAACGAAGTCGCGACTTTGAGGCAGACGGTCGAGCAGACTGGAGTTTGGTTGAAGCGTAACGTGGCTAGACATGGGAAGTCTATGGAGAAGGAGGGCTCGGCTATGGAGAAGGCAAGACGGAAAAGGAACTCGCTGAAGAGAATCAGAGGTGAGTAGATCTTTTCAATTGAACTTTCACAGATATTGACCAATTTCTGTTTTCTTTTTCCTGCAGTATTGACGAGTGAGTATGTCTCTAAACTCTGCGACCGGCGAGAGACGACGGCCAACCTTTCTTTTTCTTTTCTAGTCCGTCCTTGGTGAAACGTCGGCTTCGAAATATACATAACTCGAGGAAGTCCAGAGGTAAACGAAGAGGTGAGAGAGCTCCCCTTTTCTTCTTCTTCTCTAGTCTCTAATTCCTTCAGTGTTCGATGGGCGTTTCCGATTCCGACGCGTCGAGCTGATGACCTCCTCCTCTCTCACTCTCTCTCTCTCTCCCAGAGTATAGTACGTCCTTGCTTCCCATGCTTGCCATCTCATTAATTATCTACAATGCTGACTTCTCTCTGGTCTTCTCATCTCAACAGTCGGCTCGAACATCGGCGGTAAAGACAGAAAGAAAGAAAGAAAGAAAGAGAGAACCATCAAGATCACCAAAGAGTGTAGTTACTCGTACGTCCTGCCAGGGTCGCATCGCAGAAACCCGCCCTTGAAAACCAACATCCAACTGACCCAACGAGACTCGACTAGACTATCCAAAATCAAGCGAGTCGACCCGTCACGAATCCAACGGAAGGTCCCTTTTTCTTCTGAGAGATCGTCAGGTGAGCTGGGAATGAAACGAAACGAAACGAGCAAAAACAAGCAAAAAAAGAGTCAGTGTTTCGCGTTCGGGTTTTTTAACGAACGAACGAACGAACGAACGAACGAAAAAAAAAGCGTACCTTCTTTCCTAACCCAACCCCTCCCTCCCGACCCAGCTGTGATAGCCAGTTTCCCCTTGCCTTGTTCGCTCTGCGCCTGAGCAGCCGTCTTGATCTGCTGGGCGTTTTTGAGGAATTTTTTGACTCTGCGAGGGGTTGGAGCTGGTGCGAGGAGATGAGGAGTGAGGTGGGAGGCGGTGGGGAGGTGGCGGATGGAGGTTGATCTGGTTGGGAAGGATGGAAGGTAGGTTGAAGGAGTAGGCAGGAGAGAGAGAGGGTGTGGAATGGAATGGAGTGGAGCGGGGAGAGTGAGATGGGAAGAGAGAGGGACGTGACAGTTAGTCGGGGAGAGAAGAACGAGGGGTCTTTGCGAGAAAGAAAGAAAGAAAGGAGGGGAAAAAAAAAGACGCGTCTCGAAACCCAAACTCACCCAATATCCAACCGATCATCCCTCTCGTACCTCTTCCTCTTCTTCTCCTCCCCACTCTTCAAACCAGCAGCCTTCTCCATCTCCTCCTCCGCTTCCTTAGCCAATCGCGACTCTCGGTCGGCAGCGGCGCTCTCGAAGAGCTCGTCGGGAAGGTAGCTGGGTCCTCCCGTAGCGGTGGTGGTGGAAGAGGTGGAAGCTTTGGGAGTTCGAGGTTTACGGGTTGGAGGAGGAGGAGGAGCGAGTTTGGATTGGGAGGCGAGAGCTCGTTTGGTTGAGGCTAGACGGCGGGCTTGTTTAGCTCTGAGGGAGGGAGGGAGAGGAGGACCAAGGAGAGGGAAGGGGGGGTGGTCAGCTTCGAGGTCGGAGGTTCAAAGGCGAACGAAACAGGCGTGAAAGGTGCGAGGATACGCAGCAAGGGATTCTATACACTCCATAGAGTGGTACGAATGTCGAAGAAGGCTCGAAGATGGGCAGAAGTGAGCTCGAAGATCAAAGTGAACGAGGTCAACGAAATTCGTCGAGCTCAACTTTTGGATGAGCTTCCTCCCTTCTCCTGCTGCCACCCTAAAGAAGTGCTAGCTCTACAGAGAGCATCAAGGCGACTCCTATCTACCATCCAGCCCCTAAGATATGTAACGGAAAGTAGGCTTGAAGGGGACTCACTCTTGCAACACCCTCTCCGCCTCTTGTCTCCTCTCCTGCTCTCCTGCCTTCCCCTCCGCCAGAGTCTCCTCCTCAGGAGCTCCATCCTCATCACTCTCACTCTCGCTGTCCTCCTCCTCTTCGCTTCCGTCTTCTTCACTCCCTGACGATCCCGCTCCTCTCATATCGTCGTCCGAGGAATGGAAGGATCCCTCCATGTCCTCGAAATCCAGACCGTCCAAATCCTCGTCCGTGAAGGTTTTGTGAGTCCCAGCAGTCTTGACGGGAGCAGGGGCGGGAGCAGATTTCTTGGAAGAGGCTTTGGCCATGTCGAACGAGGTGGGGAAGTATAGAAAAAAGAAGAAAGAGGGTGCTGGTGATTGAGAGGTAGCTGAGAGAGGCGAGCAAGAGAGCGAAGACCTTTCCTTTCCGATTTCGACCTCTTCTTTGGATTCCTTTCGTGGAGCTGTCGGTCTTTGCTTTCGACATCCATCCACTCCTTCCCTTCTTTCTTTCGTTCCTTTCTCGTTATCCTTCTCCCTTAAAAGATGGTCAAGCTCACTCCTGAGGTAAGCAGCATACATCCTTGTATGCGGTCAGATCAGAGAAGGAAAGAGGAGAGCTGACCTTCACCTTCACGTCTCCATCTTTCCCCTTCCTTCCTCCTCCCTCGGTCTTCTCTCGTCCCAGCTCGTATCTCGAGCCCCTTCGCATATCAACCCTCTCAAGGAGAGAGAGCTCGAGTTCAGAGGTTCGTCTTCGCTTCAGCTTGGGATCCTATCTAGTCGAGAGCAAAAGGATTAGGCGAGCTCGTCGAGCTGACCTTTCTCTTTGTCGTCTCTTCCTTCCTCCTCCTCCTCCCTCCTCGTCTTCCCTCCTACAGGTCTCGCCATCACGCAGATCGAGAACCTGGGAGCCTTCCAGGGTGGATACGATTGTCTCAACCTCTCGGACAACGCTTTGACAACCGTCGCCAACCTTCCTTTCTGTGAGTCGACTCTCTCTTCGCTTTCGAGCTCGTTCGAGGCACTCGGACTCGTCTCTATGCTGCGGATCTAGCCTCCTGGACGGGTTTTGCGCAGCAGGGGAAGCTGGTAGACTCGCGTGGGAAGGTGTTTTTGCCCGAATGGGGTTCGGATGGAGGAGAGGGAAGGAGAGGGAAAGCTCAATCAACCAAATCGAGCTGGGCTTCCTTCCTTCCTCCTCTTCCTTCAGCTCTGCTGCTCCAGACATCCGACTCGATTCCATCCCACCTCCATGCAGATCTCTCAAGCTATCCCCTTATCACGCCAGGGGCTCCACCTTTCCTTTGGAGCAACTCAGCTCGGAGCTCCCGACCTCACTCTTCCATCGCGTTCCCTTCCCTCCCTCCCAGCGAGCTCACACTAACCAACTCCCCTTCCCTTCTTCTTGCTGGTCACCCTCAGCCACACGTCTTCACTCCATCATCCTCGCCAACAACTCCATCAGCTCCATCTCTCCTTCCATCGCCACCTCCGTGGGTTCCTCCTCCCTCATCTTCCTTCCCTTCGCGATTCCCGTCGCCTCTTCGACGCGTTCCTTGGAGCTCGAGCTGACTTTCCTCGGTTTGTTTCTTCCTCTCGGTACCTGTTCCTGTGATATCTAGGTCCCCAACCTCATCACCCTCAGTCAGTTTCAACACCTCTTCATCTGCTCTCGAATCTCTTCCGCTGTGACAAGTCCAAGCTGATCTCTTCTCTCTCTCTCTCTCTTTCTCTTTCCTTCCTGCTCCTCTCCCTTTCCTATCCATCCATATGACTCTCGTCTCTCCCACTCCAGACCTCACCTCCAACAACATCACCTCTCTCTCGTCGTTGGTGGCCCTCGAGAACTGCACGAACCTGCGGTATCTCAACCTCGGAGACAACCCGGTCAAGAACCTGGATCACTACCGGGAGTTTGTGGTTTGGAAGGTGAGCAGCCTTTTCGTTAGCGTGGCGGGCAAAAGGTTTCGAGGCCTGGCAGAAGGTTGGCGCTGCAGAAGCTCGGCAGAACTGGCAGAACTGTTTCCTCGCCCCAGCAGCGAGGAAATCTTTCCAAAATTTCTTTCGAGCGCGTCTCGCAGCATTCCGAACCCTCCTCCTTCTTTCCGAGCCTCGGGATCCTCCTCTCTCTCTCTCTGAGAGAGGAAAATCTCCCCTCGTCGCGTCCATCGACGACCAAAGTTGTGTCTGACTTAGCAACGGAGCTGAGCGACGCGTCCTGTTTCTGGAGCTTGGAAAACTCTCGTGGCTTCTCGCAGAGGCTGGGAGGATGTTCTCCCAGCCTTGAGATCGTCCGCAGCGAGCTTCTCGGTTATGTAGAGACTGGTGAGAGCGTGGGAAGCGGTAGTCGAGCGAGGGTTTCACGCAGTTTTCTGCCAGACGACTTTCAGCTCGTCGCTGGCAGAAGGGCTCTGCCGAGCTGGTAGAACCTCGACGGCGCAAAGGTCAAACGTTTTGCCCGCCACGTTGTTTTACGAGGTTTCTCACGCGTCGCCTCTCGAACTCGCTTCTTCTCTCGCCCTCGAACTGACTCTCTCTTTCCCACTCCCTTTTTTTTCGCTTACCCACCCCGTACCAGGTCGCCAAAGGATCCCTTCACACCCTAGACTACCAACGCATAAAAGACCTCGAACGCTCCTCCGCTTCCACTCTCTTCCTAACCCCTCCACCAACCTCCCAACCCACAGCTCTCGCTCTAGCTCTCCTCGCTCCTCCTACCTCTACCTCTGCTGCCGCTTCAGCTGCTGCTGCTGCTGCCAACGGGGGAGGAAAGAAGGCCGGAAGGTTGATGACGGACGAGGAGAGGGAAAAGATCAAGAGGGCTGTGATGAAGGCTGAGAATGTGGAGGAGGTGAGGAGGTTGGAGAGGATGTTGAGGGAGGGGTGGATGCCTGAGGAGAAGAAGGAGAAGGTTGCGGAGGAGAAGGGGGTGGAGGAGGAGGTGGAGGAGGAGGGGAAGGAGGAGTAGGACGTAACGCGATGGAACGACGGACGCGCGAGGATTCTCTTTTCTTGTTAACTTTTTCTAACATCTATACATTCTTTCTCTTGTATCATCCTCCCATCCACCCATGTTCTCCAAACGCGAAGAAAAGAAAAAAAAAAGCAAACTTTTCCCGTTTGAACCTTTTTCTTTTTTTAATCGACAAAAACAGACCTCCCTCCCAATCGCCTTGTCCTCTCTCTCCCTCTCCTTCAACTCCCACCCAGCAGCCAGCCAGCCAGCCAGCCCCCCGCCAGCGCTCTCTTCCACCCTTCTCCCTCCCTCTTCTCATCCCTACCCGACACTCGTTCAGAACACCACCCCACGGTCTCTACTCTACTTCTACTCTCTACTCCCTCCCTTCAGGATGCTCCTCTCCTCGATCGTTACCGTTCTCGCTGTTGTCGCTGCCGTCGACGCTCAGTCTTCTTCCGCCGTAGCGGCGTCGTCCATGTCAGAGGTTTCTAGTGCTGTGAGTATACTTTACCCATCTTCGTTTTTGTATATATCGTTGGTCGAAGAGGGGAGGCTGGACGGTTTGGAAGGAGGGAGGGAGAGGGGGCAGGAGAGAGAGAGAGGGACGAAGCGCATACAGCTGCGTTTTCTTCTCGAGCCCTTTCTCTGCAGGAGGGGAGAGGAGAGGAGAGGAGAGGGGCCTGAGCGAGTGAGGAGAGGAGATGGAACTTGTTGGGGAGCTGGATGCCAGGAGGAGAGGAAGGTCGACGGCGGACTTACTGCGGGAGGGAAGGAAGGAAGGACGTCGTTGTTGCTTCGGAGCGAAGGAACGAACGAAGGGCTGACCTCTCTCTTTTCTCTTCCAGTCCTTCTCTCAGGTCGCTTCTGCCTCCGCTTCCGCTTCCGCCTCTGCCTCGGCGTCCTCCGTCACCAACGGAACCTCGATCCCCACCAGCTCGGGATCCAACTCGACTTCCTCTACTCCTACCAACTCGACTCTCACTCCTTACATCCCTTCCAACCTCTCCTCGGGCTGCACAAACTACCTCACAACCCTCAACTCGGATACCGTACTCGCCAAATGCGTCACTCCCCTCCTCACAGCTACAACCCAAGCAGCAAACTCAAACTCGTCCACAGCCCTCACCCAATCCCTCACCACCCTCTGCGCGACCACCGCCTGCTCAGACACCACCATCCGAACCAAACTCTCAGAGTTCTACGGCGCTTGCTCCGTAGAGTTGAACGGCGCAGAGGGAGAGTACGATCAGACCGTCAGGGAGATTTACGATCTTCTTTACGTCGTTCAACCGCTCAGGGCGGTCGTTTGCACCAAGGACGAGACAACAAAGGCGTTCTGCGTTCAGTCCCTTTCGTCGGCCAACAACACCACCACCTCGTCGTCGAACGCTACCAACTCGGTCGGAAACCTTACCTTGGCTTCCAACAACGTCGTCCTCGCCGATGATTCCTCCCCCGAAGCCTTCGCAGCCCACCACCTCTCCATCGAAGGTCCCTCCTCCATCGCTTCCTTCGCCAAACGATCCTCCTCCTCCCTTCTCACCACCCGAGCCACTCAATCAACCACCACCTACCCCAACTCAACCACCTATAAAACAACCAACCTCCCTTACCTCTTCCTCCAACCTACCTCCCCTCTCAGTATCCTCTGCTCCTCCTGCGCCAAAGCCGTCTTCACAGCCTACGCCGAATGGGAGTACCGAACCCCTTACGCTTTGGGATTGTCGGCGAGTCCGATTTTGGGTGGACAGGCGGATCTTTGGAAGGGAGCTGGAGTGACGTGTGGAGAGACTTGGGTGAAGGGGATTCAGACTAATGCGGTGGGGAGTGAGGAGGCCGCGGCGGCTGTTGGAGGAGCTGGAGGGAGTGGGACGAGTGGGGTTAGTGCGGCTGGGGAGAGGGTTGCGAAGGGGTGGGTGATGGGAGTGTTGGTTGTTGGGGCGGGGTTGGTGTTGGTTGTTTAGGGAGGAATCGGGGAGGTTGTTGATCGTTCTTCTCTCTTCTCTCTTTCTTTCCTTTCCTTCCTATCCTTCCCTTCTTTTATCTTTCTCTGATGAGCAGTCTCGGGACCGGATCTCGATATCTACCTACCTATCCTCTCTCCCTTCTCTCTCTCTCTCTTTTCCAAACTTTTCTACCTACTTTCCTCTCTCTCTCTCTCTCTCTCCCTTTCTCTTCTTGGATACCAACCCCCCCCCTTTCCCTCTTCCTTCCTTCCTTCCTTCTCTCTTTCCTTTCCCTACTCTACTCTACTCTACTACAAGTACGCTTTGATTCTCTTCTTCGCTTCACAACACTTTTCTTTTCCTCTTTGGTCTCACGAACAAGTCTTCTTTCTTTTCGTTCATTTCGTTTCGTTTCTTTTTCTTGGATGTGGATGTGGGTTTTCGATTTGACTGTGAAAATGCTTACGGTTGGTAGACCGACGAACTCTGGACTTACGGTATGAAGGAGTGGGAGATGAGATGAGAGAGCAGCTGGGAAAGGAAGTCAGGGACGACGGAAGACGCGTTTCGTTCGAACGCCTGATCCGTTTGTTCGTTCCTTTCGTGCTCTTGCGCAAAGCACAGAGAGACAGAGAGACAGAGAGCGAGAGAGAGATGTAGACGGAAAGAGAGTATCTAGAACCATACATCTGAAGGTTTCACACGTATGTTCTTCCCGTTTGGACGGATCGATTTCCGTTCGATGTCGCGAGGGAGGCATTTCCTCATGTCTGTTTTGGTTTCGACGAGAGAGAGAGAGAGAGACAGGAAGGGGAGTCAGCGTCAAAGTAGGATCGGAGTCTTTTGCACGCTTTTCTTCACTTCCTGAGAGAGTGAGTGAGAGAGAAAGAGAAAGGGGAGGAAAGGGGAAAGAGACTGGGAAGCTCACCGAACGCATCCTCCCCATCGGGCCCACCTCCAATCCCCTGGTAATACCCCACCACCCTCCTAAACACCGTATACCCCATCTTCTCATACATCTCTATCGCCACAAGATTGTTACATCTCACAAACAGATCCAAGAAGTATCCGTTGTGGGTTGAAGGAGAAGAGGAAGCGAATTCGAGGTTGGACATGAAGGAGGTTGCGAGAGCTAGACGACGGAATTCGGGGGCGACGGTGAGAGCTGTGAGATGGGCGTGGTGGTCGGTTTTTTGACCTTCAGATTTGCCGATTACTGCGGACGAAAGGGAGGAGGGAGGGAGGGTTTTAGAGAGGTGACGACAAGGAGAGGGAGGAGGAGAGCGAGAGAGACGAACCGTATCCCATGAGACGACCTGTAGGGGTTGTTTGAGTTGCGCAGAGGTCGGGCCATTTGGCTAGATAGGAGAGGTAGAAGGAGTTGGAGTACTGCGGATATCAAAAGAGCTCTAGATCAGCTCGAGAAGTGCAGGAGAAAGGAGGGAAGGGAAGGGACGCAAACGGTTTCGGTGAAGAGGTCGAGGTTGCTGCAAGAGGAACCAAGGTCAGGCCGACTCGAAGGAATAAGGGATAGGAGAGAGAGAGTGTGCATACATGTTGTTGAACTCGAAAAGATCTGTAGCTCTCATGGGGCGAAGGATGGACATCTTTGAAGAGGTCGAAAGGGTTGGGAGGGAAGGAAAGGAAGGAGAAGGAAGATCGAAGGTGAGCTCGCAACTTTCGCTCTAAACCGTCACTCTCTCTTTCCTTCCGAAGATCTTCAAACAACATGTCAGATTCGACGTCAGGATCTCCACCCCTCCCCTCTCTATCTGTCGAAACTCGGAACGAAATCCTGAAGTTCTGCGATCAGGACACGCTCGCGAAGACGTGATGGTCAGCTTGGCCTTTCTGCAGATTTCGTCTCGCCTTCTTTACAGAGATGTCGAGATTCACGGATACGAGGCTCTGGAGAAACTTTTCTGTTCACGAGTGGGCTCTTACTCATTTCGTACGTATACTCTTCTGAACTTGGAGGGATGAAGGGTCTCCAAAAGGAGCTTGCTGATGAGCCTTCCCTTCCTTCCTCCTTCATCATCTCTCTCTTTCTCCTCAGGACGACACTCATCTGCGCCAGCTCACTCCCTACCTCTCCCTCGACAAAATCCAAACCTTCACCTTCATCGAAACAAGATCCTTTTTCCCCCTCCCACCTCCCTTAAAGCTCGACCGCTCCAAACACAGCGCTCTCTCCCTCCAACGACTCTTCATCTCCCTCCCACCAACGTACGACCGTCCCATCCGAAAGAGCCAGGTTCGCGTCTCCTCCTTCATCAGCTAACGGCTCATTCCTCTCTTCCAACCCTTGGAGTGCTTCATTGAAGGAGATTTCGCGCCAGAGGAGGCGATTCGCGTGGCTGGTCTTCTTCAACCCTTCCGACCAGGCCCACCCGTCCTCCTCCTCCCTCTCTCAGCCACTCCTTCCCTCTCCTTCCTCCACCTCAAGAACTCCATCGTCGTCAACATCAAGGACATATCGTTCCGTCGACTGGTCATCGAGGTGTCGGAGTCGATGGGAGCGTACGCGAGGTCGTTGATGAGGAATCAGATCGTTAATCTCGCGTGTTCGAACTATCCTCTGGAGGGAATCAGTGGGGATTCGGGGTTGGAGATTTGGATGGGATCGGAGGAGAGGAAGGCTGCTATGATGGAGGTGATCCAGGAGAGGTTGGAGGAACGGTTTGGGACAGAAGAAGGGCCGAAGGAGACTAGGTTGGGAAGGGTACAGGTTGTTGTTCGTCAGTCTTGAGCTTCAGGTTCGTCGTCTCTCGATTTATCTGCTGCTGAAATTCACTCTAGGATTCCTCAGACTCTCGACACTGACTTCCATCTCCCTTCTGTGCCTTCCTTCCTCTGCAGTCCTCAACTCAAGCGGCGTCGCGTCGCGCTCGATACGTTTCGACAAACCCTCCTTCTCAGCGTCTCGTCCATCTCGCCGGTTTCTCGATCCTCCCTTAGTATACCACTCCGATCTGTTAAAATCAGCATGGCTACCCTCTACTACGCGCTTGAACGAGCTCCGCCAACTTCGAGAGCTTCTATCCCGCGTCATCCTCCTCACCCTTTCCCCCAAGGTCTCGTCCTTTGCCCTGACCTTTCATTGAGTGTCCGCCTGATTTTGGATAGAACTGTAAGCCCTCTCTCTTAAGAGGACTCTCTTGGCAGGTCCGTACGAAACTTGAACGGCCTGGTTCCTCCAGGTTCCTTGGACCTAACCTCTTTCTTTTGCTGACTGAAGAAGGGAAGTGTGATCGGTAGCGTCGAGCCTCAGGGGGAACGAGGTGGAACCTTCCCGCTTCCCCGTAAAGTTTCGGTGTCGTTTCGTGTCGTTTGGAAAGAGGAAGGGCGGGGGAAGCGAGGAAGACTCGTTGCGCGCGTTCTGTCTCTCCTCGCTTGCCTTTCTCTGGCAGAGGGAAGGATTCCTCGCTTTCATTTTTTCATATGGCTCCATAGAAGATATCGAGGAGATCTTTTCTTTTTTTTGCCTGCCAAAAGGAGCAGGGGAACGGGAGAAAAAGTGATGGGAGAAGAGCTGGCGTAGGAGGGCTGAATCTTTTCGACGCGTCGAAAAGGAAAACGAAGGGTCCAGGCCCCAGGAGGCACATCTCGTTTGTCAGGAGGAGGGAAGCGAAGAAGGATGATTCCAGCTGGTGGGATGAAATCGAACTTCGCTCTTTTCTAGCTGATCGGCGCGCAGCCCATTCTCAGCCTCTTCCTCGACCCAGACCTCTCTTCCTCCTCCCCTTTCGCCCTCAAACCACGACAGCCCCACCGCAATACCTCCCTTTCTCCCATCGTCATGCTCGCCGAATACCTCCTCGCTCTCGCCACCTCAGTGATCTCCTCCGTTCGAGCTTCGTGCGCAACGGGAACGAACTGTCCAGCTGGGATTCCCGGATCTAGCTTCAAGCCCGTGGGTTGCTATACGGACTGGAACCCTCAGTGAGTTTGAAAGAAAGAAAAAAAAATCTCTCTCTCTCTCTCTCTCTCTCCTTCCGTCTTTCTTTCTCGCACTTTCCCTTTGCTGAGAGCCAAACTTCCTCTTTCTTTCGTTTTCCCCGGGCAGAGGTCTCACTCCGATTGAGGTCGATAGACTGGGAGGATACGCTCAGTATGCTCCTCTCTGTCGAAACTCGGCTGGGTTCTTCTACATCGACTTCAACAATCAACCAGGAGATAAAGCCTACTGTCATTGCGTTCGTCCGCGTCGTCGTTTTCTTTCTGAGCAAGGAGATGGAATTGATCTGACCTTCCCGCTCTCTCTCTCTCTCTCTTTCTAACACGCAGTCTCCTAGAGGTACCATCGGTTTAGGAGAATCTGACTGCAACTACATCTATGCTCTCAGGTACATAAGCTTGGAAAACCTGTCTCGACTCGGGAAGCATTAAATCGGAGATTCTGACTTCTCTCGTTTTACTTCCCACAGTTCTTCCTCCACGACGCCAACGCTCAAGCCAGTGGTCTCGCTCGTCGAGCTGCTCGAGACGCTCTTTTTGCCTCTCCTCGGCGATCGTGGTGTTCGAAGAAAAAGGAAGCCTGCTTGATTCAGCCCGGGTCCGACGCGTTCGAAGTGAGTTTGCTCCACCTATCGTTCTAGATCTGAACCCTTCTCTGCACCTCTTCCTATCTCTATCAGTACCTCGATACCACTCAGGAGCTCGATTCGTGCGGAGGATATCGATTCGGATCTGCCTCGAAGGCGACTCTCACTCGGTCAGTTCACGGTCTTTCCTTCCTTTCTCATTCCTCCTCCACCTTTCCTTCTTTCGGAAAAGCTGACGGATCTCTTCTCGCATCAGCTTCCAACTCCAAGGTCGATTTCAGAAGAAGGAGGCAGCGGTTGGCATCGAGTTAGTTTAGATTCCTCTTTCTTCGAGGGTTCCCCGTTTCTGACTTCCTTTCCTCCTCCTTCTTATATATCTTGCAGCTGCTCTAATCTCCCCGGAGTTTCTCTTTCGGGAGTCAGCTGCTCGTCGTCCAAGTGTTCCGTCTTCAAGTGTAAGGTTGGATGGAAGCTGGAAGACGGGCAGTGTGTGCGATGAGACGCGGTCGTGCCTCGTTGAAGAGTAGATACATAGAGGTTTGGGGAGATTCTCTGTCGAGGTCTATGCCTCTTTGTCTCACTCTCGATTTTACTCCCGTACATACTTCTTTCTTTTCCCTTCTGTCTGCTTCTTTCCCCAACACTAAAACCGTTGGGGCAGGAAAAGATATAAAGGGAGCCTACTTTACTCTTGCTTTTGACCATCGATCTATCACCTTCTCTGTACCTGGCTCCTTCTCGTTCTCGTTCTCGACTCGTGCGAACTTCCTCTTCTCGGCTACTCTCTTCTTGATCTACGGGATCGTCCGTGAACGAAACACGAGGTTTCGTCGTCGTTGGTGACCTTTTCTCTTTCTCTTTCTCCTCCACGGCCGCCTCTCTTCGCCACACCTCCCACTTCCCCAACCCTTCCTTCTCGAGCCCTCTTCTCTTCATAAACTTTCACCTCTCTCCTCTCTTCCCTTGAATCGTCCCAACGAACGAAGTCTCATCCAGCTGCGTACAAAAAGGCATGTCCTACTATTGGTGGAGCTCCTGCTGCCATCGCCTCGCCCGCCTACAAGAGAAAGAGGAGCGACGTCGAGTCTTCTCCTTTCGTGGGAGGAAAGGTTTGTCCTATCGGCGAGCAGGCTTGCCCTCTCTCTAGCAGCAACGTCTTCGAATGCATCAACGTCAAAGTCAACCTCGCGTGAGTTTCACAGACAGAAAAACATGAGTGTCGAGCAGGAAAGCTGACTTTTGTCGCGTCTTCCTTTCGTTCGTTCTCCCTCTTGTCGGTCTTTCTTTCTCCAGCTCCTGTGGAAGATGTCTCGTCGGAAAGGGTGTCGATTGTTCGGATCTACCTGGAACGAACGAGGTCCCTTGCCGAAGTGGGAAATGCGTCGTTGGTGAGCTCTATCTCCTCCCCCCCCCACGTGTTGATCTTCCATTGTCGTCGTCCTCCCTCTTCTTTTCCCCTCCTCCTCAAAGATCTGATCTCCCCCATCACTCTCTCTTCTTAGACTCCTGCTTCCCTGGATAGACTCTCTCTACCGACGGAACCTGCGTCAAAGCCTGAACAAAACATCAAGACGCGTCGCCTTTTCTCTTTCTCCCTCCTCCCCTTTCGTTTCTTCTCCTCCTCGTCTTTTGGGCTCCTGGGTTAGATTTCTATCTACAATTCCTCTTCTCTACGATTGAACAATCCTCTCGGTATAGAATTATCTTCTCCGTTCACTGCCGACCGAAGGAAAGGAAAAGAACGGAAAGAAAAGTCGACGCGACGACCGATTCGGTTTTCGCCAACTCCTCCCGTTTCCTCCCTCGCTCCCCATCTGGCTCGAACGATCTCATCAACTCAAATACCCAGCATGATCCTCCGCTGTTGTAACCGCTCTCTCAGCCTGTCTCGATGAACGATTACTGAATCAAGAAAGAGAGAAAGAAGGGATTAAAGGGCGTCTCAGCTCGACTTCATTCGACCTCAGCTGTCGCGACTCACCATACATCCCCCCTAATCCAATTCCCACCCAACCCACGCACATCCCTACCAGCACCCCCACGAGCGCCCCTAAAGAGCTCTCTTCTCTGTTCCTCTCCCACCCCACCAACATCACCAACGCCTGATAGCCCACCCCAGAGTGAGAGAACCAAGCCAGAGAGATCATGAGCGTGCGTTTTGATAGGAATCGCTCTTCCATATGTGAGTGATGGCGAAGTAGTCGAGCAGGACCGTTACCATCAGGGCGAGGAGGTAGAAGAAGACGTAAGGGAGAATGGGAGCGTGGGCTCCCTCGGATGATATGCTGGCGAAGATGATGGTGCAGAAAGGAATGGCGGAGAAGAGGATGAAGAGGATGAAGGGGAAGGGGGGCGGTTGCGGTGGGGAGCAGGGGGAGGGGAGGGCGAGGATTCGATCATGGTTTGGGAGATGATGATGGTGGTTGGAGGAGACCTGGTGGTGAAAGAAGCGGAGAGGATTCAGGAGGAAATGGGCTGTGGGTCGGGCGGAAGGAGGGCATCGTTTTGAAGTCGAACTTTCAGCTTCTTCTGAGCTCTCTTGAAGCAAAGAAAAGCGTGATGAGATAGAGGAAAGATGGGATCTCACGTCTATGATTATTCCGTAGATGTACAAGATCTGCCGAAGAGTGGAAAAGAGAAAGAGAGGGAGAGACGAAAGGCAAGACCGTCTTGACAGGCTCGCGACGAGAATAGATGTTCTGGAAGCTCATGAGCTGTCAAGTAGGATGGAATAGGAAGGGAAGAGAATCAGCTCGTGAAGGATGACTATAGTGAGCTGATGAAAGGAGGACGAGAGACGTACATATAAATACGAGGGTTCTGCTCGTCGTCGGAGTCGTCCTCCTCCTTGACCGTTCGTCTTCCCTCTGCTTCTAGAGGCATCCCTTCCTTCTCCTTTCGAGTCGCGTAACATTGGAACATTCCTGCCATCGAGCGAATAGGAGAGAAGAAGTCGACGAGCGAAGAATCAGCGGTGCATAGGAGACGAAAAAGAGAACGAGTTTGATCGTCCTGCAGGCTTCCCTTCTCCTTCTCTCCTCTTGATTGTTGACAGCCGCAGCCAACTCACCCACCATCCCTCCCAGGAGAGCCAAGAAGGAAAATGCAAGCATCAAAATCACGGTGGGAATCTTGACACCTCTAGAAACTCCCAGGTCGACCATCCAACCGTAGAGGAGGTAATCTCCGGCGAAGAGGACGACGGGGAATTGGCAGCCGAAGCAGAGCCACCAGCAAGCCCAGGACTGCTCCCATTCGGAAGGTCTACAGATCATCTTGATGGAAAGGTGGTCGAAGGGAATGCAGCGGTGAGGATGTAGAGGTGGAGGGAGGAAGGAGGGGAGAGCATGCCCATGCCGGCCACGAAGAGGAGGAAAGAGGGGATTAGAGGGATGGCCAGGAACGTTCGAGGAGGATTGTAGGCTGGATCTTCGTGGAGGACCGAAGGGAGAGAGTGGAAGTGGAGGTAGTTCATTGCTTGGGGGAGATGATGGTTGGGAGGGAGGAAGGAGGCAAGAAGGCTGAGCTCGACCTCCGCTTTCTTTCTCGACCTCCACTTCACCTGGGACTCAAGAAAAGTCATTTTTTTTGAACGCGTATCTTATACTCAGATGGAGCTACTACTCTACGATCCATGAAAATCTCCCTCAAAAATCCGAGACAAGTGACCGGTTTCGCGCTGGCGGGCAGAAGTCGGAAGGAGACCGAAGCTCACACCTTCGTTCTTTCCCCCCAACGGCTTCCTCCTCTCCTCCTCCCAGCCATGGACGACGACCCTGATCTCCAGCTCATCGACGATGATCTCTTTACGGCTCCCTCCCCCCTGATCCCGACTGTTATTCTTCCTCCACACCTGGCCATCCCCGACGAGGACGACGACTCATCGAACGAGGTCGACCCATCTCGAATCCTCCTTCCTCCTTCACCCATCCCGCCAGAAGAGGTCCTCGACCAGGACTGCCAAGACCAAGATCCCCTCCCGACGACTGACGAGTCCAAGGGACCCTTCACGACGGACGAGAAGCAGTGTCGGATCTGTTTCGGAGGAGAGGAGGACGAAGACGAGTGCGGGCGTCTGATCTCTCCTTGCGTGTGCACCGGCTCGATGAGGGTAAGCTTCCTCTGGATGACCTTTCAATATTCATAAAGGCATCACTGATCTTTCCCCTGTTACTCGTCGATTTCGCCAGCATGTCCATGGTGAGCTGCTTGGAGTCGATGGAGATATCATCTCCTCCAAGGACCTCGTCACTCGAGCTCACTTTCTTTCTTCCTCCTTCTTCTCTCAGTGAAATGCCTTTCTAGATGGAGGACTTCTTCAGCGAACAAGGTGGGCTAGAACTTAGCGTTCAAGGGTCTGGTACCAAAGACGTTCGGAGCTGACCGAATCCCTTTCGCCTCAGGCCGCGTTCTGGTGAGCTTCGTCGAGCTCTTCCTCCTCATCTTGCTTTCTTTCTCCTCGCGTTTCTCGTACCAGAGCTGATTTCCTCATCATACAGGTCCTGTCCGCAATGCTCCTTCAAGTACCACTTCGCTCGAACTCGCGTCTCAGGAATCGCTACCAACCCAGGTTCGCTCCATCTCGTCCCCTTCCTCCTCTTCCTTTATCTTTCAACTCTGAGCTTCTCGATCATCTTTTGCCCATCGCCTCCACGCAGTCGCCATCACCCTCACTACTATCATCCTATTCCTAACCCTCACTCTCGTCTCCGGTCACCTCCTCCACCTCTTCCTCTCTTCCTACATCCCCATCCCCTCCTCCCTCTCCGACACACCCATCCCTCCTCACTCCTTCGCCGAAATCCTCCTCGACGACCCTCCCGAGCTAGGTCTCGTCCGCTTCGCTCCCAGCTCTACCGCATTCGAAATCGTCCGAGGTGCTGTGGGCGTTTTCGCGGGAGGAGAAGCGGAGGAGGTGTTGAAAGGCATCTGGGGAATTGTTGGGCAGGGATTTGAGTATCTCGCTGGGAAGGAAGACGGTCAACAAGAGGAAGGGTTGAAGGTTTGGGTGAAGGAAGGGTTGAAGTTCTTCAAGAGTTGGTTCAGTGCGATTAGCTCGCTGTTTATCAACTCCTCGAGACCAACGGACGGTCGGGCCTCCAGCATCCTATCGCATTACAACCCTCTCACGTCCTCCCTCCTTCAAGCAGCCTTCTATCGCTTCACCCTGGGCATCTCTCTCATCGGTTCCATATCCTTCATCTCCCTCCTCCTCTCCCTCTCCCTACTCCCTCTCTTCTCCCTCTTCAACACCTGGCACCTTCCTCGTTTCGTTCGCATGGGCCGTCGTGGACGCGCTCGCCCTATCGCTGGAGTAGGAGGCTTGGCTATCGGTGGAGCCGGGGCTGGAGGACCAGGAATGGGAGCAGTGATCATGGTTGTTCTCGTTGGAGTCGGAGTCGTCAGGTGCGTGAACCTTCCTTGATTTCGACGCGCGCGTCGAACTTTCTCAAACCTTTATTTTTTCTTCTCTTCGAAATCCGAGCTGACTTCCTCGCTCGTTCGTGGTCGAGCAGAACCCTCATCAGACTCTACAAGACCATCCAAGGTTGGTCGTCTCGCCTGCTTCATCGAGCGGAAACAGCCATCGTCGAAGTCTCGCCGTCGGGTCAGGAAATCAAGCTCGAACGTGCAGCCGGCGACGCGAGTGTTCAAGCGGGGAGGATTGGACAGAGGGTGGTTTGGGATCCTCCTGGGGGGTGGGTGGATGAGGAGTGAGGGTGGGTGGGTGATCCAGTCGATCTCTTTGTTTTGATCTGTGTTTTGGATGTTTGTTTTTTTTGTTACGATCTGCTCTCTTTCTTTCTTTTCTTCTTGACGCGATGTTGTGCGACGACCGTGGAGCGATTGGAGGCTAGTTTCAGGAAAACAGTACAGTACGAGAGAGGTATAACGCGAGCTGCTCCAGATTAAGGTTGAGGCGAGGAAGAGAAAGAAGGCGAGGGACGAGCGTCGTTAAGAGCGAGACATCGGACGCGCGATTGAGAATAGGTTCGTTCCCTCGTTCTACAGCTGTAGTGCGTGTATTTACGCTGTTCTTTTGCCACTACCTCCACGATGAAATCTCGTGCTCTACTGGAAGATGCCGGAAACGTTTTGGACGAGAAGGAAAGAGAGCGAAGCGACGTGGCAGATGGGCGACGCGCGCTTCTTCTCCTCTGCTCTTCTTCTTCTGGACCTTTCGCTCACTTCTTCAGTTGATTCATGAGCCAGTATCCCAGCTTATACATTGAAGTTCTTTTTTCCCCCGGATTTTCTTCGTGTTCAACGAGGACTGCGCTGCCAGGGAGAGCCTTTGCGTGCCCCTCTTTTGTTTTGAGGTGTTGTCGGCCAACTGCTTCCTCCCTCCCCTCCCTCCTCGCTTGGGTCTCATTTCTCGCTCCGTCCTTTCCACACAGCTCCTCAGCTACGCTTCCCTACAGGAGGACCAGGGATATCTAGTAGAAAGAAGAGGGTCGTGGCCTTTTTCGTTATCGCTCCATCGTCGGATCTGGCAGCTCCTCCCTTCCCTCCCCTTCCCTTCTCTCCCTCTCCCTTCCTTCGACGTCTCGGTTCGGTTCAGCTTTCATCTCCGCTGCCAGGTCTACCTTGAGCTGCGATGCTCGTTACGCGTATGACTTCTGGAACTTCTTCGATCCCTCCTGCTCCAGGCCCACCTCGTTCGTCTCCTCCTTCCTTCCTCACTTTGAGCTCGAGTCGCTTCCTTCCTTGCAGAGACTGACTCCTCAGACACATCCTTCTTTCGTCTATACAATAGCTCTGGAATCTCTTCCTGCTCCTCCACCACCACCTCCTCCAGCATCTTCCTCCCACGGACTTCACGGTTCATATCAATCCGTCTCGTCGTCTTCATCCAGCCAGCCTCACTCCGCACGACCCTCCCCTCCGACCTTCTCCTCCTCCTCCTCCGCCTCGACCATGGGAAGATCGCCCATTTCGGCCTCTCATCCCGTCAGCGTAGGATCCCTTCGTAGGAGACAAGAACAAATCTCGAGAGACTCGGCTTTCGGAGCAGCGGGAGGATCCCTGTCAGCTCGACATCAGTCGGGATCGCCCTTCAACATCCATCAGGACTTCTCTTCATCCTCCTCCTCCTCCTATCATCAACCCTCATCATCATCATCATCATCGTCGTCGCATTACAACGGTCAACCTCATCCACGAACCTACAGCTCCGGCTCATCCTCCCATCCTTCAGCTCACCGCTCGACCTCTCCTCCTCCCTCGTCTTCCAATGCCACCGCTTCCTCCTCGAGACGCCCTCACGACAACACCATCGCCCACAACCCTTCCTCGTCCTCTACGAACAGCCAGTCCCACTCCTCCCGAGGAGCAACTTCCTCCAACCCACCTCACGTCCGTTCGAAGCACCTCCTCTCCCATGCTCTCGAGCTCGCTCAACGAGCAGTCGACCTCGATCAGGCGATGAGGTTCCCGGAAGCGCTCGCTCTCTACAAGGAGACCGTATTGAGGCTCGGAGAGGTCATGGCTAGAGTGGCAGCGACGGAAAAGAGGAGGCTGGAGAGGGACGCAGGCGCCGAAGGAGGAGGTGCGGGAGGAGGGAATCAGGACGAAGGCAGGAGTTTGAGGGAGATTGTGAGTTCGACTTTCCTGCTTTGTTTGGTTTTATAGACTTTCATTCTACTGGAGAGTGTCTTGGAGATGCGGAGATACCGTCTTGAAGTCCCTTGCTAGGCTTCCCCCCCAAAAAAAAAGCTGACCTCGCGTTGCCTTCCCTTCCCTCTCCTACTCGTCTCTCCTCGCCCTCTCCAGCACGACGCGTACCGAGCTCGAATCGCTCTACTGGAAACCGAGATCCCTGTTTCGCCTACTCCTACGATCAGGCAAGAGTCGTCGCCTGTCGAGGATCCCGACTCAGGATTCAACGGAGTTGGATCAGCCATCCTCTCCCTCGACCAACGAACGGATCCAAGCTCTCCTTCCTCCTCCCAAGGCCGTCGGACCCCTCGACCTACAGATGCTTCCTCACCAAGTCACTTCGACGATACACCCAACGCTTCGACTACGAAGGGTCTCCATCGAGCAGACTCAACGTCGTCGAACGGATCCTACTCGCGAACGATGTCACTTCAAACGGCTCCGAGCGTCAGCGTCGAACAACCCACTCCTCGTCCCAGAGGCGCTGCTCGGCCCGTCTACCGATCTCCTCTACCACCTCCAGCAGCTCCTCCTCCGGCACCTCCACCTCTTCCTACCAGCAATCGATTCAGCATCAACCAAACCCAAGGCTTCACCAAGACCCATTCCACCCAGTCTTCCATCTCCTCTCTCACCAACGGAGCCGATCCTTCAGCTTCCTCGGGATCCCAACCTCCTACTCCTTCGACCTACGGAGGATACCCGGTGGGTCGTCACTCACCACCGACAGAGAACGGATCTCCTCTCGATCAAGAGCAGGCAGCGCGCGTTCGACGACAGAGCTTGCTCGAGTCGCTTCGAGCTGGAGAGGAAGATGGAGGAGGAATTTCTGCCTTCTCGTCGATGAGCAAGTCGTCGTCGGATAGGAGTCTCGCTGGATCGCTTCGGCAGCAGGGAAATCATCTCGAGGGACTGAGGGAACGACCAGAGAGTGCAGGAGTCCTCCCGCTCAACTCACCCCTTCGGAGGTCGGAAGATACAGAACGAGGGATGGAGGTCCTTTCGCGAACACCACTCCAACCGGGATTCATCATGGACTCGCCAGTAAACCCAACGGTCCCGTCGTCAACTCACAACGACGACTTCTGCCCTCGACCCTCCTCCGCTCGAGCCTCCATCGACAGCGCTCGATCCAACGACTCGAGAGGATCTCGTTTAGGTCGCGTCATCAACGCTGCCGTCTCTCCCAGGAATTCTATCGACGAACTTCATCCCAACTCCGTTCCCCAACAGGCTCCTCGATCAGCCGCTCCCACCACCGCCAGCTCGATCGCGACAGCAAGGGAGAGGGAGTCGCTCGTCTCGCCGAAAACCATCGCTTCTGGAGTTCTTCTTACCTCGAGTGCGGACGACAGACCCTTCAGAATCAGCGCGACGGACGAGGGAACGATCAGCCAAAGGAGGAGAGGTCCTCCGAGCTTGAACGAAAACACGTTCGTTCCTCCTTCGTCGGCGATGAACATGGGACGCGACTCGTCGGCTCAGTCGTCGTCCTACCCTTCCTCGGAATCCACCCTTCGAGCAGAGACGCTCCCTATCCAACGGTCCTCGTCCGCGGAACCTCGCTCGCCTCCCGATGGATCGAGAGCAACGACCGAGTTCGGCGTGGGAGTAGGGATCAGCGGAGGACCTGCTACCACTGGAGGAGCAGGAGGAGGATCTCAATCTCGAGGTTCATCGATCTTCAGCTCAACTCGACTTCGAGCTCTTTCCCAACCAGGCCGTCGACCTTCTCCTTCCTCTGTCGCCGGTGAAGCTCCTAGAGCAGCAGCACCACCCGTTCCTCGATCCATCTCTCGGAAACCTTCCTTCCCCTCCTCCCAACAGCAACTTATCTCAGGTCTTCCACCACCTTCCTCCCCTTCGCCCTTCGCGATGGGTCGAGCTCCCTCAACCTCCATCACTCCTCACAGCCGACTCAACCCTCCCCCTTCCCTCACGATCCACCGTTCCGTCTCTTCCTCCTCCTCGATCCTCGCTCCTCGCACAGCCAACTCCAACTCGAACGGAGGTCTCGCTCCATCCCAATCCATCCTCCTCGCCGCCGGAAAACTACACATAGGAATCCACTCCCCTCAACCTCCTCTCGCTCCTCAAGAGATCCTCCATCGACCTTTCCACCTCATGGGTCTCATTCGACTTACGATGTACGACGCAGGAGCCTACCTCACTCGAAAACTCTTCGTTGGATCCGAAGTCTGGAGTCAAGGAGGATCGAAACTCCTTCATCTCGATACAAAGATTCACGTCTTGCAAGGACTGTCGTTCCATCTTGAGGCGTTGGAGAGTGTGGGAGTTTCTCTCTTGCCGGCTTCGAAGGAGGAGGATGGAGAGGGAGGAGGAGGAGGACTCGTGAGAAAGGGAGGAGGGAAGAACGCTCCCAGTGCGGTGCAGGTGGGAGTGGAGTTTGCGAGGATGTTGGAGGAGTTTGAAGGAGTGATGGATATGGGGAGGACGACGTTGGAGAAGAAGGTTGGGTCGTTGGGACCCATGAAACCGAAGGCTAGAGGAGCTGTGAGTTTATTCTGCTGTTTGTTTGGGAGAGATTTGGGAGAGAGAGGGAGAAGGAGGTGGGAGGAGAAAGGGAGAAGGAGACGTCGCGTCGAGTTGGGTTTCACTGTCGAGCTTGTTCGCTGATCACTCATCTCGCTTTCTTATGCATTTGTCATAGGCCTCCCTCGCTGCTTGGGGGTCGAAACTTAGTCGGTCGTTCGATAGGATGGCCAACGGGAAGAAGTGAGTCTGAAGCTCTCGATTCCCGAGCCCGTCGCGTCTCCTTTCGCCCTCGAGGCTGACCTTCCCTTATCTTCTGATCTCTCTCTCCTTTAGCGATGGGTCTCTCAAAGCCTACGTCGACGCCATCGAGATGATCTGCATCCACGCTCAGACGATCGGTACGTTCCTCTTCCCTCTCACCCTCTCTCCCTCCTCACTCATTCTGACCTTCCTCTCGCCCTCTCCTTTTTCGCTCCTCTGCAGATCTTCATCTCGAATACTTCACCTCCCCTCCGGCGACCTACTCCTCTTCCTCGCCCTCTCCTTACGCCCAACTCCCAGAACAAACCCGCCACACGATCAAAACGCGTCTCACCTCAGCGTCTCAGTTCTTCCAAGTCGTGGTGACCATCATCCTCAGGGACCTGATGATCCTGCTCGAAAAGCATGGGAAGATGTACGGGAAGTTCATCGAAGGGCCGTAGACGTAGAAAGAACTGAGGGTTGGGTTGATCTGGGTCGGTGGAAGTTGTGTTTCGCGTTTCTCTTTCTCTTTTTTTTTTTTTTTTTTTTTTTTTTTCGGTCCCCTTCATCTGTACTACCTTCATCTCTACCCATCCATCTCTTTTCCTACTCTTCTTCTCTCTACCCTTTTCCCTAGTAGGGTCATCGCGTTTCGATCTTCTTTCTTCTCCACTTTGCATCAACTCATCGTTCTCGTTTCTCCCTCTCTCTCTCTCTCTCCTCTCTTTTTCTCTGACGCTTGCTCGTTTCGAATCGAACCTCATTCTTGGAACCGCATACGATCTTCATGACCTTCTATGAACGCTGGGCTTCGGTTCCCCGGGGTGAGAGGAGTAAAGGGGTCGCTCCGAACGAAGTGCAGGAGCTAGGAGGGCTTGCGAGGTTAGTCTTCTCCTTTCATCAGCAACGCTTACAGCTCTTTACCAAGACGCATCCAAGAGAGCAAATACTTCCAACGTTCTCTATCTATCTACAACAACCCCGAACCTCCCATCCCGCAAAACCTCCTTCAGCCGCTCAACAGTCTCCCCAACCTTCGTCGACTTCAAAATCAACGCGTCCCGTCTCCCTTCGTACGACTCCAAAACCAATCGAACCTGATCTCCAACGTAGGATAGAGGCGGTTGGATCTCCGTCATCGATGGATCGAGCGAGTTCTGTTACGAGGGACGAGACAAATCGAGGACGCGTCGAGAGTCAGCGACTTTTTCTTTCTTTTCGCATGCGTTTTTTGAGAGAGGAAAAGGGACGAGACGCGAAGGAGTCTGTACGGACCTTGACTCCCCATTTCACACAAGCCCAAAACTCTTCCCAACTCCACCCCGAGTCCCTCTTCACAAGCTCTTGAACTTCGTGAACCCATTCTCGTTCCCATTCCTTCACCTCTCCCTCTTCCCTTCTCCCTCCCTGTTCTTCCGCTCTTGCTCCGCAGCCATCGAGCTTTTGCTGACGGTGATGCTGCAAAAGAAGCATCTCCTTCACATCTAGGATGGACTCCTCACAAGCTTCGATGTCGGATATCAGAGTTTGGTAGACGCGAAGGAGGGAGGTTGAGTTGAGCCAGTTGTGGTTGAGAGAGAGAATCGGTTGGGTTGGCGAGGAAAGGGAGGGGAGGTTCTCGACTTGATCTATAATTCAGGGAGGGAGGAAAGAGAGTCAGCGACTGGACTGGACAAAAGAAGCGAGAGATGAGCGTTGACGCAAAAACACTACACTCACGATACCATCCGCCAGGAACGAAAATGGTTTCTCCCTCCTCCTGAACTACCACCACAGCGACCTTCCTCGCTTCCTCCCATCCCTTGAAGACCGACGTATCGACCTCTCGGACGTCGGAGATGAGCTGCGAGCGTGGCACGTCGGGGAATCGACGAAGGAGGTGAGAGTGAGAGGGAGGGAAGAGGGTCCATTTTTTGCGACCTAGGAGGTTAGTGGAGAAGGAGTTGGAGGAGTAGACGTCGCGATGGAGGTGGGTTGTTGTGTTGAGGGCACCGAGGTACTGGGGAGCGATAGAAGGTGGGAAACGGAGAGGAGAGAGAGAGCCAGGTGAGACGCGTCATCCAAACGACTTGGACGAAGAGAAGGAACCGACCGAGGACTCACCACAAATCTAAAATCATCCTCCTTCCCGGGTAGAGAGCGATACCACCCGTTCAACCAGTCATCTCTGAAAACCTCCGGAGTCTCATAGAACTCGTCCCCTCCGTCTCGTTCGACCGACAAAGCCAGATGCCAATCTTTCACGTACAACCCCCTTCCCTCTTCCTTCCCCTCTTCCCAAAGGCTGAACACATCTTCTAGAGTTCTCTCCTCGCAAATTGTAGACGGCTCTCCTTCTTCGCGTTCGAGCAAAGTGGAAGGTCGATGGACGGAGGCGGGGTTGTCGGAGCCTTGGAGGGAGAGGAGGTGGGAGGTGTTGATTTCAAGACTGGGAGAGGAAGGCTGGGAGTGTGAAGAGAGAAGGAAGGTTGAGAAGCAGGCCCAGGAGGAGGTGAGACGGGGAGAGAAGAGGCAGGGGATGTTGGGGAGGAGGTGGTTGGTCTGACTCGAATGGACGAAGAGAAGGGAGGGTTAACTCAGGTGCGCTAGTAGAGAAGAGACGTACAGGCGGATACGAACGAGGAAGTCTTGGTAGGAGAAGGGATAGTCCAAGTATGGGAGAGGTTGGGAATCCATCGTAAAGTGCTGAGGGTGGTGTAGGAGGAGCGACGAGTCGAGTCGTGTCGAGCTTCGTTCGTCTGGCTTCCTTCTGTCGAGCTTGTCCTGTAGAATCTGGAGAGATCCTTCTATCCAAGCGTATTCCTGCTGAATGCAGTTGATCTGATTTGTAAAAGATTGTGAAGTGCCTTCTTCTTTGATGGTGAGCGTTAGGGAGAAAGTCGAAAGGGAAGGAGGAAGAAGTTGAGCTCGAGCTTCAGAACTCCCTTTTACAAAAAAAAAAAAAAATCCAAATATATGGATACAGAAAATTCAATTCAAAAAGTGTATAGGGATCCCATCCAAGCAAAATTGACGCTCCGATCGATGTAGGATCTTCTGCCTCCTTGCCGACGAGATTCAAAAACGTCGAAGCTCGCACGGTGCACTCCCTTCCTTCCTTTCTTTCTCCGCCATCGTCGACCACCCTTCCTCCCCAAAGCCCTTCTTTCCTCGTGTTAGAAGATGCTCAAATCGGCATCGAGTAACGCCTATGCTTCGTCGTCAAAAGCTGTTTTCGTAGGAACTGGCAGCAGCAGCCTCGCCCCTCTCGAGCTCAACTCTCCTTCCTTCCTCCCCCCTCGACCCGTCTCTCGACGACGCTACTCCTCCTCCGCGTCTACCGAACCCTCGTCCTCAACGGAACCTCCTTCGGAATACGTCCTCAAGAAACTCGCTCGAGAAGCTCGTCGGCAACCTCTCGCTCGGAAATCGATCCTTCCTCCTTCCCTCCAGAACACATGCCTCCCTTCGTCGATTCTCCTTCAGCACCCCATCGTCACTCCCTCCACACTATCTCCCGCCAGTCCTTCTTCTCCCTATCCCCTCGTCACCTTCTTCCCTCCAATATCGAAACCACAAGAAGCCGACGATCCCTCCTCCTCTGAGCCGATCTCGTCGAAATCCACTCCTCCTCCTTCTTCCTCGAAAGCGCACTCGTCCATGACCGTCGCCGAGCTCGACAAACACTACAGATGGAGCGACGAGGTCGTAATCAACACGGCTAAAAAATACGCCAAGCGAGTCATGAAAGGAGATCCCAACACTCCCGTCGCCACCCTGAGGAGGAGGCTGCTTGCCCAGAAGTTAAAGGAGTTGGCCGCGAAGGAGAAGGCGGCGCCTACCAAGGCAGCGATGAACGTACAGGCAGGAGAAGCGACCTGGAAGCAGTGGATGGGACTGAGAGGAGTGCCGGTCATCTCGGTGAGTTCTTCATGTTTGTTTTCCTTCGAGAGGTGGAGAGAGCGAGCGAGAAGGAGGTCTGATTGGTTCGACGCGTCGTTTTTGCCTTTTCCTTCCTTCCTTCCGTTCCATAGAAATGGCCTACGACCACTCATCCTGTCAAGGCTACCGGAATCTGGGGAGTGAAGCAGATTTCTGAGCTTGAAAAGGGAGAGAAAATTCCTCCTTCCTCGACGTGGGTCGGGGCTGCAAAAGTCCTCTCGAGTCAGTGGAGAACGATCCGTTCCAGTTCACCTCTGTACATCCAGGTAAGTTTCCCCCAAACTTACAACTATCCCCCCATCGCCTCGACTGACCATTCTCTGACCTCGGCTCGTTTCCAGTTCATCCGTCGTCTTCCCTCCCTCGCCTCCCCACGAACCATCCAAGGACCTATTCTCCCTCCAACTTCAACGCAACTCCCTTACCTCCCACCCGCCTTCCTCCCACCCACCCTCCCCAACCTTCC
Organism: Mrakia blollopis; assembly: GCA_000950635.1. Taxonomy (NCBI): domain Eukaryota; kingdom Fungi; phylum Basidiomycota; class Tremellomycetes; order Cystofilobasidiales; family Mrakiaceae; genus Mrakia; species Mrakia blollopis. Next base: position 47,059 of record BBPU01000118.1, on the reverse strand, counting down.
TCCCATCTACTCCATAGCAATCTATCCTCCTCACCCAACCTCAACCTCCACTCCCGCTCGAACAACCGCCTTTCTGACCAACCGCGACCGAGACCCAACCTTCCTTCGTCGAAAAATCGAAGTCTCCTCCTCCTACTGCTCCGAGCTCCTCCGTCTCGCCTCCGACCCAACCGTAACGGACGAGACTCGAGCGCAGGTGGAGAAGTACATGATGCTCAAGATGAGGAAGGCTGGTTTGGTTTCATGGGAGGGAACGGAAGGGACGGAGGAAGGGGTCGTGGGGAAGCTGAACTGGAGGAGAGGAAAGAGGGAGAGGGTGGTGGTGGAGGTGGATTTTGTCATTGGGAAGAAAATTACTCATCCGGGGGCACCAAGAAGGAAGAAGGCGTTGAGGAAGATGAGGGAGGCTTTGAGGATGGTGTTGATGGATGAGCATGCGAAAGGGGACAAGTCGAGGTTGAACTGGAGAGGTGAGTTCGACGCGTTTTTTTTAAATCTTCTCTTTTCTGCGACGAGCTTTTATCCTTCTTTTCTCTCGCTGACTTTTATTACGTTCATCGTTACATCAGGGTATACCTACGTGATTCGACCGACGGGACAAGTCACTCAGGTCCCGATGGACGTGTTGACGGAGTTCGTGAGGGAGTCCTTGATGAGGGTTTGTCGGAAGACGAACGGAGGAGGATCTCAGCAGCAGCAACAGCGACCGTCGTTCCTTCAACAACAGCAGCAGCCACGAGGAGGGATCAACTCTCGACACGCTCCTGAGCAGCTACAGCCGCGACAGCAGCAGCAGCCGTCTCGTCAGGGAAACGCCTTTGGAATGGGAAACGGAGGTGGTGGGAGTCCAGGGCAGTCTCGTGGAGGGCCGTCGAGGAGGTCTTGATTTTCTCTGAGGCGGTGTATATTACGGAGGGTTCGTTTTCATCTTCAAAGAGCTCGCTTTAGAAAATGTCTCACGAACTCTCGTCGCGAAGAGGGTACCGGTTTCTCACCTTCGTTCACAGGAAATCATCAAGATTCATCCTCTTCGCTCCTCTGGGTACCCTCGGCTGTGATGCATGTAGTATAGATCTGGTGGCCATAGATAGATAGAAGAACGACAACAAACAAAGATCGAAAGAGAAGTCGCGTCGAGATCGAATGCGTTATCCATCGGCTCCCTTCCAGCTTCCCGAGAACTGGAAAATCAACGCGAGGGAATAGTAGAGGTCGTCAGTATCGTACTCTATTGAACGAAGAAGAGGGGCTCCGCGCTCATTAGAGCGACCGAGCACGACGAACCTTGTGCTGGACCATCGCCTGCTCGTCTGTCGTTCCCTCCGATCCGAACATGCCCACTCCAGGAGAGAAGCCCGTTACAGGAAGGATCGAGATCTCGCCTACTCGCAGAGGTTCTAGAGGAGAGTAGGAAATAAAAAGGGAGTAATCAGCCTAAGCTGAAGAGACAGGAGAGAGAGGGAAGAGGAGAGGGAGAGGAAACGAACTTCGAATATCCTTCAGGATCGGCCAGTCGAGGTTGAATCTCGCTTTCAGGTAGCTGTTAGAGGGAAAGAAAGAGATTAAGAAGTCAGCTACAAGCCTCGGGGAAAGAAAGGTCGAGAACAGAAAGGACAAGTCCCAACTCACGCGAAGACTCCATCCGTCCAGACACCCGGTCCCGTCCACGCCATGACACTCACTCCTCCCTCTAACCCTTCCACCTCCCCAGCCTTCGTCATCAACACCTTCAGCTTCTTGACCTTCTCAGCCTCCGCATCCTTCCCTTCAGCCTCCAGCTTCGAAACCAACGCGTCGCGATGAGTCGTCCACAAAGCTGCTCGTTCCGACGATAGGAGGATCCGTCGAAGTACATCGAGGAAGATTGGGTGATGAGGAGCGGAACTGAGAGTCCACTGAACGATTTGGAGAGGTCGAGGCCACCACTGGGAGAAGAGGTTGAAGATGCGTCAGAGAAGAAGAGAAGAAGACGCGTCGAAAGGGGACTTACGTCTTGCCAATCCTCGCGCATGCCCACGTCCGCTTCGACACCAATCACGACACTCGGTTTCGTTCGGAGAAGGGAAGAGGGAGCTCCTGGGACTAGATTTGGATTGTCTCCCCACCGCGAGATCGGACGAAGGCAGGTCGTGTCGGTGTCGGAATAAACTCCTCCCTCGAGACTGTTTCGCGAACAGAAGCAAAGATCATCAGCTCTCTCTCTTCCGTACTCTCCCCAAGATCCACCTAGAAAGCATGACTCACAGCAGCAGCAAATACCTCAACGCATCTGACCTCAGGATCCCCAACTCCAAAGCCTCCCAACCGAGCTCGATCTTGCTCTTCTCCTCCCCAGCTTTCCTCACCCCGAGCGTCTTCTTCACCCACTCATCTGCCTCCTCATCCCCCAACATCTTCCATTTCCACCCATCTTTCCGATTCTTGTTCGTCCAATCCCCAGCCTCGTGCTCGTAAGCTTCCTTGTCCGTCTGCCAGACCGTTCGATAGTCGACCATCGCCGGCAACTTTACCTCGTTGGATCCAGCCCAGTAGTTGTTGAGCGAAGAGAGGAGTTTGGGTCGGAGATGAGATGGGAAGGAAGTTTCGATGAAGGTCCGTAAGGTTGCGATGTATTCTTCCGGGGAAGAGGCGATGTCGAGGTGGTAGGATTGATCGGCTGCCGGACCCAAATCGGTGAGTCCGTCGACGAGAGGGTCGCGAGGTTTGGGAGGAAGGAGGAGATCTTTGGATCCTTGACGGAAGACGTCCAAATGTCCACTATTAGGATTGAAGTCTATGGGATGACCGATTTCCTCCTGGGGGTGAGCGAGGATCGTGTAGATCGAAGAGTAAGGAGAGGAGGAGGAGGAGGGTCGGAGGAGGAGGACGTAGAGAAGCAGGAGGACGAAGGAGGAGACGAGGAGGAATTTTATTCGGCGAGGAGAGAAGGGAAGTCGAAAAGACGAAGAGGAGGCGATGGGAACGGTCCCTAGTGGAGGGATCCTGGTGGTTCGAGGAAGGAGAGGAGGAGACGAGGGCTGAGAGGATGATGCTGAGGGGAGGAAGGAGAGGAGTTCCAGGGGAAGAGCGAAGGTTGATGGTTCTGAAATCCCGTAACGAGGTTTATAAAGGTGAGAAGAGTCAGTTGGTGGAGTTTGGTGAGGATAAAACTCAGGGCAGGAAGGTGGACGTACTGTCTGAAGTCAGGGAAGAGCTGGAGGAGAGCATGTCGAGATGTTGAGCTCGGCCAAAACGAGGGTCCTTCCTTGGATATTGGGTGAGATGGAGGCTGGGAAGAAGCCGCCGATAGAGTCTGGTCAGCTAGATGCTCAAAGAAGAGTTGCTACTAGAACTAGGATGTGTGGGAGACAGAGAGAAGGAAGCTGTCGAATCCGAGCCCGCTTTCGTTCGATTGAAAGCTCAACTCCTCGACCCGTCCTTCCTTCATTCTCCCAGCATCCATCTTCAGCACCCACAGAAGATAGAAGTCACAGCTTCTAAGCCAGCGCAACGAGCAAAGCTTGGCAACTGATATGGATCCTCTCCGACAAACCGAAGTACTGATGAAACTCACAGAAGGAAGGAAAGAAACGGCGGGAAGGAAGGGAGCAGCCTGAGTCCTTGATAAGATTGGTGGGTTGAGACCGAAAGCTGAGCTTGATTTCGAGATTACGACCTCGGTTGGCTAAAGAAGAGGTAGAGGAGTGTGCTGAGCGAAAGAAGAGCTCCAAAAAGTTGAGGGGGTGGCCGTTGAGAGCAGAGGAAGGTTGAGCTGCGATCTGAGGTTTGGACGCTCGAAAAAGACTGGAGAGATGACGCAGTTTTCCTTCTTTTGCTGAAGTGAAGATTTTGGAACAGGAGATAGATGAGAGCTAGAGATCATGATTGGAGCAGAAACTGAAAGTGGGAACCGAGCTAGATCTACGATAAACGAGCGAGCACGAGCGAACCGAAAAGTAAGACGCGTCTGATATCCTACCGTTTCCGTCCGGCCTTAGAGCATACCACACAAGACTACGTGTTCAAGTACAGAAGGCCAATTTTCTGCCACTAGCATAGCTACCGGTACTGCAGCGCGTCCTCCACTCCCGCAACCAACGACCGCGGCAAAACACCATCGCCTCATCCGCGCTGCCTCCCTTCCCTTCAAACTCCCACGAACCGCAGACGACTTCGCCGCAACGAATATCACGTCCAGTCGTACGATATGGTGCAGGCGTTGTGATATGGAGGAGAGGGAGAAGGTGTCGGGCTCGAGAGGAGAGAGAAGGAACGACGGTGTGCTCTTGAGTTTCTGTTCGCCTGAAACCAAGCCAAATTCAAAGTCAGCTAGACTGAGATGAGGTAGACAGTGCCAAGAGTAAACTCACCTCACGTCTCTACCACAACTGAAACCATCCCCTTCCTAAAACGAGCGTCCGCCGCCACCGCCGACGCGACCTCTTCCCTCTCCTCCTCCTTCGCAACGACGAGAACGATGGACAACGACCGGTTTGACCCCAGAAGATACATCTTCGCGCACCAGCCCAGCCAGTCCACGAACCGCAAGAGAGGTTTCGGTCTGAGCCGATCTAGGAAAGTTGCGACTTGTAACCTCAGGACGACGGGTTTCCCTTCTCGTTCCTCCACCGGCACTCCCGTGAGCCAGTACTGCGAGTCTCCAGGGACGATCGTTTGGGAGTGAGCCACCAGAGATCCCTCGTAGGTGATCCTCTCGATCCTAGGCCACGACATGGGTCGTCATGGCTCTGGCCGATTTGAACGCTTCGCTTGACCTGACGACGTGGTTGGATTGGAGAGGGTCGAGATGTAGAAAGAGGGAAGTGACGATGGTGTGGATGAAGGAAGGGTTGGATCCAGTCCAAGTGAGTACGAGTAGGTCGAGAGGGAGGGGATCGGATCCCGGGAGGAGACGCGAGAAGGAGAGGTTGAGTGGTCGGAGGGTGGAGGAGGATTGGTTGAAGGTAAAGTTGAGGGAAAGGTACGGGTTGATTCGATAGGTGTGTGATAGAGGTTTTGCGGAGGAGAAGAAGCCTTGGAAGAGAAGGAGAGATTGGCCGGTCAGACGGCAAACGAGCGAACGAAGGGACGAGTTGAGTGATGAAAGCTCGCCTTCTTTGTCACCTCAGGTCGCACGCAGAAGAGCTTCTCGAGAGACTCTACTGCGTCAATCTCGATGTACGTGTAAAGCAGCTTCAAGGTAGCTTCTAGGAAGTCTAGGGAGACTCGTCCGAGGAGAGCGAGAGCATGGAGGTGGGCGAGCTCGAAGATGAGAAGGAGTAGCTCCCAAGGCAGGCGAGGTCGAGATCCACTCTGGAGCGAGAAAGGATGATGGTTCAGCTCATCCTCTCGACGACTGGTACAGGATATCGCGGAGAATTACCTCTGGTACGGCTGAGGCAAGGGAGAGAAGAGGGAGAGGGAAGGTCAGCTCCGTCCTTCCTTCATCGGAGTGTTTTCACTTCCTTCCCAGAGCCATGGCGCTGGACCACTCACCGGGAGCACTGTGAGCAAGTTCCATGAGCTCTGGGTGAGAGTTGAGCTGTCGAAGTCGAAAAAGAGAATTAGAAGGGGATGCTGGACGTCGGAGGTCGCCTTCAGGAAAGTCGAGCTCACCTTTCTCCCTCTGTCCCTCGCCAATTCCTTCTCGATGCCGACGGCAAATTTCTGCTCAAGCATGCTTCCATAGCTGACCTCAAAGTCTTCCCTTCTGAATCTCAGATCAAGCTGCAATATCCTTCTCCATCGCTCTCAGCCGCGGCCAAACCACCATCTCGCTTCCCTCCTCGAGTCCTGACTCGACTTTTCACTCTTCTCCTTCAACCATCAGCATCTCGCCTCCTCCAAGATGTCCATCACCTACCTAAACTCCTACAAACCCGTATCTCCTTCTTACCCCGACGATATCCATCTCCACACCGCTCCAGAGAACTACGACCTCAACTTCTGTCTGACCTCCCAACCGATCAAGGTCCTCGAGGGACAAGGTCGATTTGTTCGTTTGGAACCCTTTGTCGTGAGTCTAGTCTTCTCTTGACATACACTGAGAAGCTGGATCAGGTTCTGCAGCCCGTTCCAGTTCCAGCTGATGGGACTCAGCTTGGGCGGTCCTAGAGCGAGCAACAGAAGAGGGGAGGAAGCGGATGTGAGCTCGATGTGAGCTTGATTTTGAGCGGGTTCCTCCGCTCAGAAAAGTCGACCTCTCAACCTCTGGTTGCCTCAAGATGACAAAGACGTCGCATACATCTGCGATTCATCCCTTATCGTTACTTGTTCTGGCTCGCTAGCTGCTGTGAAGGTGTAGAGGTCGAGTGAAACTTGACCTTACCTTCGAATCCCTCCATCCTCCTTTTCCAGCCCAGTCTCCATGCTCAACAGCTCTTTGACGAGGCTCACAAGCACCCTGATACTTTCCAATGGATGCCTACAGACATGTGGACATCTCTTCCCGAGCTTTTAAAGTGGACGGAGTCGTGGATTCGAAGCAACCCTGTGAGCCTCGTTTTCTCTCCTTTCCTCCTGGGCCTCTCGTCTGTCTCGACAGTTCCTCGTCTTCTACCTCACCGAGAGATTCATACCTCTCGCAGAAGGAGCGCTCTCTGCCTTATTTGACCTCATCTTTTCCTCCCAGGCCAGTCTCTGCTACGCCATCTTCGATACCAAACCTGGACCCAACGAAGGACGTCTCGCGGGAATGATCTCCCTCATCAACACGTCTCAAGCTGACTTGATCACCGAGCTCGGATGGGTGCTAGTGTCAGTAGTCTCTAAGTTACCATGCTTACGTCCCGTCTCGATGCTTAAGCTCATCTCCTGTATTTCTCTTCTTCTTTCAGTCTCCCTCACTCTCAACGAACCCACATCCTCACCCATACCGTCTCCCTTCTCCTCGATCTCGCCTTCGCTCTCCCCTCCGACGGAGGATACGGGCTTCGCCGTGTTGAGTGGAGAGGTTCGTCGTCTTTCCGTTCTCTTTCCTTCGTCTGTCTTGAGGAGACGCGTCGAGGAGCCCAACGACGAAATCGAACCTGACGCGTCCGACTCTCTCTTTTCTTGCTTTCTCCTTTTTTTCTTCCCACCCCTACAGCCAACGCTCTCAACCTTCCCTCCGTCAACGCCGCTCTCCGTCTCGGCATGAGGAACGAGACACCGGAAACGATCAAGGGACATCGCCTCCTCCTACCTGGGAAGACTGGAAGTTTACCTGGAAGATTCGGAGATGCTGGATGGAAGGGAGGCCACGGGGAAAGGCCCAACGCTACTGGGAACTGGAGCAGGAGTACGACGCTGTTGGCCATCACATACGATGATTGGGAGGCGGGAGGGAAGGAGAGGTTGGATGGGATGTTGGTGAGGAAGTAGAAGGAGAGGAGACGGGTCGTTTTGGGATCTGGATGGGATGTCTGTTACATCTCCGAGGTTAAGACAGAGATCCTAGACACCTTGAGTGAGTTGGAAGCCATTTTTTCAGTCTACCTTCCATCCCTTCTCGCCCAGGCCGGACTTGGTCGGGTGGTGAACGGGCAGTTCGACGCGTGGACCGGGCATGGTCATCTCCGTCTCCCCTTCTCTTCTTTCGAAACAGCACCGACTCCCCACTTTTCCCCAAACCACCATCTTTGTGCGATGTCTACCTCGATCAGCATCGAAAGGCCAGCTTCGGAAGAGAAGGATCGAGGGGAGACTGGAGCCGACGGGAAGGAATCCGAGCTCAACACGCTCGAAGCTCAGCTCGACATCAACTCTCCTTCAAGAGGCGATCTTCATCCTCCCAACGCTCTCGCTTCGCTCACAAACTCGAGAAAGTGTGTCTTGCTGGCAGTGTTCTCGATCGCCCAGGTGAGCTCCTTCCTCTCAGGGCGGATAAATCCACGCTCAAGCTGACCTTCTCGAAACGATAATTCAGTTCATGGATTTGGTGGGTCGAGGTTCTCCTTTTCTCCTTTTGCTCCTTGACCTTGCCTTGACCTTCGCTTTTTCTGCATCGCAGGTCAACGTCAGCGCCTTCACCATCGCCATAGCTCAGCTCAGCTATGACTTGCATCTCAGTGCTGGCAATGCAATCTGTGAGTGCGAGAGAACGGTTCCTGCCGCTGCTCGACGTTCTATCTCTTCTCTTTGCTCATCATTTCTGCTTCTTCTTATTCAGGGGTGCTCACTGAATACTCTCTCAGCTTCGCGTCTTGCCTCTTGCTCGTGAGTCATCTCGCGACGGAGCCGAAGAGAAGAGAAGGAGGAAAGCTGAATCTTTTCGTTCTCGTCAAGCCTGGTCGACTCGCCGATCTCTACTCTGCTCGGTTGATCTTCATCATTGGATTTCTCGGCCTAGGGATTTGCTGCCTCATCATGAGATTCCTCAACGGGAAAATCGAGTTCCTAGTCTTCAGAGCTCTCGGAGAAGTTTGTGAGTCGTTTCAGTCGCGTCGCTTTCTTTTCGACTCGATCTGATCCCGTTACTTCCTCTCTTTCAGTCGGAAGTCTTACCATACCTTCGGCAATCCATCTCATCGTCCATATGTTCCCCAAAAAAGAGCAACAGGTCTTTGTGAGTCGGAAAGGCATCGAAATTCAACCACTTTCGCTTTTTTTCCTTCGCTAGAGTATCAACCTCTTTGCTCTTTCTGGCGCTGTAGGGTGAGCCTTTCATCTTTAAACCATTGCAGCCACGGGCAAGTACTGATCTCCCGTCTTCTTGGATGGATAGCAACGCGCTCGGCCTCATCATCGCTGGACTTTTGCTTCTCGCTTCGTGGTGAGTCCTTTCCGACGCGTCAACCTCGATCCTTTCTTGACCTTCAAGTCCGCTCCTTCAGGCGCTGGCTACTTCGCTTCGTCGCTATCGTCATCATCCCTCTCGCCGTATTCGCGTGGCTCCTCCTCCCTCCGATGTCTTCAGGATCTGACAATCCCCAGATCGCAAACCATCCGGAACCCTCCTGGAAGAAGCTGGACGTGGTTGGAGTCCTCTGCATGACGACCTCGTTAATCTGCTGGGTACTCGGTCTCACCAACGGAAACGTCGTAGGCTGGAAATCTGCAGACTTTGTTCGTCGTCTCTTCTTGTTCGAACTACAACTACGGGCCTCGAAAACTGTAGTGAAGTGAAGTGCATGGAGCCGAGGTTCGACGCGTCCGTTTTTCGTTGGACTTCGAACTGACCTTGCTTCTCTTTCCCAGATCGCTCCTTTCATCATCTCGATACTCCTCTTCATCATCTTCTTCTTCTATGAGTCTCGGCTACCAGCATCTCGAGCTCTTCTTCCCAGCGGCTGCTGGAGGCTTCCCAACTTCGGACTTCTTGTCATGATGGCTCTTCTGTGAGTCTTTTCCGATCTCTCCCCCGCTCTGGGTACTACTACGATTCTAATCACTTCTGCTATCTTTTATTCCTTTGAAATAGACCCTACGCTTGGTAAGCTTCACTAAACCCTCGACGAGGTCTTTTTCAAACGCTGAGCTGACGCCGTCGCGCTCTTTTTGCTTTCTCTGCAGGTGGGGAACCAGGTTCATCCCCTTCTTTCACAGCGCAGATTAATTTTACCAAGCTAAATTCCTCTTTCTCAAATCGCTCAGTCAAACTCAGTTCTCGCTGGTGAGCAGTACATTAACCCAGACGGACGCGTCCTACCATCGGCTCATTCCTCTTCCTTCTCTCTCTCTTTCCTAGTATTTCCAAGAGAGTGAGCTCATACTTATCATTGCCATCTCACTTTCCCCCTCTTCTTGCTGATTATCGATTCTTCTGATCTTTTTCAGTCCTTCAGCTCTCAGCGCTGGAAAGCGCCGTTCGCCTTCTTCCCCAGGGAATCTTTACGCTGATCGTAGGAGGTGAGCTTTAAAGTACTCGAACCTCAAGATTACTCTACGTTTCAGCTCGCTGACTTCGAATCGACCTTCTCGTTCTCTTCAGGCGTCGTGGTTTCCGTTCCGTCGTTCCTCGCTCGCACGCGTCAGAACGTCGCCATCGGGATCCTTCTCGCTTGTACGGGATCGATCCTGGCCGTCTTCTCCGATGGACCTCCTACCAAAGTGTGAGCTCTGCCAAGTATTCTTCTGTGAGGAGTACTCAATCACTGACTCTCGTTGCGTGTTTTGTTTCTGCTTCCTCTTCGCTCAAAACAGCATGTATTTCAAGGTGAGCCTCTCTCGCAGCTTATTACATTTTCGTTACCTTAAACTGACGCATTAAATGCTCCTTTCAATACTGCTTCACCTCCTACTGCGTCGGGACTGTAGGATGCTTGTTGATCTCCAGTACGTCAGCATCAAGTCAGTCGCATGGATCTGGCCTGCTCTTCTCTTCCTCGCTCACTCCATCAACCCTCTCCTCACTCCTTTTATTCTCCTCTGCAGTGCTTCCCTCATCCAAACCATTCCTAAAGAGATGAGTGGCATGGCAGGCTCGATCCTCAACGTCGCTCGTTCGTTCTCTCTCCTTCTCGCCCTCGCTCTCCTTTCACACATCTGACGCTTTCGCTGACCTCGTCCCTCCTTCTCTTCCATCAGTCCAAATTGGAGCCGTCACCCTCATATCCATCCAAACAGGTCTCACCTCGACGGGAGAAGGACTCCAAGACTGGAGAGGAAGTCGAGTCGGCTTTTGGTACGTTTCCTCTCTCCTTTTCATATCTTCCTCTTCCGCAACTGAATCGCGCTCTGTAACCTTCTGTATGCAGGACCGTAACGGGCGTGTTCTTCGTCTTTGGGGTCGTGTTTGTAGCGCTGTTCAAGCCGCTCTCGGCGGAGCACGACGCGTCGGACGAGGAGAAGAGAAGGGTGATGTCGAGCTGAACTTGAAGTAGAAGTTCCCAGGAGGTGATCTCGGTCCGCACTGGGTTAGGCAGGTGGTAGAACTACGCAAATTTCTTCGTATACTAGATTCTTTACGCGTTGTAGAGGTGACTTGAAAGAGAAAAAGAGGAGGTTTCGATCGCGTTGTTGGTTTGGCGAGGCCTTCAAGCAGATTTTCCCATGTAATCTCCGCGTCTCTGGACCAGAAGAGAAATTCTCATCTCTCCCCAGGGTTGGACGATCTTCCCTGTGGCGGAGGCAAATCTTCCTCCTCCTGTCGCATGGAACTCGGCCCCTCTCCTTCGCGTCAGAGGATTCGAGAGGCGAAGTGATGAGCTTTCGTTTCCTTCTTCCCTCAACCTCCCACCCATCCATCCCGCCCAACTCTTCCAAGCCGTCTCTATCTTCTCATCCCCTCTTCCCTTACGGTCCTCCGACGCGCTAAGAGGAAGTTTTCTCTCTGGAAAGCGAGCAGGACTCGTTGAATGTCCTCCCCTCGCCCTCCTCCTCCTTCCTCCTTCGCCCGGACTCCCTCTTCTACCAGCAGATCCTCCGTCTCCCCTGACAACCGACGACAGTCTGCCATCTACGTCGGCAAGATCCCGCTCACCATCACCCCCACCAAGGACTCCTCGCCTCTGCAGAACTCTACGGCTTCGACGTCGTCCTCTTCGTCGTCGTCTTCGAATCATTCTCACTCCTCTCTCCGTCAACACCAACGCGACGACGATCCATCCAGCACCACCGTCGGCTCCTCCTCGACGTACAGACGACCTTCCAAGGCTACTCGAAGATCCTCTCTCCAGAACGGACTCCCTTCGCCTCCGTTCACGTCGTCAGAAGGATCAGGAGGTTCGATACGACTTCAAGGCAACCCTCCTCCCCTCCCTTCGCGACCTCCTCCGTCCTCCTACCAGCATACAGCCCTCCATAGAAACAACAGCACCCGCAGCGGACAGTCGGAAGAGGATATAGACACGTCGTTGGTCATGGATGGACAGGAGACAACGCCTAGCAGGAGGTCCTCTTTGACGAGCTCGAGGAGAGAGCAACGAGGGGAGGAGGAGAGAGATCAGAGGATAAAGGATCTCAAGGAGAGGAACGTAAAGGTATGTTTCTTCTATGTATCTTGTAGAGAGAGAGAGAGAGAGAGAGAGAGAGAGAGAGAGGAAGGTATTCTTCTGGGTTCAAAAGGAAACCCCGTCGGCGAAGGAGCTCGCTCACCTTCCTGCTCCTCCCTCTCTTCCCTGTTTCCCCTCTCTTTCGATGTCCAGATCATCGACCACCTCGCAACCCTCTCTTCGCCCTCCTCCTCCTCAACCACCAACGTTCGATACTCCTCGGATTCAGCAACTCCCTCTCCAACCAGATCCTCCTACCGAACAGCACCTCCTTCCAACTCCTCAAACTCTACCTCTTCCTCTCGACGCTCCTCTCTCCCAGCTCCTCCTCCTCCCGCTCCCACGAACGGTCGTGTCATCAAACCTCCTCGACGCGACGATGCAGGATGGGACGTATCAGCAGGAGAGGATACCGAGAGAGCAGGCGGGAGTTATTCGTCAGGAGGAGGATCTCCATCAGGAAACGGAGGAGGAGGATGGGCAGAACGAGATCTGCAGCATCGTCGACCGAACCTCAACCGCGCTGGATTCTCAGGCTCGAATGCCGAAGGAGGAGCAGAGTACAGGCTTCCCGCTTCCCTCGCCTCACCTTCGCACGAGAGGACGTCGTCCTTAGGATCAGACGGAGCCCTCAGTCGTCGAAGCAGTCGAAGCGGAGGAAGTCGAGGAGGAGGAGAAGGACCCTCAGCCGGATCCCTTCACACCCAGTCCCACTCCATGTCCTCCCTCGATCTTACCTCTCCACCAACCAGCAGTACCACCGCCAAGAGCAAGCAACGAGCAACTCGAGACACTCCCTCCTCCCTTCGAACGACAGCCCTCCATCGCTCCCAATCGACGTCAACGACCGGATCAGGATCGTCCTCAGGAAGACCAGCCCTTCAACCTCGTCAGGGATCCGACGGCTCTTCCCACTCTCGCGTCGTAGCTTCACCGTCCAGCAGTCACTCGAGAGCAGGATCAGGAGGATCTCCAGGATCTATTCATCATACTCTCCGGATCTCTCCCTCCGTCAGGTCGACTCGAGGCTCCCTGGCTTCTCTCGCTACCAACCGAGACGTCTCTCCCTCTCCCCGATCTCAAGCAGCACCACCGTCGGCAGCGAGATCGACTTTCGCTTCGCGACAGGCGGTCAGATCCAACTCGCAGGCTTCCTCCCTCGCGAGTCTGTTCTCGTCGCCCGACCAGGAGCTTAACGGTTCAAGGACGACGGAGACGGTCGGAAGGAGAAGGGTCAACGGAGCAGAAGCTACGAAAGCTGATTCAGATGAGGGAGCGGACAACAGGGCTACGAGGGAGAGGCAGACCAGTGGTGGGTCGAAGAGGAGGGCGCCGTTGCCGATGGAGTTCAGAAACGAGTCGGTCAGTAACGCGTCTTTTCTTGCTTCTTTCTCTGTCTTCTCCTTCGCTGAATCCTCTTCGTCTTTTCTCCTCTCTGCAGGCAAGTCCCGATCCCTCCGCAGTGCCACCTCGAAACCCTCGCATCACCACCACAGCTCCCACCATCTCCAAACGATCCGTCGACCTTAACCACGGCGATCGATCCTCTCCCAACCGCGCGTCCCCAGAGTTCTACACCGCTTCCGGATCCAGCACTCTCATCCACAACACAAGCCCTCGGATCTCAAGAGTGCTACCTACCAGCCGCTCGAGAACCATCAGAGGAGACGGCTACGACGAGCAGGATCGACCGAGATATCTCAAGCGAGGAGGGAGTGCCGAGAGCGCGTTGGCAGAGAAGAATGGGCAGCGAGCAGAGGCGAACGGGAGGGATTTGTTCTCTGAGGAGCAGAAGTCTTCAACCGCCGGGAGTGGAGGGACGAGGGAGATTCTGGCGAGGATCGAGAGGGAGACTGCTGAGAGGGAGGAGAGGAAGAGGGAGTTGTTGGAGAGTCAGGCGTTGAGGAGGGCGGAAAGCGTGATGGCTTTGTCGGAAGCGAATCACCATCAGCAGGAAAGGTTTTACCAGCATCACGACCGACCGGAAAGCTCAATGTCAAGGACGGACGATTTCAACAGGAGGTTTCCACCCAGGACGCCGACGGCTTCGACGACGACGAGGAATTCGATGCGACAGACTCCTCAGACGATGGCTCCTCTTCGATCTTCTACGGCCATGTCTTCCTTCATGGACGATGCTCCTCGAACTGCTCCTCCTATCGGCCAGCACCAACTCCGATCCCATCGCTCCATCTACAACATCCAAGCAGCAGCAGCGAGAGAAGACGCGTCTCCCTCTCCCTCCCAACTCCTCCGCTCGAGGAACGCCGATCCTAGTCGAGCAGCAGCAGGAACACCCACCAGGCAATCCACCTTCGACCGAAACCAATCCCTCCGTCGAGCAGCAACGCCCTCGTCCTCCTCCCCTTACCACCCTCGCTCCATGACCTCCATCGACTTCCCAACCTCCTCCTCTTCCCTCTCCAACTTCTCCGTCACCAGCAGCTCCACTCCCCTCGAAAACATGCTCAAAGCCTTCTCCCACCTCGAATCCTACTACTCCCCACTCTCCCTCGCGTCGTCGGAAGGGATTATCCGCTCGGCCAACGCTCTCATGTCGGCCGCGGAAAACACCAACACGTCCATCGCTCATGTCCTCTCCTTCACGAGACAGCAACTCGTCGACGCCGAGGTCAACGATATGCCTTTGGACTTCATCGACGGACTGAACCAGGTGTCGTTCGATCTGAAAGAGGCGAAGAAGAGTAGTGACGAGGAGATCAGGAACTTGGTGGATTTGATGGCCGCGTTGCCGAGGTTAGGAAGGGAGTTGGGAGCTGCTGGAGGAGGAGGAGGGTCGTCGGATGGAGGAAGAGAGGACAGGATGTTTGCCGGTGTGAGGTCGAGGCATAGTAGTTTGGAGAAAGGAGGATCGCCGTTGTTGCACAGGAATGAGTCGAGGAGGAGTGTCGATTTCCATGCGAGAGAGGCGTCGGAACCAGGTTCGTCGCGCTTTCTCTTTTCTTTCTTCCCTTCCCTCATGAACCAAACTCACTCCTCTCTTCCTTCTTCTCTCCTCCAGCTCCTTCACGCTGCACCGATCACTACACCCGACCTTCAACCTCCCACCAAGCTTACGGCAGTCCCATCACCACGTCCCCTTCCTCTCGATTCCAACGCGACACCTCCCAACCTCGACCTCGACTCCCCTCCATCCCCTCTGTCCGTCAGTTCACCGCCGACGTTCAAGCAGCAGCAGACTCCTCCTCGACCTCAACAGTCTCAGCAGCTCCCTTCCCTCGTGGGGACTCTTCGACCTCCCTCAGCTCTCAGGCTCTCTCGCCTCCAAGGAAACGATCCTCCGTCCTCTCTCACGTCTTCGACAGGTTCGGCTCTTCCTCCAACCGCCAACAGCAGCAACGAGAAGATCCCGCATCTTCCTCTTCGTCGACAGACAAGCTTCCCTCGCCAGATCGAACCTACCGTCAAGCCAAACTCTCTTCCACCTCCACCGTTCGAGCAACCTCCCTCTTCCCCTCCGGTCCCAAAGTCTCCGAGCCAACCACAGCCATCAGCAACGTCACCGCCACCCACGGCTCTCCCTCCCGAACCAACACCGGTCTCCCACTCAATCATGAGTCTTACAACGAGGACGACGACGCTGCCTCTCCTCGACCGCGAATCTCAGCCACCGCGAGTTTCCTCAATCGAGCACGAACAATGAGCATGCATCCCTCGGCGGAGTCGTCAAGTTCGAGCTCGAGGAGAGGATCCGAAGATCCTAGGAGCACGAGTTTCGCGGGGGACGAAGAGACGACGCACGGGTCGGGATCCAGGAGAGGAAGTAACGCGACTTCGGAGGAGAGTGCGGATAGGAGGAGGAGGATGAGCCTGCCGCCTGCTGGGAGTATGACGAGTACCAGTCCTTCGAGCGTGTTGAGAAGGTTGCCGGGCATCTTTGGTGGAGGTGGAGGATTGTCGCCGAAGAAGGAGAGCGGATTGCCTTAGGTTGAGGATGGATTTCTCGTTTTGGGTTTTGTTTCGGTTTCCCGTTTTTGTGTCCATCAACGTTGACTTTTTAGCCAGCGCCTTCTCTTTCTCTTTCTCTCTTCCTCTTGCACGCACATACCAGTCTTATCTTCCTTCTCGAGCTCAGTTTCTTCTCGATCTCTTTTCCCTCCGTCGCGTCCACAAAGCAGCCTTCTTTTCGAACTGGTTTCTCATATTCACTGCATCCACACCCGCTCTAGCTTCGTTACTCCTTTTCTCTTTTCCTCTGTATTGCTACATATACGATCTGCTCTTCGCTCTCCGTATCGCTTGAGGAAGAAAGGGAATTCGGAGGACGACGCGCCGAACTTTTCTTCCCAAGGTCGAGACTCGCATCTTCAACCGATAACGCAACACCTTCAAATTGTCCTATCTAGATCGTTCAATCAACACATCTCTCCTTCCACCCCTTCGCCTCCTCCCCACCGCTAAGCGACCACCGACGACTCTCTCCTTCCTTCTCTCCCCCTCTCTTTTCTTTCGCGATCCGCCTCCCAACACAGCCTTCCCGATGCACTGACAGTTCTTATCAGAGTTATCGATGTGATGCTCCAGGAAGCTCGATTCAGAGTGAGAGACAGAGGCGCGTCTTCTCATTTTCTCTCCTTTCTTTCTTCGCGTCTCTTGTTGAGACAAGTCGACAATTCCGGTCCGAAGTCGAGCTGAAGAGCAACAAAACCATCTACATCCACAGATAACAGCCCAAGATGAACAACCCAATAGCAAAACACTCAATCCACGAGCTCGAGAGGCTGAAAAGGAAAGGGTAGGAAGAAGCGAAAGTCAGCGTCGCGTCTAAGGACTCGACTTCTTGAGCGTGTAAGATCGGAAGAGAACGAACCTTGTACACAGGATCCCAAGTCTGCATCGGACACGAAGGACGAAACAAAGAGACGAGCCGAAGAAGGTCAGCTTTCACTTTCATTATCTTCTCTTCCTTCGCCCTCCCGACACTCCTTCCGGCCCAACTCTCGTCTCTTCACTCACCTGCTGCTTGATCATCTCCTCAATCTCCTCCATATTCATCCCCTGCAGCTCCGGCACCCTCGCTCGTCCTTCGTCCACCGCTCGCTTCACCACAGCAGCCGCGACGTGAACGGAAACGGCTCGAACGTCAGGCAGATCGGGAAGAAGGGAGGCGCCTGGGTCTTTGAGGGCGGGAGAGAGAGATGCGAGCGCTTGGACTCCGGCGGCGAACTGCAAGAGAAAGATAAAGGCAGCGGGGAATGAAATCGGGTTAGGACGAGAGAGGAAACGGGAGAGGAGGTTGAGGATGAGAGGGAAAGAGACGAACCATTCCAGGTGAAAGCGAACGCGACTTGGAAAGGATGGCTCCGAGTCCAAGAGCAGGATAGATGAGAGCATTCTGCGAAAGAAGGAAGAGGAAGCAGAGACGAAAGAGAAGCCGGTCAGCTTTCATCGCTTGCGTCGAGCCCAAATCGAGAGAAGAGAAAGGACGTGAAAGGAGGATAGACTCACATTCGTCTGAGCAACGACGTATTGCCTTCCATCAGGAAGGACACAAGGAGGGAATGGAGATCCAGTGGCGAGCAAGGCTCGTCCTTCTGTCCAAGCGAAAGCGTCCGCTGTAAAATCGAAGGAAAAGGGAACGAGCTTGTCAGTCATAACGTCCAATCGTCGACCGTTGGAGAGCTCGAGAGAGAAGGGCGGAGAAGGAGACGAACCAGGATCGACTTCGGCGAGGGAAGTAGGGTTAGACATGGGGAAGACTAAAGGAGAAGGAGAGACAGTCAGCGCGGCGAAGGAACGAACGAGCGTCAAAGAAAGAGAAGCCTCTAAGACTCACTGATCGGCCTCTCAACATTGCTAGCCATCTCCTTGATCAACTCCTCGTCGAAAGCTCGAGAATGAGTAGAGGTTCCGATGAGGACAGTGGGTTTCTAAACCGCGTTCGTTCAGGCAGAAAGAAGAATCAATTAGCAAAGGAAGCGGACGCGTCGACTGAAGGTGAACTCGACGACGAAGAGGGGAGAGAAAATATCCAGGAGACACTCACCACCTGCCTAACAACATCGAGAAGTCGAAGAGCGTCCTGATCGGGGTTCTGACGAGGCCAGTCGGCCACCTCTGAGTAAGGCGGGGAAGCAAAAGCGAAGAAAGAGAGGAGGGCGGTGAGCTCGAGTTCAGTGAGGGCGAAACAGAGAAAGAAGGGAGAGGGAGACGACCAACCATCATCAGGTCGAGCGTACTGAAGCTGAGAATGACGAAGGGAGCTTCCCATCTGTTCCAACCCAATCCAATCCGAAAATGCAAAAGTCAGCCTCGTCGCGTCTCCCTTCGACTTTTATCCTCCACCTCCTTATCTCCCCATCACACTCAGCGAAGTATCCTCCACTTTCTTCTCTGCCCATACCACCCAACAAAGTCGTCCACAGACTCACGCTCTCAACCAACAACCCGTTCCGATCCACACACCAGAACCGTCTATTGGCCTCCTCCGCCGACAGGCCATCGATAAGGACCATTCCATCCCGAATTTGTCTCGCGATTCCCATTCCTGCTGAACCAGCTCCGTATACGACGATTCGTTGGTCGGAGAGGGTGGATTTGGTGACTCCGACGGCGCTGGAGAGGAGGAAAAAGAGGTGGTGAGTCGAAGGAAGGAAAACGCGCGAGAAGAACGTCGGACTCACGCCATCAAAGCACTCAGGGTCACCGCACCAGTTCCCTGAATATCATCGCTTCAGAACCGAAACCAAAAGACCATCAGTTCACGTCCGAAGGGAAAAGAGAGGATGACGAAGCGACTCACTTGAAGCAAGGAATCTCGTCTGCGTATTTGTCGAGCAAACGTTGAGCGTTGGTGAGTCCGAAGTCTTCGAAGTGGATGACTGCATTGCACCGCGTCCAACAGAAATTTGAATCAGCTTGGAGCCTCGACGAAGGAAGAGAAGAGAAGAGAAAGGGAGGACTCGCGCGCGTCGGGCTATCATGTCGAACGGAACGAAAGGATGGTGAGCTTCGGGACGAACGAAGAAGAGGTTAGAAGGAAAGGAAAACGACTGACGAAAAGCTCCTTGCAGTGGTTGATGAACTTGTCGATGAAGTCGTCGTAGATCTTTCCTCTGGAGTGAGCGTAAGCGAGCGAGACGCGTTAGATCTGCTTCCTTCTCTCTCTGCTCTTCTTCTTCCTTCCACACCATCTCCTCCACCTCTACATCTCTGACCTGCGAAATGTGAATGGGAAGATTCTACTCACCTGATCCTGGTCCTCTTCCATCCAAGATACAGCGGATCTGTCGATCCAGACGCGTCGAACGAACGAAAGTCAGCTTGGATCTCCTTCTTCTCTCTCATTCCGAGTTACAGACGCCCGTGGCGAACGAGGAACTCACCAGTGAACAGCGCATGGTTATCAGTTCCTACGTCGAGCACAACTGGAAGGATCCTGTTCCCGTCGAAAGAAAACGCGAGAGTGAGCTCGAGATCGAGAGGAAAAGAGCGAGGAAGGGAGGAGAGGACGGGGAGGAGGGTTGGACGAACCTGTTGGGGTTGATACCGGCTCCGAGGGTGTAGAGAGCTGCTTTGGAGGTGGAGATCTGTTCCGAAGGGGAAGGAGAAGAGTCAGCTCTCTCTCGGTTGAAGGGCGAGACGAGCGAGCTCCACATCTCTCTCCTCCTCTCTCCCACTTCATCGTCATCCAGCCTTCTCCCTCCCAAGCCTCTTGACCCTCAGGACATCTTTTGTTTTCGTTCGCTCGTCAACTCACCGTAATTCCACCAACACCCTGATCTCCAATTCCAAGAATCGCCTCGGAGTCGGTGACAACGATCAAGTCGATGGGAGCGGACCGTTTGTTGGTGTCCGTTTTGTTTTCTGAGAGATCGGCTTGTCGGTTGAGGGAGTAAAGATGAGAGGAGAGTTGAGCTGCCATGCCGTCGGCGTTGGGGAAGGACTGTCGACGAACGAAGGTCAGGTTGGAGGGAAGGTGAGCTTCGCGCTTCTCGACCAGCTCTGAACCCAAAGGAAGGGACCCAAAAAACGTACAAGGTAGCATCCCGTAGGTCTCCTGAACAATCTCGAGTAGTTGCTAACAGCCTATTAGTAGTTTCACCCAATCCAAACCCAAAACAAACAACAGCCGATCAGTTCAGCCCAACCCATCTCTCGTCGGCCTAATCCCCTCCCTTCCCTCTTTTGAAACTCACCTCAGCAGCTCCAGGAGTATACAGCACACCCAGCAGTTCCTTCAGATGATCGCTCATCAACCGGTAGAACAGCACTTGGTTCTGGTCTCGCAAGGAGGCGAGGAAGGCACTGCACGAAAAGGAAAAGAAAGAAAAACGATGAGCTCGCGAGGTCGACTTCCTTTTATCCCTTCCCTCTCGCTCTTCTGCAAGACAAAGATGAATAAAGACTGACTGCTTGAGCAAAACAGTAGGCTGCTTATGCAGCTGGGCATAAGCTCGTTTGCACTGGGTTTCCAAGTCGTGGACCTGCAGACCGAAGAGAAAGAAGAAAAAAGTCAACTCTGAGCTCTCTCGTTCCCTCGCTCGTTCTCCCTTACCCCAGTCCTCCTATAGACAAAGATGGGACTTGCCTCGTAAGGCAACATGCCCTCCAACCCAAAGATACTTCGCTCTTCTCGAGTGAAGGCCGCTCCCTGAATCCCAAAGGATCAAAACAGAAAATAAAAAAGGTCAGCTCAGCTCTGGACCTCGCTCCTTCCCTCCGACAAAAGAGACTTTTCCAGCTAGGAGCAGACCTTGTTGAGTCTCGGCGTGTTGAGGAGAGCATCTCCTTTGAGGTTGGTTCTAACCATCGACGAAAAAAATGGGAGAAAAGACCTGTGTCAGCTTCTATAGACGAGCACTTTGCTTCCAGCTCGTCCCCAATCCCCAACCTCTCTTCCCTTTGGAACGCCGACGACCGCTCCCTCTCGCTCCAGCTGGTGGTAGGCCTGGAAGACAGACTCACTTGATCCTCTGAAAGTTCTTATCCCTCGAAGCGACGAGTCTCTTTCCTGCTACGGCTGCGACCGAGGAAGGAGGAGAAGCACTCGAGAGACACCTCGTTGAAGAGCTGGAGCTGACCGAAACGACGAGAGGAAAAGTCAGCTCTCTCTCTCTCTCCTCTCTCTCTCTCGATGTCCATCAGTCTCTCTACTGCTCGGTAGAGGTCTCTGGTGGGAGAGGCGAAGTCGAGAAGGGGAGAGAGAGAGGGAAAGAGAGAGAGGCAGGGACTCACCGACTTGAGCTCGAGCTCAACATCGAAGGAGCTTTGGAAAACATGCTGCCCTTGGAGTACATAGTTGTGGTTTGGAGGAAGGCGAGATCGCACCGAACGAGGCGAGGCGACAAGCGCAAAACAGCCGCGGCAACTGGGGGAGATCGTGGATGGGGAGGAGAGGAAGGAGGGGGGTCGGTTTTGGTCGGAGAGACGAGGTCGATTTTTTTCTTGTTGCGAAGGTAGAAAATCTGGTCTGCAAGACTGGGCACATTGGACGTCTACGATAAGGTAGCTCCCTGGGATCATCCTTCCATCAGAACGTTCGTTGATCAGGGAACAAAGGAAGGAGAGATCAGCTCGTCGGTCTTTTGCTTCCCCGCGTCGAGGGAGATCTCTTGTTTTCAGCGCTCGTGTGAGCTTTTCTTTGCTTCCTTGGGTCGCAGATGGAAGCGATGGCAGAGGAAAGGTATGTAGGCGTGAGTGAGATGGGGAAGAGAAGGCGAGGGAGGGAAGAAGTAGAAAGAGAAG
The DNA here is from genome assembly GCA_000950635.1 of Mrakia blollopis. NCBI lineage: Eukaryota > Fungi > Basidiomycota > Tremellomycetes > Cystofilobasidiales > Mrakiaceae > Mrakia > Mrakia blollopis. Next base: position 25,460 of record BBPU01000118.1, on the reverse strand, counting down.
GTAAAGGAGGACACGAGAGAGCGACGCCTTTTCGTCTCGCGAGGGAGTGAGATATGTGTGAGAGGTTGGAGATCGGTTTATGTAGAGAAGCGCTGGAGTAGATGAGCCGGATGTGGGAAGTTCAGAAGAGCGGACGAGAAGAAAGCCAGCAGGAGAAATTGGACTCCTTTCGCGACCTCGACGCGTGATCCAAAGTCGAGCCATCTCATTTTCCTCCCGTCCCAATTTTTGCCGTTCCTACCATCCCCTCACACCGACCTTCCATCCCTTCCAAATCGCATGCACCCCCCTCACAAGCACGGAGCAAATCAGACCTTCTTGTGCTTCTTCCAGTCGGCTTTCTGGTGCTCTGTTCGCAAGTCGACGCGGAGAGGAAAGGAAAAAAAGAGGTCAGCTCGTCAAGAGGGATGCGAGAGGGAGGAGAAGAAAGGAGGCAAACCAGGAGAGCAGTAGGCTACTGATTTACACTGGGTAGAGAGAAGAAGAGTTCAATCGGCGAAGGTGGGAGAGACAGAGAGGAGGAAGAAGAGTAAAGAGAGGAGAACTCACGACCGAGCAGAACTTCGACTTCCCTGAGCTACAAGAACTAGACTGGGAACTATCTCGGCCTTTCTCAACCACCGAAAATTCGCACCTGAGCACTTCCTGATGGGTAGTGTTCTCCTTGAGGCGTCTCGTCATCTCGACCTCCGACGCTCCTTCAGCTCCGAGGATCCTAGGATCGTCTCGAGGTGGCCCTTCAGCTCTGACAGCATCGCATCCCCCGATCTGGTTGATGTAAGAATCGGAGATTCGAGCAATCCACGGCTGATGGGAAGAAGGCGATCGGTCATGGAAGGAGGAAGGTCGAGCCTGACTTTGGAAACGGAGCCGTGGCGAAGAACGGCTTTGACGATGGAGTCGACGACGACGCAGACGCTGAGGAGGAGGAGTGCTTTGGTCCTCTGCTCGAAGGAGGAGCCCTGGGGAATATCAACGGGAAAAAGGATAGAGGGAGGATGGCTTCAGCGAGGGAGTGCGAAAACCAAGAGATAAACAGGCAAAGGAGGGTGAAGAAGAAGGAAAGAAGCTCACCCCGTCGAGGTAAGTGGCAGGAAAGGATCCTAGCAGAGTGATGACCGTGAAAAGAAGCCCTGCCGCTTCCTTGCTCGTTCGCAGGAAGTGACCCTGAAAGAGAGGTTGTTTGACGAGAAGGTGAAGAATCTGAGCTCCGGACATGGTGAAGACCCCGGTCTTTTCGCTTCGATCCTGCATGGCTCTAGAAAGAGCAGGAAGGTAGGAAACGCAGAAAGCTGCCTGTGGGGGGTAGAAAACGAGTGGAAGAGAGAAAGTTAGGTCAGGCGGTGAGGCACGCGCACGGCGCAGAGGTGAGATGGGGCGAGGAAGGCAGACTTTTGAGGCTTCAGTCATGTCGGTGCAGAATTTGAGAGCTTGTCACTGAAGAAACAGGCGCTCAGGTCAGCCAAAGTGCGTGAAGAGCGGAAAGGAAGCAAAGGCAACGAAGAACGGACCTGTTTCTGATCCTTTGGGTTCGCTGAGGCGAGGTATGCCAGCGGGTCGTCCTCTCCGATATCAAGAAGGTCGGCTAGGTGACGAGCATCCGAAGCTGCCGATGAGGTGTTCTTGGATTGCTGATGGGAAGATCGAGTCGCAGAATGGAGGCAGGAGACGAGGAGCGAAGGGCGAATGAAAGGGAGGGAGGGAGAAGGAGGGAGGAGAAGGAGGTCAGCTCGAGTCGATCTTCCTCAGAGTGACCAGACTCCTTCAGAGCGGATTGTCTTCGAGTTTCTATAGATGAAGGTAGGGTCTCACCTGTGACGTCATTCCTGAAGATTGCGGACGAAAAGAGGGAAGGGAAGAGCTTGTAGAAGTTGGGAGGGACTTCGCCGAAAGGAGCTGGACCTTTCCTTCCCTTCTCTTTCCTCCACCCCTCACGACCGCCAAATCATCTTTTCCTTCGACGGGCACCCGTCCCACCATACCTGAATGACCTCACTTCCTTCGAAACCCCTTCCTACCCTTCCCCTCGAAATTCAGCACGAAATCCTCCGCTTCTGTGATCCTTCATCGTTGGCTCAAACCTCGAGCGCTTCCCTCGCCTCTCTCCAGCTCTCCTCACCTCTTCTCTACCGGAACATCGGCATCACAGGTCAGAGTAGAGTAGAGAGGCTTCTGGTGTCTCGGGTAAGCATCCAGGCCTTTCGCTTGGAGGAAGGGAAGAGGAGGGACGAAGCTGACCTCGCCTCTCCTTCCTCTCCTCTAGGACGATCTCTCTCAACCTCACCTCGCTCCCTACCTCAACCTCACCTCCGTTACGTCTTTCTCAATCGAGATCCTCGACTACGATGAGGATCCCTACAACTCGACGATCTCCCTCGATCGGATCCCTTCCACCTCAGCCCAGATCTCCGTCCAGAACCTCGTCCTCGTCGTCCCTTGTCGCCTCAACTCCCAATACAGCGAAGCCGAAGCTCTCTGCGCACTCCTCTTCCCCCTCTTCAACCCCCAGTACGTCGAGCTAGTCGGTCGATCTCCCAAAATGCCAGCTCCTCGCTTCTTCCCCATGGTCGACCTCGTCGAGACGCCCTGGCTCAACCTCAAAACTCTCACCCTCCGCGGGCCCGTCTCGACTTTGGACTTGCTGGGTTTCGCAGGATTCGCGAAGGCTGGTCTGGACGAGAGGAGATTTACCGTGGTGCTGGATCTGTGCAGGATGAAAGATGGATCCAGGCTGGGGAGTCAACGCTTCCTCGCCGCGAGGCAGGAACTCGTCGTCGACCTCTCGACGGATCCAGTAGCGAATCTGCTTAACTCTTCGAGGCTGGTTCAGATCGTGATCAGGATCCCTCGGAAGGAAGAGGAGGAGGAGATTAGGCAGGAGATAGAGTTGGGATGGTGGGAGAATGATGAAACGGTACAGGAGGAGTGGAGGAGTCGAATGAGGTTCGAGGTTTGGTGAGATAGCAGAGAGCCCTGGTACGTTCCTCTCTTCCATGTCCATGCAATCCCAGTAGCAATATCTCCTTCGTCGCATCCGCTTACCCAGATCTTGCTCGCCTCGATAGACCTGCTGATTGTTCAAAGGTCAGCACGACGCGTCTTCCCTCTTCCCTTTCTCGCCTTGAAATTCGCTGACCTCTCTTGGTCTTATCCTTCGCTTCCAGGCTCTGGTATGGAGTGAAAACCTTGTCCTATGAATCGATCAATGGTAAGCTTGGAACGCCTTTTCTCGCTCTTCGCGACGCTGAACTTCCTCTTCCTCTTTCCGTCTTTCAACAGCACATCATCTGATCGCCAAGTTCCACTGCTCGGCTCGCATTCCCTTTATCTCGGCATCGCTGATCTATGGATCTCCATCGCGGCGACAGCAGGATCCTCGTGCTCAATGAAAGTCGACGCGTCTTTCGAACATCTCAAGTCGAGAAAGTCGGTCGGGTGGGACCTCCTCTTCCCTGTGACGGTGCCTGAGCGTATTTCAGTACGTTCCCATGACTATCAATCAACTACTAAACTAGGAATGGATAGGTTCGCTGTCAAAAAGAGAAATATCGACCTTGGCCTTCGTCGTCTCGTCCCAGTGCGGGAGCCTTCCTCCTCCTCAACCTCCCTAGAAAGCCAGGATTTGAAGGACTTGATTCTCAAACAATCCATCATCGCTCCCGAATTTACTATCCTGTCAAACAACCAGTGACTCTCTACCCAGCTGTGACAGCGCCTCACGTCGAGCGTGATATCGAGAGGCTTCTTCCAAAGTCCCGGTTTGGCGTTAAGGAAGGACCTGCTCGAGTGTTGGTCTCCCACGGGAATCCATTCTCTCATGAAGAGCTTCTCCAGACGATTCCACGACGGTACGAAGGCGACGGCGGAGTCGAAGGGAAGAGTGCTGAAGCCCAGTGTAGAAAAGTCGCTGGACAGTAGGAGAGACCGAGGGGAGAGATGGGGAAAGATATGGTATTTGTATGGGTGAGCGAGGAAGTCCCAGTTGGGTGGCTTGACGATGTGGAGGTGGTCGAGGAGGATTGTTTGAGGATGAAGGCGAGGAGCTGCGAATCGAGGGAGGAGGAGGGAATCTCTCCTGTGAACAAAATGTTGAGGAAGACCCATTTCCAAATCGTAGCGATTTTCGGTGATTCCTCCAAGTTTCATTTGTCGGGTGAAGGAGGTTGAGAGGGAGGGACGAAGGCGAGAAGAGAGGAGGAGGGAATCCTGGAGACGAGAAGGGAGGTCATCAGCCGGGCGAAGTTGACGAAAAGATAGCAGACAGAGAGAAAAAGTCAACGCACGGATGCAAAGAAGCTGAGTATCCCTCGAGAGGTGGAGATAGTGACGTCGTAGTAGAGGATGGGTCCAACCTCTTCCAAGCAGGCAAAGGAGACGAGGCAAAGGGAAGTGAGGGAGGGAGGATCGTTGAGCTCTCGGAGGATGAGGTTGACGACCTCGAGAGGGAAGAAGGAGCGAAAGGAAGAATTCTAGAGAAGAAGAGGAATGTAGAGATAAGATCAGCTACCTCTGATGGAGAGCAGTAGGAGTGTAGAAGAGAGGAAGAGGAGACGACTGGAGAAGAGAAGGGAGGGAAGGTCGAGCTCACCTTCTTTCCAATTCCTCCTCCCTCGACGCGTCTTCCTTTCGTTTTCGTTTCCTCTGCTTCAGACCGAACTGGTGATCGTCGTTCAAGGAGGTCGACGCGTCGGGAGGATTTGTTGCCGGTTCATGGTGGATAAGTTCTGAGGGAGAAGATTGAAGGAACTGTAGTACGAGATAGCGCGGAGGATAAGTATACGATCTCTTTATTCTACTAACCCTAGCAGCCGGCGTTCCAGACGAGGGACGAAACGGATTTGAAGAATCGAAAACACGACGACATTTTAAATAAAAACGAAACGAAAGAGAACTTCTGTTCGGTGGCGAAAAAGGGGAAGAGAAAGAAAAAAGTCAGCGACGATGCTTCACGATCAAAAAAGGGAGAAGAGTCAAGAAGAGGAAGAGAGTTCGAAGGGTATTAGGAAGTTGTTGCTATAGTTTTGATCATCAATGAGATTATGAAGAATTCGGTATATATGATATGTCTCTCATCATGTAGTAGGAGTTGAAGATGGGGAAGAAAGCGAAAGGAGAGATGAAGAAGCTAGGATGTAAAGCTCACCTGAAGGAAACGAGAAAGTTGGGTCGAGTCCGAGCGAGCGTTGGGAGGAAGGTGGAGCTGAAGTTTTGAGAAAAGAGAGAAGATGGTGGTAAAGAGCTCTAGCGCTGGTTGAAGGGGATGAAAAAAGGACGGAAGAGAAGGGAGGGATGAAAGGCGACGAGGGAGGTGGGCGTTGAGAGTCAAAATCGAAAATTCCCTTTCGAGCTCAGCTTTTATAATCTACGCACAGCGGACATCAGAGCACAAGAAGAGTCCAGAGAACACCTCTTCAAACGTTGAGTTCTATTCCCACCGTTTAGAAGGGGAAGCTCGTTTCTCGTTCGCTTCCTGAGCCTTCCTGCTGAACGTCGAGCTCAACGAGGCCTCCACGCTCCCGTCTCCCATCTTCTCAACGAAACAACTCTGCTCCTGCTCCTCGCTCGAGCTCATCAGTGATGTTATTACCTTCAACCCGACATATTAGGGTCCCGAACCTGAGTGGAAGGCACAGAGGAAAGGAAAGGGGAAAAGGGCTCTGGCGTCGCGACGCGTCCCTCCCCTCCTCCTTCCACCTTCCTTCTCATAACTCGGGAAAGATCTTTTTCTCCTCTCCTCATCTCCCCAAGTAAACCAAACCCTCCAAAAAACAAGCATAAGAGAAAAGAGAAGCAAAGAAGATACCAAACCAAACGAAAACAGACACTAATCCCTCCCTCCCTCCTCCCTTCAACCTCACGCTCCAAACGGACGCGTCTCCCCTCCCCTCCCTCACTCACTCAGCTCACATTTTACACCCCAGCCCCAACCTGATCCTCCCCCTCCAACTCAGCATCCGCCATCTCCACATCCTCCTCCACCGCCGTCTTCTCTGCACTCGTCGTCTCCTCTCCTCCCGCCGTTGCGGAAGTCGACGATCCACCGTGCTCGGACGTTCCCAGACTTCCCGTCTTGAGTTTGATGGTGAACTTGAGTGGGGAAGGGTTAGGTTTGGGTGAGGTTGAGGGGATGGGATCGGTGGTGCTGGTGGTGGTTGTGGAGGGTTGGACTGGGATGGGAAGAGGGAGAGGGAGAGGTTCGGTTGCTGGAGGAGGAGGATGTGGAGCGACGACGGCGGGAGCTGGAGCTGGAGCGGGGGGTTCGACTTCCATTGGCGTTGAAGCTGATGCTTCGACGGGTATAGGAGCTTCAGCTTCAGCTGGAGTAGGAGCAGGAGCAGAAGGGGTGGTAGGTGTAGAAGCGACGACGGGAGCGGGTGCTGGAGGAGGAAGGTCGGGGATAGAGAAGGTAGACGTTGCCGTTGATTTAGCTGATCCTGCTGCTGCTGATGCTGGAGGGAAATCAGGTCTCGGAGAAGCTCTTCCTTTCCCCTTTCCGTTCGTAGTGGTTCCGTTGGTGGTGGTGGGCGAGCGATGAGATCTCCGATCTCGTCGATCTCCGGTTCCTTCGTCTTCCCTGTTTTTTGCGAACGCGAACCGAACCAAATCAGACGAGAGCAGAGTCAGTTTGGGAAAAGAAGCGAGAGGGAGGGGAAGCGAGAGGGAAAGGAAGAGAAGAGAAGCGAAGCGCGAGGGAAGGGAAAATAAAGAAGAGAAGAGAGAAGAGAACGAACGAATCTGAAAGTTCCGTCTCAGGAGCAATTCGCTGATCTTGGATTCGTTCTGTCGGAATCAATCACGCAGACGAAAAAAAAAGTCAAAGCAAAGTCAGCTTCCACTCCCTCCCGGCTTGTCTTCCCATCTCATCTCGCTGAAACGAAACGAAACGAGACTCACGGTTCTTCCTCTCATCCGGATCCTCCATATCCTCGTTCTCGTTCTCATCCTCGTGGTCGTGAGCGAGCGTGGGAACAGCTATCAAACCAAACCAGAGCGAAAACGAAAACGAAAAGTCAGCTTCGTTCGCGTCTCAAGCAGGCGAGAAAAGGAACGGAAAAAGAACGAACAGTTGATCTGCACAGAAGGAGCGAACTCCGTATCCCTCATCTGTTCAAAGATGGCCGTCTTGAGCTTGTTGAGGTACTCGGGAGTGTTAAGGTCCTACACCACCAACGCAAGGAACGAGCGAAAAGCAAGAAAGGGAAGAACAAGAAAGGTGAGAAACGACGCGTCCGCGCGAAGAGGAGAGGAGCAAGAGGAGGGAGAGCGAAACGAACAGGCATGTTTGAAGCTCGAACATCAAGTTCGTAGTCGGGTCCAAAGTAGGAGAAGTACTCGTTGATAGGGAGAGCTGTTCGCGAAGAGGAGAACGAGTCAGCTCTCGAACGACAACAGCGAAAGGGAAGGAGAGAAAGAGGGAGACTCACTGTGACCTAGCTCAACACCAGCAGCCAATCCAGTCTCGTAGCACCATGCTCGAGCAACGTTCCTCACTGCGAAAGAAAGGAAAGGAAAGGATACCGTTTAGATCAGCACGCGTCCGGTTCCTTCCTCTCCTCTGCTCTCCTCTCCTCTTCTCGCGTTCAGAAGACTCAAAAGAAAAAACACTCACTAGTATACCCTCCTCCGCCCAGCAACAACAGCGGCAACCCAAAGCTCTTTACAAACCTCACACATTCCGCATGACCCTTCATGCTCAAGTTGAACGGTCCAAGTTTATCTCCACTGAGGGAATCGGACCCACATTGGAGGACGATGGCGTTGGGTTGGTACCATTCGATGACTCTTTGGACGACGGGTTGGAAGATGGAGGCGTAGGAGGAGTCGGTGATACCGTCGTGGAGAGGGACGTTGACGGCGTAGCTTGAGGTGAGGGGGGGAGGGAGGGAAGGAGAAGAGGAAGGTGAGCTCCTTGAGAACGAGATGAGACGGAACGAGGTCAAAAGTCGTCGGAACTCACCCCTTCCCCTTCCCCATCCCTCGATCCCTAAGCTCTCCCGTCCCAGGGAAGAACTCTCCATACTTGTGCAACGAGACCGTCATGACTCGATCGGTTGTGTAGAAAGCTTCCTCGACTCCATCTCCGTGATGAACGTCGATGTCGATGTAGAGCACTCGTTTGTGGTAGCGGAGGAGTTCGAGAATTCCCAGGACGATGTCTGTGGTGGGTGGGTGGGCGAGAGGGTTTGATGGGGAAGGGAAGGGAGCGAAAAGGTCAGCTCGAGCGACGAAACGACGAGAGAGGAAGGGGAGGGACGTTAGAAACGAACCATTGATGTAGCAGAACCCTGAAGCTTCAGCCTTCTTGGCATGATGCAGTCCTCCAGCCCAGTTGATAGCGATGTCGCATTTGTCTCGAGAAAGTCGAGCGGCTCCCTCTGATCACGTCACGACACGAAAGGAAGGAGAAGGAAGGGAAAGGTGAGCTTGAGCTTGAGCTCGTCGAAGAATGAACAAGGGAACGCGAGACGGAGGTTGAAGGAAGAGACACACCCATAGAACCACCAGCTGATATCGAACAGTACTCGAACAGTCCGTCGAAGACGGGACAGTCGTCTCCCACGTTGTCTGTTGAATTCGTCGAAAAACGAACGAAGACCGACCGGCGGCGAGTCAGCAAGCAACCCAACCCTTCAACCTCTAGAAAGACGAAAAGCGAGCCCACTCACACTTCCCCTGCTCCCTTCCAAACATCTGCATATTCTCCGGAGTGATCCTAGCCAGGAACTCTACGTACTCGTCCGAGTGAAACTGGGACATCTCTCGTTTCGTCGCGGGTTTGGCTCGCTGCAAGCAAGCAAACGTCGAAGGTGACGAAAGGTCAGCTTGCTGGAATTTCTCTTCGAGAACGTCGGTCGTAGAGAGGAGGAGACTCACGAAAATCTCCATCTTCTTGTACAACCTGATCTCAACCCAAACGAAGAAACGCGAAAGGGTGAGCTTCGAAGAGAAGAGATGACCGAGCCGTTCCTTCTCTTCTCCCCTTCCTTGCCTTCCTTCTGCTGGACTAACCCGTAGTTCATCACAAGCGAGTGACACATTCTGATCCTCGTAGGTTTCATCGGATGACCGGGTCCATACTGATCGAGCGAGAGAGAGAGAGGTCGTCAGCGTTGCGAAAGAAGGGAGGAAGAAGGACGAGAAGCAAGCGTGCGTGAGCTTTGAGAGAAGAGAAAGAGGAAAAGACGAACATGGTAGTTTCCGATATCAGAGTCTGAAGAAGAGATGGAAGAGACGGAGGATGGTTAGCTTGTGGATGGATTAGGAGGATGGGCGAAGGGAGGAAGGCGAGAAGCTGAGAAGCTGAGCTCGTGAGGAAGGAAGGAGGTGAATCAACGCCGACTCACCGAAGAAGTAGCACTGCGGCAGACACCCCAAGAATCAGAACATAGAAAGAGAGTCAGTTCATCCATCTCTTCGCGCTTGTATACATCCAAACGAACTTGGGTGAGGATGGATTCGACGTGAAGGGAATCCAAACGACCACCATCACCTCTCCTCCCTCTCCCTTCCTCCTCAAACGCATCCCTCTCCTCCACTCACTCCTCCACCAGCAACACAACCCTTCCTCCTAATACATCCATCCATCCGCAGCACATCGTCCACCCAAAAAAAGGCGACTGAACTGGGACTCACCACTCTCTTCTTGGACTCTCCGGCGGTGGGCGTGAGCGACATGGATGCGTCTTCGATTCGATCTTCTCAGCCGAGTCTTTTTTGGGGGAAGGTGGACGTGAGAAAGAGCGGGAGAGCGGGAGAGGAGCGGGCTGGGTGGGGTGGGAAGGGGATAAAGGGAGTGTGAGGGGTGTGGGTGTTGAGGAATGGAACGAGGAGGAGGCGAGGCGAAGCGAAAGGAAGGCTTCGAGCTGACGGACGCTCTCTTCGCGACCACTCCTTTTCGACCATGAAAAAAACTTTCTCTTCACTTCATTTCAATCCCATATCAGCCTACTCTCTTTCGAAAAATATCAGCAGCTCAAACCCTCGGATCCCATAGAGAGATCGTTGTCAAGCGTTCCTGAGCCCTGCCCTACCTTCACGACGAAATTTCAGCCCTCGCCTTCAAAAGAACTTTTCGATTCCCGTCCTCCCTTCGAACGTCCATCATCATCTCTGCCTCCCTTCTCTTTCCTTCTCTTCTCCTTTCTCTAGTTGTACTGGTGAGCCCCTTTTCTCATCCCATCCCATCACATAAACCTTCTACACATACATCTTTCGCTCGTAAACGAACGGGGCAGAACTACTTCCTTCGGACGTTCAGCCCTCCCTCCTTCCCTCCTTCGACACCCTTCTTCCAGAAGAAGATTTATTTTTTAGAATCGCTACTCGTATGCTTCTCCCTCCTCCTTTCCTTGGTAACAGAGGGAGGGTCCAGGAGGGGAAGTAAAGGACGATTGTTCTTGTCGAACAAGACATCTGAGGATCCTTTCCCTTTCTCGACGCATTCCTTCGGTTCGATTGTTGTTAGGTTCTGGATTGGAAGCTGACTTGTTTTTTCTTGCTTGGCTGGGTATAGGTATTTCTTCTTGAATCGTTTACTTGGTAGGTTGGACGTGTGCTAGGGTGTGGGGGTTCGCGGGACGGAAGACCGGTGAGCTCGCCCTTCCTTCTGCATCGTCGCCGTTCGGCTTTCTCGTCCTGCTCCTCGACGCTGACTTTATACGACGCTGACCTTTTCCTTCGCTCCTTCCTCACCTCAGATGTTGGCTGTTCGTTGTCCTCGTTCGTTGTTTTCGTTCGTTGAAGGTGAGCGTTTCGTTCTCGAGCTTCCAACGCCTGTCTCCCTCCATTCCTCCTCCCTCCCTGCCTCCTCGTCATGATAAAAACTACTTACCTCATTCTGATCCTCTACGGAGGATGACGACCGAAATCTACATTGCTTGAACTTCCCTCTATACCACTCTATCTTCCATATCTACACCCTCCCGGCTTCCCTTCACCCTTCGAACCCTCGCTGACTCTTCCTCTCTCTTCTCTCTCCCTCCGCTCGCCCACAGGGTTCCTCAACCGCGCTGGCCCCTTTCCTTTACTACTTTACACTCACCCTATCATCATGCCTCTCCAAACTTCCAACTTCTTTCCCGTCCTCCCCTTTGAAACGCCACGTCGTCGTCCCTCGACATCGACGCGTCCTCCCAACTCGCCGTTCGAAGGGTTGTCGGGTTCATCGAGCAATCCAGGTGGAAGAGAAGATAAATCTGTAGTACATGCGGAGGAGGTTAACCTGGGATATATTCCAAGGGAGCGACGGGTTTGAAGCGAGTGAACAAGTTGAGCTCGCGTCGACTCCAGCTCGACGAGAGAGCGACACCGGTTCTTGAGTAAGGAATCGTCACCATCTATTCAGTTTTGAAGATCCAGACTTCAACCTCTACCAGGTCGACTGCCAAGGGTGTCGCTTGAAAACGAAGGGAAGGCAAGCTCGGCGACTCGCTCAGCTCCGAAGGAACTCAATCTTCCCTTGCGAGCTTTCAGAGTCGATGGACTTTCAACCACCACCTCGTTTTTTCTCCCAAAGCCTTTCGTTATGCTCTATCCTACAGCTAGGAAGGATGGAACAAGTGAGACTCAGCACGGCGTGGTCGTAGAGGTGAGTAAAAAGGTTCTCCTTCCAATCTTGTGAGCTTCGACTCTCCTTCTGACCTCCTTCCTCCTTCTCCTTCTTTGCCCAGGATCCCTACAGGTGGGCACCTTCCCGAGTCAGTCTCTGTAGAGCGCGAGCTGACCTCTCATCTTCTTATCTTGCAACTAGACATCTCGAGGATTCCTTCGCTCCCGAGACTCAAGCTTTTGTGCAAGCTCAAAACGAGGTCAGCTTCGATCTCCTTCCTTCCCTTCTTTTCCTCCGTCCATCGCACCTCCCTCCTTCACGCTGACACTATGCTTTCTGCCCCCAGATCACCAGCCCTTACCTTGCTGCTTTCCCTCACTTCGAAGCTCTCAAAGAAACCCTCGCTTCGCACACCGCCTACGACTCGGTCAAGGCTTTCAAGATCGTCCCCTCAGCCTCGACTTCGACGGACAGCCACGCCTACTGGGAAGTCACCACTGCGTCCTTACCTCAACCGGTCATCCGAAGAGCTAAGTCGGATACTGCTGGAGGAGAGGGCTTTACTGGGTTGGAAGGAGAGGTCTTCTTCGATGTGAACGAGCTCGCCAAGGACGGAGGAGGGACGGCTTCGCAGAGTTGGAGCAGTTTCTCGCCTTCTGGGAAGTACTGGGCTACACTGTTGAGTCGAGGAGGGTGAGTCGAGTCGATACTACGTCTCCCACATCAATATCCAGCTGATCTAAGTTCTTGTCGCTTCCCAGTTCGGATTGGCAGACGATCATCGTTCTGGACACGGAAACGCTGGAGCAAGTCGACGAGGAGCTCACGGACGTCAAGTTTTGCTGGACGATCGAATGGCTAGGAGACGAGGTGCGTCCCTTTTGTATCTACCTCCGTATTCTCGCTCCGACTGATTCCAAGGCGTTGGTTCTCCAGGGATTCGTCTACAAGCGATGTCCTCCGAAGCACAAAGACGACACGTCCGGTTCGTTCTTTTCTCCCGTCTGCTCTTCTCTCGCTCATCTAACCGGCTTTCCTCTTCCTCCTTCATAGCTGAAGGAAACTTCGCTTCGACCGTTCACTACCTTGGAACGCCTCAGGTGAGCTGCGACTCTTCCTTTCTCTCTCCTCGTCGCGCGCTCACGCTCATCCTCCTTTCTCTCTCGCTGCAGTCCGACGACTTCTCCATATGGTCCGATGCCAAGAATCCTCAGCAGTCGGTTCTCCTTCCTCGAGTCTCTTCGGACAAGAAGTTCCTCGTCATTGATATATTCAGGTCGACGGAGCCTGGTGAGTTTATCTGGCTCGTCTCTCTTCTCGACGTTCGACTGACGCGTCTTTCTTTCTCTCACTAGTGATGCTCCTTCTCGTCGCTGCTTTGCCCACCGACGGGACTCGATTGAAGAAGGACGTTCCTCTCGAGTGGAAAGAGCAGTCGATCCCCTGGGACGGAACCTACAAGTGTTCGTTCTCTCTATCATCTGACACCGCTCGAACCCTCAGGCTGACTTTTGAACGCGACTTCTTCCACTAGACCTCACCACAACCTCCACTGGACTCTCCGTCTTCCAAACTAGCCGAGATGGAGCTACTCGATCCAAGATATCCACCACTACCCTCGGATCGCCTGAGCTCGGTTGGAACGACATCATTCCCTCTCACGAGAAGGGAGTGCTCGTCCAAGCTGAATCCATCGGAGGAGGACTTCTTCTGATCGTCTTCGCTCTCGACGTTGGACACGAAGTAAGCCCTCACTTTCTCATTCGACTCTCATCTTTTCACTCTCGAATCTGACGTCGTTTCCTTTGTCCTGTCCAGGTCTGGATCTACACCGTCGAGGGAAAGGTCGTTCGACGCGTTCTCGATTCGGAGGTCCCTCATGGTTCGATGATCAAGGCTTTCTCTTCACAGAAGGGACCTTACCAAACCGAGTTTTCTCTCGAGAGTGAGTTGAGAGCCTAATCCAGTTGTCAATGCTGGCCCTCGCTGAATTTTCTTTCCTTCTTCTTCCAGGCTGGTCTTACATCTCTCCTCCCACCGTCTACCGAGGAGTCGTCGCCAATGGGGACGTCACCTTCTCCGTTATCCACACATCCTCGGTTCAAGGCTGGTCCCCCTCGGAATATGTACAGAAGCAGGTTCGTTCATCTTCATTTTCTCCAGCAGCAGAGCAAGTTACTCGACGGACGCTGATCTTCTCCTCTCACCTTCCTTCACCCAGGTCTTCTACCCCTCCCTCGACGGAACTCTCGTCCCCATGCACATCTCTCACTCCAACTCCATCGACCTCTATTCCTGTCCTCCCATCCTCCTCTTCGGCTACGGCGGATTCGCGTGGTCCCAGGAGCCGAGATGGGAGCCTCTCTTCACGACCTGGATCCAGAAGTTCGGTGGAGTCGTCGCCGTCGCTGGGATTCGAGGAGGAAACGAGTACGGGACGGACTGGCATAGCGCTGCGATCAAGACCAAGAGGCAGGTCGCTTACGACGACTTCATCGAGGCAGCGAGGTGGTTGAAGAAGGAGGGAGGAGGAGGGAAGCTCGCGATTTACGGAAGTTCAAACGGTGAGTCTTCTCTCTTTCTCTCTCTCTCTCTCTCTCTCTCTCTGTGGCTTCGAAGATCACGGCGCTCACTCTTTTTTTGACTCGGTATATTCAGGCGGACTTCTCTGTGGTGCTGCTTTGAACCAGAACCCTGAGCTCTTCGACGCTGCTCTTCCAGAGTGAGTTTCAGCTCCTCTCGATGCGACTACTCTCTCTCCGCCAGCTGACTTTTTTCATCTCCTCTGACAGCGTCGGAGTTCACGATCTTCTTCGATTCCACAAGTTTACAATGGGTGGACTTTGGTGCGTTTCCTTCCTCGCTCCTCCGCTCGATCGAACAAGATCCAACTGACGCGTCTCGTTCCTTCACTTTCTCCTCTTCACGCACCGTCCTTGATCCAGGACTGCCGAGTACGGATCTCCTGATGATCCCGAAGAGTTCGCTTCTCTCCTCAAGATCTCACCTCTTCACAGCGAGTCCTTTTCTTCTTTTTCTTTTCCCTCTCCCCTCATCGCTGATTCTCCGATCCGCCGGCGCGACGATCTCTCTGTTCCAGACGTCTCCAACACACCAAACTATCCAGCCTCTTTCTTCACCACTGCCGAGCACGACTCTAGAGTCATCCCTGGACACACACTGAAGATGGTAGCAACACTGCAAAGTGAGCTGTTCTTCTCTCCTTCTTTCTTTCCCCTTGCAACTCAGGCTCTGACTCTCTACTTTTTTCTTTTCTTTTCTTTTCTCGCAGCCCAAAAACAGAAGAACCCCGCTCCTATGTTCGCTTTCCTCCTCCTCCTCCTCCTCCTCTCGCTCAAAATCCTCCTCTTCACTTAGTTCTCAACCCTCTGATCTCTTCTTCTTCTTCTTCTTCTTCGCGTCGTCGTTCGTCGGTCGCAGACTTTGTCGCATCTACACCGACACCGGACATGGAATGGGAAAAACAACCACTCAACTCGTCCAGGAGAACGGAGAGAAACTCGCTTTCCTCTCTCAGGCGATGGGAGTTGAATTTAGCAATATCTAGAGATTGAGATGTCTGTATTTTGTTGTACTATATTATAGCAACCGAAGAAGACGAAAGACGCGAGCTCGGCTGGGGATCGACAGGTTTATGTACCCGCTCAGATCACCTGCCGTCAGTTTCCCTAGCTTTCGGGGGAACAGAAGAGCAAGCAGGAGAAGGCAGGGTTCGTAGATAGGTAGAAAAGGATGCAAGGAAGGCAACATGGGTGGGGCGAAGTAAGATTCAAATCAAAAGCGGGAGCGAAAGAGTTTGATGAGAGAGCGAAGAGAAGCGACGACGCGTCGAATGTCAAACGCAAAGGGGGGCCGGGGGAGGGAACGTGTACGAGGGAGAGAGAGGTAAGGAGAGAGAGAGAGAGATGAGATGGGACGAGAGAAGATTATCGAGCCGGTCGAGCAGCTGCTCCTCCAGCACCAGCAGCAGCAGCAGGAACGGGTGCGTCCCTCCTCGCGATGATCGTACCGTTCCACCTCTTGATCGCACCCTTGGCGATTCCCCATCCTTTTTGGATCACGGGAGATTGGTTGACAATGATAGCGTCGGCTCTGGGGTTGGGTGGTGAAGGAGAGAGAGAAGGCGAGAGAGGGGGAGGAGTAGGTTTGAGCGACAGAAAGGAAGGAGGGAGGAGACGACGCGAAGGATGCGAGGGAAGAAAGGGAACAGAAGACTCACCGTCCAGTCACGTAATCCACGGCTCCTCGCGTGAAGGCGGAGTGGTGGTATCGCATCCGAAGGAAGTGGGCAACGAGGATGGGAGCACTGCGAGGAGCAGAGCGCGGAGGTGAAGAGGAAGTCAGACGACGAGCTCGAGTGAGGACGTGTGGAGAGGAGGGAGGAAGAGGGAACGAACAGGACTGAGTTTTGGAAGCTAGATACGATAGAGAAGAACGAGAAGGGTCAGCTTCTGCAGAAAAGAAGAATAAAAGAGCAGAAGAGGAGGGAGGGAGAAGGACCTACGTGATGGCTCCGAGCAAGACTCGAACAAAGATGACGAGCTCAGTGTAGGCGACGAACTTCATAGCTCCGTCGTAGTTTCCTTCCAAACCGAACACGAGCTTGATTCAGCTCATCCAACTCCAGCTCTTTAGATAGCTCCAACAACACCTCAACAACTCCTCGAGACGCGACGAAACGAAACGGAGCTCACCTTTAACCCAAAGCTGAATGGACCTGCCGACCTTCTCTGGCGCGCTGAGCACCCGAGGCTGTCCTGGTGCGGACGGAGGAGCGGGAGGAGAGAACTTGGGGATGATGTTGGCTCGGATGAAGGTGAGGCAGTGGAAGAGGGAGAAGGTGGCGAAGGGAAGGAGGGAGACTGGGAGGAAGGGAGGGAGAGGTCAGCTCGCGCGAAGCGAAGGGAAGGAAGGAGAGCTGGAACGACGTAATACTCACGAGCGACTAGATGACAGCCGAGACATCGAAGTGATATGATGGTATGTCAGTAAGAGTGATATTGCAGACGAGGTCCATCTGGACTGACCTGGTTTCGAGATCCACCACTGCGAGGGAGACGAAGGAAGCGAGTCGCTGTCAGCTTGAGGGCGGCTCGCAGGAAGGCTGAGGGGACTCGAAGACTCACGTAGCAAGAGAGCAGGAAGTACTGGACGTTCTCATCCAGCAGAGCCTTTTGAACGAACTCGATGGAGGGTTGAGGAGTTCCGATGCTCTTGCTGAAGGAGCGAAGAAGCGAGGAAGATGGTCAGTCGGACGAGCTCGCTTTTGTTCGAAGCAACGCGGAAGGGTGAGGAGACGTATATATATATACTGACAAGCATACGATAGCGTAAGAGAGAAGAGCTCCCGAGTAAGAGGCTGGCAGCGAAAGAGCGAGGATGGAGCGAAGGGAAGGAGTGAGCTCTCGACGTTCCTTCCTTCGACTGGATCCACTCTTCTCTTCTCTCTCGCACTGACCTTTGTACCACAAAGGAGAAACACCTCGGAAGAGCACCGACGAGATGGCGACCTTTGTAGAGCAAGCGAGAAGGAGAGCATGGCCGAAAGCCCAGATGCTGGAGGAGGAGGAGGAGGAGGAGGAAAAGAAAACGAAGAAGGGAAGGAAAGGAAGGAGATGAGCGTCCGTGCTTTCCTCTTTACATCCCCGATACGTTTCCGAGAGTGGACTCACTAGTGAGGATCGAGAGACATGTGTCTGAGTGGTCGAAGAGAAAGCGGGGAGAAGGGCGAGGGTTTCGACGACGTGGACGTTGAGAGGAGGAGAAAGAAAGGGAGAAGAGGCGAGGAAAGGGAGAGAAGGGGCGATGACGAGCCTGGCTGGCACAAGCTCGCTTCCCTCCTTCTCCTTCTATATTTTCTATCCTTTTTTGTATCTTTCCTTCGCCAACGATGGAGCCAGAACGTGCGCGAAAAAGGTTTTAAAGTTGAAGGCGAGGAGACAAAAAGACCGTCAGCGAACGAGTCGAAAAGAGAGCTCCTCAGCTTCGATTTCTTTCCATCCGACGACGCAATTTTGAAGGGAGACCAACCCAGGAAGTCGCAGAATGTGATAAATTTTATGCTTGAGAAGGAGCTGGAGATGCGGAGGATGAAGGCTGGGAAGATTGGACTCGACGACGAAAGGGAGAAGACGCGTCGGGCGTCGGAGAAAAAAGGCAAAAAAGAAGGATAAGCGAAGAGGGATGGATTCGGACAGGTAAGAAGATCTCAAAATGAGAACGAGAAAGAGAGAGAGAGAGGAAGATATCATCTTTCCGAAGAGTGGGAGAGAGAGGAGGGAAGATGTGACTCGGCGACGCGTCTCAACTTCGACGTTTCAGGTCGCTTCCCAACACCTTTTTTCTTCCTCCGTCCTAGGTTACTCACGACGGCACTTGGTATATGTAGGATGAGAGTATGGAGGGGAAGATCCCAGTTGAAAGGAAAGTCTCTCGACGCGTCGATCCATGAGTCGCGAGCGAGCAGGAGAGAACAACTGAGAGGAAGAGGCTTTGACCGACCTTGAGCGCACTCGGATACTTGCAAGAATACGAAGCTCTGAGTGCACCTGAGTGTGATGAGAAAATCCTCCCTCTCCCGCGAGCTGACAAAACATATCTCTCGGCGTCGACGTGGATTCGGTTGTTCGGGGAGGCGTTCACCCCTTTCTCTCTCTCGTTCTTCGTCTTCTTCTCTGCAAACCACTTCAATACCTCCCAACCCTTCACCTCCTTCCCAAGTATCAACCCCCCAGAGAAGAAAAAACCTTTCTCAAACTCCTCATCGTCACACATCTCTCTCGCTCTCTCTCTCTCGCGCAGCGTTCTTCCGTCCCCTCGATTCATTCGAAGTCCCACTGATGGCCATCCTCGACTCTCGACCTCCAACCCCTCCTCCTCCTCCTCCCTCAACCACCATGGCCACTCACGCTGCTTCCAAGGATCGAAAACTTATCGCCGTTATCGGAGACGAGGTGAGTTTATCCGATCAACTTGCTATAGAAGAGGGGAGGGGAAGGAAGAAGGAGAAGGAAGCGATGGACGGAGCTGACCGCTTTTGCGTTGTTTAGGACTCGATAACGGGACTGCTACTCGCTGGAATAGGGAATATCGATAAGGGAACTAAGAACTTCTTGATCGCGACCGAGAGTGAGTACCAGAGTCGGTTGCTGGAGGAGGGAGGGACAAGGAAGGGAAGGAAGGAGTCTAGACGAGGAGGAGTTGAGCTTGAAGAAGGGCCAGCTCGTTTCGACGAAGGGTAGAGCGGGATGGAGATGTATAGAAAGGGAGGTAATGCTGGAACTCTAACGAGATCTGTATATGCATCAGGACCACTCTCGTTCATCGAGAAAGAAGAGCAGCAGCATAGAGACCTCTTCTCCTCTCGACGTCCAAGCTGACCTCTCGCCCTTCCTTCCTTCTCGTTCGTTCCAATCCACAGAGACGGAGCCCTCCATCATCGAAGCTGCCTTCCAGGAGTTCACAGAACGACCAGATATTGCCATCCTTCTCATTAACCAACATGTGCGTTTCGTTTCTATCTTGCCTGGGGCTTGGAAGGAAGGAGAAAGGGAAGGGAGCGAGCTCGAAGGGAAGCTGAAGCTGAACGTGTCCTTCCTTCCTTCCTTCTCCTCTTTCCCTATACACCTTCGCTCTTTCTTCCATCACCAACGTCTACCTCTCCGAATGGCATCTTCCCATCTTGCATCGAACCTCCCTCCCTTATCTATCACGCTCGACTCGCTCGCTCGCTGGCTCCTCCTCTCTCTCAAACTCAATCGAACACCCTCGCTTCATCTCCCTTCCTCCCCTCGACCACCATTCACCCCTCCTCACCTCTCTAACCACCGTCCCACCACCAGCTCGCCGAGAAGATCCGTCCAACAGTGGACAAGTACGCTCAAGCCTTCCCTGCCCTTCTCGAAATTCCATCGTTCGTTCCTCTTCTCTCCTTCTCTTTCCGTCTCTCCTCCCCACTCTCCCACTCAACCCACCTTCACCAGCACTGCCTTCCATCGTCGCCATCTAACTTCTTCCCTCTCTCTCTCTCACCTCCTACACCGTCCCGCTGACCGCTCTTCCCTTCCCTCCCTTCTTTCTCGGTCCATTTCGTCTCCTCAACAGCAAATCCCATCCGTACGACCCCTCAAGAGACTCCGTCCTCAAGAGGGTCAGGAAGCTCGCTGGAGACGATTAGACATATCTGCGGAGGAGGAGAGGAGGGTTGGGTTGGTCTTTCGGAGGAGGACGAAAAGAGAGGAGTGGCCGCGATGGCGAACGACGACGGATGGATGGCTATTATGTAACGCCTTTAAATCCTTTGCCTCTGACTTGTGAGATAGAGAAAGGATACATCTTTTTGGACGTGTCAGTTTTTGGGTTTGGTTTTCGGCGCTGAGGAAGAGGAAGGTAGTGGGGTGCTTAGAAACGGGGAAGAGAGGTGCACGCGTCGGGAGGATTGAGGTAGCTAGGTTGATGAGTTCGTGAGAGTCATGAAGCATTTACAGATGCAACCTACGTTCGTTGTATTCTTCTGTCGTCTGATGGCGGAGTTGTGACGCGACGTTCCAGTAAAGAAAGAAGGGAAAAGGGCTCACGACGCGTTGGAAAAGCTCAACACAGAACACAAGCGTCTTGGTAAGTCCTCGAAGCTCATCAAGATCACATGAATCAGCGTCTACGCGCTCAATAATCTAAACTACTCCTAGTCAAACGACCTCAAACCTCAACCGACTCCTCCTCTCCTCCCTCGCGCTCTGCTCGATCGTTCCCTTCTCCCACTCCTCCTCAAGTCTACTCCTCATCCTTTCCTCCTCCTTCTTAGACGCCACCCTAACGACCAACTCCTTCAGTCTCGAAGACCCCAGAGCAGAAAAGTCCGTTCCTTCAAAACCGTTCAAACCGCCCCTCATCTCCAAGATCCTTCTCTGCTTCTCGTACAACCTGACCTCCGCCTTCGTCAATCTCTTTCCATCCTTCTTCCCAATCAAATCCACCACAATCGTAACCCTCCTCTCCTCCTCCTTCCCAGCGTTCAAAAACCCTGCCAGAACCATCCTTCCATGGTCGGTAGGAGCGCCAAAGAGGTCGATCCTTTCGAGGTTGGACCAGACAGCAGGAGACAGGTTGACTCCGTAAGGGAAGGGAGAGTTACATTCTGGAAGAAGCGATCCTGTGATATCTACGTTGACGGGGTCGAAGAGAGGGAGGAGATGGGTCCATAGATGGTGAGGTACGACGGTCGGGTACGGGAGGAGAT
This sequence comes from Mrakia blollopis, assembly GCA_000950635.1. NCBI lineage: Eukaryota > Fungi > Basidiomycota > Tremellomycetes > Cystofilobasidiales > Mrakiaceae > Mrakia > Mrakia blollopis. The sequence continues at coordinate 4,653 of BBPU01000118.1, read as the reverse complement.
GGAGGGAGAGGGTTTGGAGATGGATCTGGCTCGACGGCGAAGGGAGTCGAGAGGTTGAGAAATTGAAGTGTTCGAGGATGGAGGGTCTGGGAGTTGTGAGGTTGAAGGTGAAGGTGGAGATGGAGGTCAGGTTGAGGTAAGGGGAGAGCTGAGGTTGGGCGGACTCTTCGTCCTTGGAGAGAGGAGAGGAGAGGAAGGAGTCAGCTTTGGGATTCGTTCTACGGATTCGCGACGGTCAAGGAGGTGAAAATTTGACATACCCTTGATAAGAAGAGTCTTCCTAGCCCTTCAGGTGTTGAGATATGTATGTCGTTGTTGAGGAGAGGGGAGGAGAGCTGGAGAAAAGCGAGAGAGACTCGTGAGGTCTGAGCGAGCGTCTGTTGGTTGCAGAGTCTTAGGATGTGGGCTTTGATCTCGAGAGGGAGAGATGGAAGAGGCGAGGAGGAGGAGGTGGAGGTGGTGATGGCCATGAGGAGGTGGTAGATCGTCCGATATATAGAAGAACCGCGGGAATACGATGGTGGCTGATGGGTGGGAAGGAGGAGAAGGAGTCGAGCTCAACGCTTTCTTCCTTCCCTCCTAACGCCTTCCATCGTCCAAGCTCTCTCCCAAGTCAAATCTTCATAGCTCTTCAACCCACCTTCTCTCTCGACGCTCTATACCCCCAACCACCATGTCGATATCCCTCCTTCACTTCTTCCCACCCCCGCTCGCCAGCTCATCGACCTCCTCCGACTCTTCCTCCCTGGCAGTCCCTTCAGCTTCCTCCTCCTCTCCGTCGACTGAAACGGAGGAAGAAGCCTACCAAGCTCTCGAGCTCAACTACCATCAGCGACGACTTCCATCTCACAAGTACCAGTACGAGTCGTGGGTGAAGCAGAAGAGCCTGTACGAAGATCTCAGGACGGAGTATCTGAGGATTTTGGAGTCGTTCGTCCATCTCCGATTCATCTCCTCCGTCTTCGTCTCATCGGACACTCGTAGCTGACTTGCCCTGTCGGATCTGTGATCATTTTACAGGTCACCTTGGTGGTCAGCAAAGGTTCATCAGCTGGAATCGGTCATGGAGGCCGTCAGGGAGGGAATCAAGCTCGCGGCGAAGGACGCAAGTGAGCTCGACCTTTCTCTTCCTCCGTCTCTCTTTTCTGCATCTTTCAACTCCATCGCTCGAAACATAGCTGATCTGATCATGATCCCATCACGGTCTCCCATATCACAGGGAGGTATGAAAAACGAATGACCGCTCGGAAAACAGCTGGACTCCCAGACGACGAATCGACGACTTCATCCGAAGCGCTTCACACTGGAACGGCTCCTCCTCCGACCTCCTCCTCCTCTACGCCTACAGATTGATGAGCTGCAACCTCCTACATTGGTTCGGTTCGTTTCGAGAACAAGTGGATCTGAGCTCTGAGCTCAAGAAGAATGTCGTCGATGCAGCTGGTCGGACGGAAGGGTTCAGATCAGGACCGACGTCCGACGACAACTCTCTCTCTCTCATCCGCCAGGAACATTTAATCTATCTTCCCTCCCTCCCTCCCTCCTTCCTCCCTCGCCCTCAGGTCCCAGCTGTCTCGCTGCTTCCCTCTAACCACATCCTAGTCCTTGCTCTCGCTCCTCGCCCTTGAAGCTTGAACTCGTTCGTTTCGCTTTTCGTTTTGAGACTTCCCTCTCTTTCCGTTCCTCCTCATCCTCAGATTAACTTGTGAGTGACCTCTTTCACTTTCACTCCGCTTTGTCGTTCCTGAGCTAACTACGGTCTCCCTTCCTTTTCGCTAGGCTGCTCATGGTCGCCATCAAGACAGACAGCGCTGCCGTATCTCCTCCTTCACCAACTCCCTCCTCTTCTTCTTCACCCTCCTCTTCACTTCTTCACCCTCCTCTTCCAACATGGCCAACACGTAGGTCCCTATCCTGCCCACGCTAAACTGTGTGCTCTTCTCCGAAACTGACTTCATCCTCCGTCTCGATCCGTCCTCTCTCGCAAAGTACCATCCTCGCTGTGCTCATCCCGCTCGTTCTCGTTCTCTCGCTCCTGGTCGTTGGACTCTACGCTGTCTACTTTCGACGAAGGCGTGTTAGACCTCAACCAGCGGACCTTTGGGATTGGAGGCATACTTTGGGAGCTGGGAGAGGAGGGAACGAGGCGATGTGGACGGGAGGGTGGGAGAGGGAGAAGAGGAAGAGTAGCGGTTGGGGATGGAGTCCTAACGCTATGCGACCCTCTTTCGGATAGTGATATGGGTTTCTCTACCTCTCTCTCTCAACATCCAGTTTCGTTTGCGACCTTTGAGCTCACCCTCCCTCCCTTCCATTCTGCCCTCCCCCTCCTGCATGCTTATTTTTGATGCTATTCTCTTGTTTGTTCTTTCTCTAACGATATGCGACCCGTTCCTGGAGGCAGGAACGGGCCTCTGCGTACCCTCGCGGGTACGCATGCGTACCCTCCCGACCGTTCCTGGCGCCTTTCCGGAGGGTACGCAACTTGCGTCGGCTTCGTTCTCCCTCCTCTCCCCACCGAATCGCAAACGGAAAAGACGACCAGCTAGATCTACCTATGAAGTACAATGTATCAGAGGCACAGCTCTAACCCTGAAGATTTGCATCGTCGAGAGCGCGTCTCCCAAGAGGTACCTCCAAACGAAGGAGAGGGTGAGCTCGAGCTGACTTCCGCGAGTTCTTTTCGGAGGAGCTCCATCCTCTCTCTTTCAGCTCCTCTGTATACTCCAGGTCGAAACCGGAGAATGTAAAAAGCTGGAGTCCTTGGGCAATAGCTATAGTATGTCCAGTAAAGAGGGCTTAGCTCTAGAGTGAAAACGTGCTCTCGAGTCGAGGTTGAAAGTTATGAGCTCGAGCTCACCTTTGAGCTCCTTCCCCTCCCTCCGATGCAGGCCTGAAACCTCCTGGGAGGAAGATTTGCTTGCTTGAAGGGGGAACCTGTTCTCTATACCTAGTTTCCTGACTAATCTCCTTTCAGATTTGGATTCACTGCGAGAACGCTGGCGCAGTGGCAGCAAACCTGTCGATGGAAGGACCTTCTCGTTCGTTCAAGCTCAACATCAACCTCCTCCCCTCTCTCCCTCCTCTCTCGCATACCTCCTACAACAGAAGCTGCACTCTTCCTGGACCTCCTGCCTCTTTGGTTCTCTAGGATCGACCTGGGTGATGGGAGGGCGGTTTCATAAGTCGGTGGATCTACAAAGTCAAGCTCCGAGTTGATACCGTGTCTTCGACGGGAACTCGCGGAGCTGCTCTCTCCCCCAACCACATCGACATCGACCTCTTCCCTTGACACCTTCCTTTCCATTTCCCACTTCCCCTACCAACAACTTGTCAGATCTTACGAGGGACCAGCCTCCCTCCCAAGGACCCACTGGAGCAGTGCTTGAACGGCAGACTTGGTGAGCTCCCTCGCCTTATCGCTCCCTTATCGCTTCCCTTTCCTCAACCCCTCCTCCTCTCGCAAAGGAAGGGAAGTCCTTTCTCTCGAGCCTCTATGTTGGGAGAGTATCCTTTGGGGTGTATAGAACCCACTGAGAAGGTGGATGCATGCTGGGAAGGTCTCTCGTTTGAAGGAAGGAGGGAGGAGCTCGCTCGCTCATGACTCCTTCTTCCGCTCCTCCTTCCCTTCCCTCCTCCATGAGCAAGCTCGATGCTGACCCTCTTTCCTCCCCTTCTCTCCCTACCAGGAACTTCTCCACCACTCCTCATCTACTGCTATCCATCCAACGGACCCGATTTTTTCTCACAACCCTCTCGAGCTTCCTTCGAAAGCGACCTCAGCCAACCCTCCTTCCCCTTTGGAACCCTCGCTGAACGAGCTCTCGAGAGACCTTCTCGTAGGATTCAAGTGAGTCTTTCGCTTTCTGCTATGGAGTTGGAGGTAGGGAGAGGTTGGATGACCTGTGGCCTGCCTTCGGAAGGGGAGGGAAACGAAGAAGGAAGGAGAAGGAAGGAGGAGTTCCGAGCTCGAGCTGACCATCGTTCTTCCCTTCACCTCACTCGCTCCCTCTCCTTCCCCTTTCCCTCTCAGGTTCTTCCTTCAATACTGTATGTTCCTCTCGCATACACCAATCCTCCCATACCATCCACCCACGACTTGGTTCTGTTCTGACTCTCGATTGGCCTTCTCTCGTTCGTGCTCACGCAGATGAGCTTCTCTTGCTCAAGAGCAATCTGCCATGACCTCTCGCCCTTCTCCACCCTCGCTAAACTCACTCAGCATGTGAAGGATGTTCACCAAGCTGAAGTTCGTCTTTCTGGAGGTCTCAAAGGTCCGCTTGCATGCATCTTCACCGTGTTCGCTTCGTTCAAGCTAGCTCAACACTCATCCCGTTCCTCCCTCGCTCTCGTTCTTCCACCTCCCTCCTCTCAGTTCTCCGAAGGAGCAACGGATCCCTCCCCTGCCCTCGCCCTCATCCTCAATCTCACCTCTCTCCAACCCCCTCTGCTCTCCACGAGCACTGGAAGACGTGTACGGTCACCGAACCTCTCCATCCGCTCTTCCCTTCTCCTCTTGTTCACCCTCCCTCTCTCTCTCCAACCCAACACTCCCCTTCCATTAACAAAGGATCAACAGGAGGAGGAGGTACTTGCCCACCTAGGGGACGGGGAAGAGTTTGGTTCTGGGATGGACCAGGGGGAGGGAGAGGG